>JAUPFV010000005.1:163345264-163909053 GCA_036936605.1 Limnanthes douglasii subsp. nivea | reverse complement strand
GCTAGTTGTTAGGATACTTTTCTGATTTACTAGGTGTTAGGATATCTTTTTATTTGCCATTTTTAGTCTAGTTTTTAGGATTTCGTTTGTTTTCTTTCCTTTAAAAAGATGTAATCTCCATTGGAGAAATCAGAATTAATAAAGTAAAAATTATCAATCAAAAAATGAGTTATTACTCAAATATTTTTTCGCGACAAATCTATCTTTAAACTATTCTTGTGAGAAGCAAATTTACTTGATCCTTCGTTATATTTATCCATGATAAATTCAGTTTGGAGTTCTGCTTATCAAAGACTTTCCATCACCTTTGTGGCGCAGCTCCATCCATCATCTATCTATCATTATTTTCCATCTGATTTCGTTTGTGAATGTTCTCTGAACAACAACGAGTCAAACCAACATTTTCATCTAGTTCAAGTTAACATGCAAATCTACTTTGAAATCTACCGTTACAATACAACACTCTTATATTTTACCTTAAAATCCAGGTCTCGTTCATAAAGCAGCGTCATCAGTTCACTTACACTTGCATTCAGTCTATAGGAAAAATATGATGATGGTAAACACCATACTTCTCAATCTTCTTGTTTTTATGCCCTTTATATCTTAATGACTTTCCGGTATTCACAGATCTCAATAATCTGCATTGTTGTTGTTGTTGTATTATTTTAGCAATCTGGAAAAGTCACATTTTCCTCTTGTATCTCACTATATATTTGACCGTTAAATGCCTAACCATGCCATGCATTATCCTCTTGCATTGATTCTCTGATGGTATTTAAGATGGAAAACTAGGCGTCAAACATGACGCATTTTTAATTTAAAAAGATTCGAAGTATAAGAAACGTGTGATTTGAAGTATATTAAACCATGAAATCCATACAATATATGATAATATATATTCGATGTTTAATCTGAATCTATTAAAGATCCAGTTACAGAATCACGAGCCATTACCCATGATCTTGTCTCATTTACAGCCTTGTTATTAGTAGCATCTCCTAAATTATGATTAAACATCTCCTCTGCGATAGCATCCGAATTTCATCGCATGATAACATTGGCCTTAAGATGATCAAGTTGATCAAAATAAGACCGTGTAGAGACTATAAAAAAATCATCAATATTTACAGACTTTTTTTCCGGGCATATCAGCTGATGGCGATGCTTCTTTTTTGCGCTTTTGTGGTGTTTGTTGTTCTGTTTTTCGGTATTAAGTTAATTTTTTTGCTACTTGTTGGACTATTGGTGCTAGTTTTGTTTGAGTGAGTTGTTCTGACTTTGTGCATGCTGGTTCTTGTTGTTCTTGTCTTATGTCTTGGTGTTGGGGTTAATGTTGTTGAGCTTCCTCTTCTGTTAGTTGTGGGACTGCTGGTGCTAGTTCCGTTTGGGTGAGTTGTTTTGAATTTATGCAGGATGGTTCTGTTTCTTTTTGTCTTATGTTTTGGTGTTGGGCTTCTTGTTGTTGGTCTTGGTGTTGGAGTTGATGATGTTGGGCTTCCTATTGTTTTGTTACTTCTTGTTCAGGTTGGTGGAGTTGTTCTTCTTCAGATTTGTATAATGAAACATGTGATTATGGTACTATAAATATCATGAAAGGCTTGTGATATATTTGGATAGACCATTTATAAACAAAAATATGAGACTTGTACAAAATACTTACTAGTGGTTTTTGGTTGGTTTAGTTGGTCCGATTTGTTGAATTGCTGAACGGGAGGCTCACGTATTGACTGTGGCATTCCTTGTATGATGTCCATGTGATTACAGTTATTTGACCCATATGCGATTCCTTTTATATTAACCATGTGACTCAAGTTATATTAAACCATGCAAGTCCTCATATACTAAACCATTACATTCCAAGTGTATTATACATGTGATTCTAGATATATTAAAATATAAAATTCTATGTGTATTAAATATGTGATTTCTTGTATATTAAACATGTGAATTTTTTGGTATTAAACATACGATTGTTTGGTATTAAACCATGCGATTTTTAGTATATAAAAATATGTGATTTATTTGGTATTAAACGTGCGATTTCTTGGGTATTAGGACCATCAGATCCAAGTATAACAAAACAACATGTAGTGGTATAAATAACATGAAAACCAAAATTAATTTTACATCTCTATAATACATGACTTTAGAAACCTATAATATATGACTTAAGATTCGCTTACATCTTCATGAAGTTGTACCACTGGTGTAGTATTCATTTCTTACCACCTCATGTTCTTGTGGTACCAGTGGTACTTCTCCGCCGACTGGTGGTGTTGGTATTACTGGCTCAGATGATTCTGGAGCACAAAAAGATAGAGAAATTATTTTTTCAAAGTCTCGTTGTTCAAGTTGCTGACGTAACTGAGCTATCAGTTAGTCTTGATCTTCAATCTGTCAAAACAATGCCAAACATATTGGCACAAGAAACATGAGAATGAGAAAAATAATATATATATATATATATATATATATATATATATATATATATATATATATATATAACAAGTGAGACCAGATGAGAGACATATACTTACTTCTATGTTCTTTTTTTCAAGCAAACGTTGTATACGGTTATTCTCAACAGACCACATGTACATATTAGTTTTTATTTTACGTTCCACTCTCTAATGTAAAAGATAACTTCTCTTGAAGGTGTTCATATTCTTTGTTCATGAGAATGAGAAAAATAATATATATATATATATATATATATAACAAGTGAGACCAGATGAGAGACATATACTCATATTCTTTTATTAAAGGTGTTCGAGTTTTTTTTGGATGGTTTTATAGTTTGCTTTTGTTTGAGTATGAAATTAGTTAGGGTGTAATTATGATCAAATTCATCTCTAAACCCTCCAGTATCAGTTGAGGATGTCTGATTTGGTTTTTTGTTGTTGGTTTGTGGGCTAGTTTGTTTGGGGTGGGGTAGTTGGTGGTTCCCTTGAATGTTCTTGACCTTATACTTGGTTTGTTTCCTACAGATTTAGTCATATTCCTAGCCCTTTCATATGATACAAGATATAAGTTTCCAGTAGCTTCACCCCTACTAAATGCTCTTATTTCATCCTCTGTTAGTCTCACCCTCTAAAACCTATCAAATACTAAACAACCCAGTAAAACATTTGTCACTATGAATCTTGTGGGATTCTTATTGACCTTGTAATTTCTAGTTTGATGATTATATGTTTCTACTAATGATCACTATGCCAGTTCTACATACATACGATTTTAGTGCTACTAACTATGGTTGTGCAATTTCTATGTTACATACCATGCGATTATTTCACAATAAACACTATACGAGACTAGTAATTCTAACCATTGCGTTTCTACTAAAATAATAATAATGTTCAAGAATATATATTTAATAACTCATCATCTTTAAGCTGGTGAATGTTTTTAATCATCTCCATGGTTGATGATTTGGACTCCAATCCCTATCATTTATAGTATATTAGGATCATGTTCGGCTTTGATTCTGTTTGGGTAACAGTTGTGTGCTCCATGACGAATGGTTGCATCATAAAATTTATTAGCATAATTATATACGTTTTAACATATTTATTTATGTAACAATATTCTTATCATTAAAAGTGCAACATATATGATAACTCTATCGGGTTTTTTTTTCCACACAAGCTTTAATTGACCCAAAAAAACTTATTTATTGCTCTGGACCAATCATAGTTGTTTATTTTTTCAAGGTTTTCGATGTAATATAGCGTTGTCCAACCCAGTATATCTCTTGATACTGAATAGAACAAGGTAAAGCACAAAAATATTATCAATAGAACAACCACGTTATTCACAGCATGATCCCCACTTGCCCTAATGGCTTTGTCTATTAATTCCTATAAAACACAATACAGCATGCGCGTTTACTGTTACTGAACATGCATTTCTTTGTTATTAAAAAACATAGTATTCTTACTGGACTTGTATTTATAGTTATAAACAACAAACAATGTGTTTCCTTTGTATGACATATAAAAAATATGTAAGTTTAGTATATACTAGCTAAAGAGGATGCGATACTATGTTCGTATCTCACATGCACGTTGAAAAAACCAAAAACGGAGTATGAAACATTAAAACTAGATACCAGACAATTTAATGTAATACATTATATGCATCTAGGAACCCTAAAGAGTATTGAAAACACTATATCTACCAAACTAGAAACTACAAATAATCAACAAAATACCTAAGAACAATATGAGTTTAACTAAGAACCTAGTTGCCAAGGATCATCGAAATACCTTCTAAATACATAATATAGATAGAAATTCAGAATGTAGTTGCCAATAACCATCTAAATACAGTAAAATTTATAAATGGTACTGAGTAATTGTACTTTGTTTCTACTGGAGGTCCAGACTCAGAATCAAGCTTGAAATAACTATTTCAGGAGGACAAAAAACCACCTCAGATGTCTTGATTGGTTCGTCAGCGTTTAAAGCCGTCGTCGGAGTTTGACGTCGTTAATTTCGGGTGTTTTAGGTTTCGTGAGTTTTCTAGGTTTAGTGAGTCCGAGAGGGAATGAGTATCGAAAGGTTTAGGTTCAAAATGGTAAAAAGGTTTTCAATCTAAAACACTTTATTTATACAAACGACGGTATTTTTATTCATTTTTATGGCTCGTGTATTTTTATTCGTAGTATGAAAGTTTTGAGTGTTAAGTAGCAATGAGATAGATGAGTGAGTAGCTATGGATACTTTTCTCATCTTTAAATTAAGACGTTAAGTTAATTGATATAAAATTCTTAATAAATATTTAAAATAAATTTTGGTTTATAAGTTAAGACCTTAAATTAATTGATAAAAGAGTTGAAATAAATAATCAAAATTTAATTTTGGTGAGATATAATCTAAAAAGAGAATTTATTTTTAAAAAAGTCTAAAACCCAAAATATAAATAAATTAGATCTCAAGTTAGCATGAAAAATTACTAAAATTTAGCATACCGATGTATCATCAATGACTCCTTAAGCCTTAAGCCTAAAGTGACCATAAGGACGATAGGCCAAGGTGATGCTCTGGCATTAAAAGAACATTTTGTCACTTTAGGCCATGTGGCCAAGTTGACCATTGTGGTCTTACGAGACCAACTGGTTGTTAAAGGCCGTACATCCAATACGTTGGGTCGTGCCTCGCACCGAGGGCAAGCTTTATGGATTTGTGTTTGGATTTACGGCTCCGTCATTTCTTGTTGAGCGAAGTCGCATGGTCGGTTAATATGGCTTTTGGTTTGGCCAATTTACCTCAGCATTATTTGTGTCGTATCAATAACTTATTCCACTATGTTGCTTGATGTCGAGTTAATGATGTTTTTCCAGTCGCAGCGTATCTTTTCTCCGAGATCATCTCGTAAGATGATTATTTTCATTTCCATTTTTTTTCTTTATCGTTATTTTAAGTCTCGTGGCTAGATGTTGCTTTCTTTATTCTTTAAATAATTAGTAGCTTCACTGTGTCATCTTTTATTTTCATCTAGAGCACCACTCTATAAATTCTTGTTTTCTCTTTAGAAATTTTACTGGAATAAGCCAATACAAAAGGGCTTTACTCGCATGGGGTAGATGATACTTGTTTTTTATTCTCTCGAGGGTCCCTTCGAATATGAAATAGATATTACCAATGATTATTACAGTTATATCCATATTATTAAGGGAATTCCTTCGTGTGGTGATGATTGGCATCAATGTTGGAGCCTCAATGGTCTTCCCACTTCTATATGCTGCTAAGGAATTAAAGATCCGGTATGAGAACAATATACCAGTTGACATAACTATTCGGATCTCACGTCTCAACAAAAATTCACTTGAAGTTTATCCTTACGGGTCCATTTATTTTCACTCGATGTTTTGTTATGACATTCAACTACTATTGGATCAATTCACGTCGGAGTGCTTGTAGTGGGTTAATCTTACTCTGACCCAAATTAACCCGAACGGATGATGTATTTTGATAGTCTTTCTCGTTACTATATGGTGTTAGGGATATTAACCCTACGATCAATTTGTTTACCTATTTTGTTTTCTCAAATAAATGAAGAAGACTCATTTTTACCATTTCGAGAAACACCTCGTTGTGCTGAGGGTTTTGGCTCAATCTAATGCGGTATTAGAGCCTGGTTTTTTTGGAGTGAAAATTGGTCGTCTTCCTTTAGTAGTTGTGTTCCCTCCATATTTTCCATTTTGGGATATTCAGTAGAATTGTAGTCCTACGGGCGTTGGAAAAGGTAAACTGAAGTTTGATACAGTAATAATTTTTATTTTCAGCAGTCAGTTCATTATATTAATGTTTAATTTATTATCTAACAACCAAATTCACGTGTGATGTACAATAGTAAAACCTTGGTATATGTTGAGACCCGTTATCTCAATTTGGATAAAATAACATTGGGATTGGTAATCGTTGCTCGAAAGATACGCTCTTATTTTCAGGTCCATACAATTATAGTTCAAACTTCTTTCCCATTACGCAACATATTATAGAAGCCAGATGTTTCGGGCCGCCTTACCAAATAGTCTATTGAATCGGGAGAGTATGACATCAAGTTTGAACCACGTACTGCAATCAAAGGACAAGTTGCTGCCGATTTTCTAACATAATTCTCCATGACCTGGCCCGAAAAGAATGAAACCAACCTTTCACCAACCTTAAGTGAGATAGAATGGTTGCTGGAGGTTGATGCGGCTTTGAGTACATCTGGAAGAGGAGCTCGCATTGTTATAAAACTCCTTATAGGTTCGACAAGCCATTAGTTTTGGTTTCCAAGTTACCAATAACGTGGCAGAGTATGAAGCAGTCATTGGTGGAATGTGACGAGCCCACATATGTGGGGCCAAAATATTTTTCATACGGTCTGACTCACGAGTAGTTATTAACCAAGCAACAAGAACTTATGACACCAAAAAAGAAGGAATTCGCATTGTTCGGTCAGTAGTATCACTAAATGGAGAGACCCATACTTACTTTACCTCAACCATGACACACTACCCTCCGATAATGCAGTTGCTAGGGCACTCCAACTGTGACCAACTAAGTATTGCGTATTAGATAACGTCATCTACAGAAAGAGTGAAACTCAACATTCAGGCGCCGCATGTGGCCACCGAAGCCTCATCCACTAGTTTTTACTTGCAGGCTATTATTGACCCGAGTTGACCTCAAAATGAAGATAAAATTGCTCAGCAATGCCACACATGTCAACAATTTTCTAATAACGGTCATTTTCCAAGCAAGCTGATGGTCGCCAATCCAATTCCTTGTTCTTTTCATATATGGGAAATCGAATTTGTCGGGGCTTTGCCAATGGCTACGGGAAAACGACAATTCTTCGTGGTCGTGGTGGATTATCTCACTAAATGGGTCAAGGCCAAAGAATTATAAAAAAACAATAGCTCATGAAATTTACGATTTCATGCACCACCATATATTGGCATGGTTTGGCATCTTGCGTGTATTGATGACAAAGAATGGCCCCCAATTTCAAAATTCAGTGGTCACTATATTTTAAAAATGCTACGGCATCAAACAATATTTCTCCAGTCTTTATTATCCTCAAAGAAACTAATAGGTCGAAGTCATCAACCGTATAATCCTTTATGGGATCAAGAAAAATCTGGAAAGAGCAAAAGGGAAATGACATGACAAACTCTCAGAGGTGTTGTGGGCATACCGTACCACCATGCGTATAGCAACAAGAAAGACCCCCTTTCGCCCTCATATACGGTATAGAAGTTGTGGTGCCAGCAGAAATCATTGTACCAAGCCATTTGATCACTAATTACTATGCCAACTCGAATGACAAATATCGAGTTGTCAGTGCTAATCTCATTGAAGAACGACGAGATCAAGCATGCATACGAACCGAACACTGCATAAGCTTAATGAGGGGATGCTTCAATTCCAAGTTATATCCTCACATCTTTCAAGTTGGAGACCTCGTCATGAAAAAATTATTTTAAGGAGTTGGAGATAAAGCAACTAGCAAGCTAGACCTACTTGGGAAGGACCTTACACTATTATTTCCAAATGACACCATGAAGCCTATCGCGTCACCGACCAAGAAGGCTCCACCCTCAAACATTCTTGGAATATTAGTCATTTTAAGTTATATCACCAACCCTTGTAAAGAAATGATGCACTCTTTTTCCCTTCTGATGGCGCGAGTTTTTTTTAAGAGGCATCACTTGTTTTCTCCATTAAATAAAATTATATTTTTTTGCCATTATGGATGTGTTTGTTTGTATTTATTGCTTGCAACTATGCGAACGAGTCACTGGCCATGCCTACAGGTTACGCAATGGGGGCCATACTGTGCGATAATTAGATAAAGTCTAAATAAAAACATGAACGGGCTAATTGGTCACGCCTACTAAGGCTACATAAGGGGCCATACTATGCCCAATACCCTGTATTATTATGCGAACTACTCCAAGCCCACTGGGTTACGCAATAGGCCGAAGCGGTCGTTTCCGCGAGACTACGCAATGGGCCATATTGAGCTCGATCTTGTAAAGAAATGTTAAATAACAGACACAAATATAACAAACATATCTTTTATATCTCCATTAGAAAAACTAAATACGTGCACATGTCATCATAAAAATTACATACATCATACAAATGAAGGTAAGTTTCAAGATCATTTATACAAAAAAATTGAGTCTTTAACACAAAATCAAATTCAACATACTCTACACATCAGGATTTACAGAGGTGGACTTCAGCCTTTCTCCCTCTGGAATGGCGATGGCATCAAATGGTGCATATGTTGCCTTCACTGCCACCATAATGGCATTATCCTTCACTACATCCACATCCTCCACCTTCGCTTTATCTTGTCAACTTTTGGTAGGACCCCAAAACTATTTCATGATTGAAGGCCAACAAGTCTACCACTATTTTTTGTTGATCCCGCTGGATCATAACCATAGTGACCGTCATAACTTGTCGCTCCCTCTCCTCCAATTTCTGCTCCGTTTTTTTCAGCAAATCTGCCTGTTGTCAGTTCTTCTTTCTCTGAGCTTCCCCCAACGACACCTTCAAACTGGTCACCTCTAAGGTCAGTCCAGCTATTTTTTCAGCCTCCTGCTCGACGCTCTTATCCTGCTCTACATTATACATCAATAATTTTGAGATTTGGACTATCAAGGTATTATTTTTCTTCACCAAGTCGTTATTTTTCTTCACCGACCCATACGTCGTCTTAAACCGGGCCAACTCGATCGTCAAACCACAAACAGAGCCAAAATATAGTAGAGATGGTTTCTACTTTTCCATGATGGAACAATCCACTAGTGACATTCATCGATAGGGCAGAGCAATGGAATTATGGTCATCTGTTAAAAAAACACAAACAGTTATCCTTAATAAATATTTCAAAAACGTTATTTACGTACGCATCTATACACATACCTTGATCGCCAACTCCAGCTGCCGCTTCAAAATCTCATTCATCGATATCGTATCATAAAAGGTTAATTCTGGATAATACCGTCATTGATCCATCATCACCTTAGACGGTCGAGGCATCACTAATTTCAATGGGTAGGTCTTCCGTTATCATGGCCTCTCGATCGGTACCACTATTTTGACCTAATTGTGGCCTATTTTCGGGTAGCACTATGTTCATAAAAGAAGACTCTGACCCTGCACCATTCACAAAATCCATCATACGCTGCGCTAATCTTTCAGGCAATACATTTTTCTTCCATTTCATCTCTTTACTACTGTTAGGCTTATTCAGCCCTTCTTTTTTATTTTCCTCGTCAACCACAATGACTTCAAGCATTTCGCTTGAAGGCTTCACATGGATTGATATTGAGGGTCATTTCGCTTCCCTCCCCCCCCCCCCCCAGATTTTTATCCACATCGTCTTCATCAACTAAAACTATCTTTCATTCCGACAAAGGTGAAGAGTTTACAACAACCTTACTCTTCTTCACAAGAGGACAATCATCCTCACTTTTCTCATCTTTCTCCCGGGAACGTACAAGCCCCTCATTCGAGGTCTATTCTAATAACCCATCCTCCAAGAGCCAACATTCATTCTTTATTTCCTCCATCTTCATGCGAAGGAGATGAGTCCATAATTTTTTATGCCCTCCGACTTTGTGGCACTAGCAATACTACACCCGTATTATTCTGGTCCTTAAAGATTTTCTCCACCAGAGCATGTAACCTATCCATCATTGCCGCTTCTCCACTCTCGGTCATTACCACTTGTCCGTCTGACAATATTTCTAATTCTGGAACCCGCCAAAAACTAGACTTCAAGTAATTCAAGGGGGAAAACACACGTGATGGTTCCATTCCCCAGGTTGCGTTTGCAGCCGTTGCTAGCTTAATAAGTGAATTAACTGCACCTTATGCTCACTATTCCTTGCACGACTCTTGATGCTTGCCTTTGCGTGGACATATAAGCACTTATATCGTGATATATATCCTCACAATAACTATCAATAAATAATCTACACAAACCCAAATCAAGTTACGCTAAGATTTTCATATTTTTTCTAACTGCAAGTTCATGACAGCACTTTCGTGCTTCCAATTCCCTGACACAAATATAAAAGTATTCTTCCAATTTTTGTCGAAGTTGGGAAAATCTACTAATCGTCTAACCCCGCATAGCTGAAGGTATAAGACGGGTGAGCGGGCCAACTTAGACACATCTATTGTTTCTAATAAATTTGTTAAGCATACCGGTATGTTTAAAACTTTCGAGCTCAACATTGCGCCCAATAATGTCCTCCACCCATTGGTCGTTAACTGAGTGGGGAAATAATCTATGAAACTAAAAAAATCGTGAATCAGTGACGGTAGGGGGAGGCGAAGACCCCAATCAAATATCATCGTATACATGCAAGTTTTTCCCTCCTGGGTATGGTAAGGTTGATCCCCAATTGAGGGAACCATAACGGTATCATCCTCATGAATTTCATATCTAACTTTAAATTCTTGCAGCCCTTCTTCTGTAAGATACTTGTATTTATGTGTTATCTTAGAAAAGTACTCCTCTCGAAAAGAAGCATTTTTAAACTCCAAATCTTTGCCTTCAACAAACTTCTCTTTCCTCTTCACATTTTTCTTTGGTTCTATTGTTGGACTAAGTACAATGATCCAACAGCAGTCATGAGAGGAAAGTTTTAATCATAGTTATGATGGTTCACGAAGACTTACTAGCGAGGCAGCGCTCCCACAAGAAATTCCAGAAATACTACACACAATTATTTGAACAAACCCTAGCAATGTCCTTGCATAATCAACTACATACGACATTATTATTGAAGGTCAGAAAAATAAAAAAACATACCTTAACAATTGCTGAACTTTCAAATGACACTGAAGCACGAGTTTTCTCAACTTGGGAGCACAAATGAAGGTTTTTTTCCTTTTCTCTCGTTTGTACTCACTCAAAAACTTTCAAACAAACTATGGTAGAACAACTAATCGATTTGAAATTATTTTACCACATGCCTGATGGGACTTTACTCATCATTACTTAGTTAATTAATGCTAACAGACTCCATGAAAATCAAAGCACCAAGATCTGTTGGATATCTTTGTGTTAGAAAAACTAGATTACAAACAAAGGTGTACAACTGCCACCGTTACGATATGAATCTCTCTCCATGTTATCACCACGCAAATATTGGGATTCACATCTTTTCAATCATTGAATAATAATCCATTAAGTACCTTTTAACCAAGTTACTCAATAGAATAGGGGGAGGCATGATGAGGTCGGTAATACCAACATTAAGGTCGTTGGGCAAGCTGTGAATAAGACGAGTAACTAAATACTGAAGACCGACGTCAAGCCAAGAGGTATCGAAACTGTTTCAAGAAAATGTGCAAGTTACTAAATGAAACTACTATAGCAACCGAGCTAAGGCTCCCACAATAATATTTTTGATCGTGTTGTAAAGAATACTTGAGCTTATATTATACAAAAACAAACAAAGAGAGCATCATCGAGGCTCATCACTAAAAGAACGAAGCACAGGTCGTCGCTTAGTCCGAGCTCGATTAAAACAGTGTCGAGCAGAGGTGATTGGAAAACCAGGCATAAGCCGTTGTTACGTATGAGCAAGACCATAAGCCTTTATCGAGCAAAAAACTTTACCGCACATAATACTTTACCGAGCAGAAGCCTTTATCGAGTAGACATGAATTGACGAGCCCGATCAAGTGTGATTATCATAATAAGTAGTCAACGAATATGTCATAATAAAGTTAAATTTCATTAATTGGTCAACCCACGGACGCACTAAGACTAGAGTAATGGCCGCGATCTTAAGAGAATTATCATCAATAACGGTTTACGTGCAATAATGGTAAAATTACATCATAAATGACTAATTGTAACGACTATGTAATAATATAAATAAGGTTACACATTATGTAAAAAATATATATCTTCTTGAATCAATAAAAATCACTATCTTGGCATAAATTCGTTAGGTTTACCTTTAACAATTCTCTTTAAAATCCAAAATGTCCTTCTATGAAAGGGTCAGTCTACTGCATATAAGGAACTCTTAAATTGGAATGTTTTATCATATGTAAATTTAGGATATTCAAACATGTTGTTGCAAGTCTAAGTAAATAATTAAAGTAATCAATATAGGGAAAATAAGACTTACAAATAATGATAATAATAATTAGTCTCATAATAGAATTAATAAATAATATGTGCATACTATTTGGGAGAAAGTGTATCTAAAAGAAGGTCATTTACCCCTAAAATTGAGTATTAAACTCTAGAAGTCAAATAAGGTATGATCCTCGACAATAGTGGGTCCATTGGATTATTGTAATAATGATAATTAGAAGAGTGATTTAGAGAAGAAAAATAAGAATAAAATCAATTTAACACATGAGGTTAATTGAGAGACTATTGTGAAATTAAGAGAATTATATGCTCTTAATATAAATAGTCCAAATGAAACTCTAGGTTCATTATAAAAAGTATTTGGCCACTCTTCTATTGTCTTATGTTATCTATCTCTTTCGCATGTTCTTATTTATTGCATAATTTATGAAAAGAAATTTGAACGCGTCGAATATGAAAAAATACCTCGCCTCAATAACTCTATCGCGGACTCCCTAGCCAAAACAATACTTTCTAGTGATTATTCAATTGTCATTTTACAAGAACGACCGACTGTAGACAATAACACAACAATTGATGAGGCCATGACTACAAACACTATTGATGACTGACAATAAGAATATTTATTTTATTTTCCAGACCATATCTTAATGCAGGGAAAGTCAAGGCCCGAGAACTTCAAATACGAGGGGTCAATTATGCAGTGCTTGATGACGTCCTATAGAAGAAAATTGGTATGCGACCCATGTTACGTTCTCTAAAAAATAAAGCATTCATTATCCTTAAAGACCTATATGAGGGGATTGTTGGGGTACATTATGGACACCGTAGCTTGAATATGTCATTTCTGTTTAGTGGGTTTTTATTGTCCCAAGTTAGCAGCAAACGATGATGCCATCGCCCAAGGTTATCACGCAAGTCAACAATACGCCAATACGAGCCATTTGCCACGGCAGCTAATGATAATCAGCCTTTTGTATCCTAATGATAAGTGGGGGATCAATTTAGTAGGATTTTTACCCAGGACCACAGGCAAGTGACAATAATTGGTTCTGATTTTTTATTATTTTACAAAGTGGGTTGAGCTAAAAATACTATACAAAACAAGGGCACAAGAAATTATTATTTCTTGCAAAGCCAAATCCTCTCCCATTTCTGGATCTCGCGCATCTTGAGGGCATACGATAGGACACAATTTTAAAATAAAGAAATAAAAAATTTATGTAGAAGATATGGGTGGAGCAATACTTTTCAACTCCATATTATCCTCAAGAAATACTATGTTAGAGGTGACAAACCGAACCATGCTTGACGGAATAAAGAGAAATATTATAAGCACTAAGGGGAAATGGTCTGATAAACTTTCTCAAGTGTTATGGGCCTGCAGTCATAGACTTAAACATTATTCGGAGGAAGCTAAAACTACCGAGCGTAAATTCTCCGTCGATATGATCAAAAGAGTTCCATGACCAAGC
Organism: Limnanthes douglasii subsp. nivea; assembly: GCA_036936605.1. Classification (NCBI taxonomy): domain Eukaryota; kingdom Viridiplantae; phylum Streptophyta; class Magnoliopsida; order Brassicales; family Limnanthaceae; genus Limnanthes; species Limnanthes douglasii. The sequence continues at coordinate 163,894,942 of JAUPFV010000005.1, read as the reverse complement.
TCAAGTTTGGGCATAACACTAGAGAAGCTTGATGAAAAGCCGATTCAATTCCAAACTGAGACCAAAGACCCTTATAGTAGATGACCTGGTAATGAGAAAGGTATTTCAAGGGAAAAATGATAAAAACCCAAGAAAATTAGCTCCCAACTAGGATAGGCCTTATAAATTACTTTCCAAATGACATTATGGGGTGTATCGGCTAAGTGACATAAAAGGGAATGTCTTAAAGCACTTGTAGAACATCAAATATCTGAAATTGTATCACCAACTTTGTAAGCGGGTTGTATGCTTTTTTCCTCTTGTGGTAGCGCGTGAGGGTTTTTTAATGAGGCATAATATAAACCTTCTTGCTAATGAAATTTCTTATCTTTCCTAAGAAACATATTATTTTATTTTTATATTTGCAATTCTACCTTAATTCTAGAAATAAAGGTCATCATGTTTACATGGTTACTAGTCATACTAAGAGGGTGCACCACTCTCATTAGCTCGGTGAAATAAATCTCAACACTTTATTGTTACGAGAAAATAACAAAAGATAATACTAAGTAGAAACTTTTATTATCAGAGAAGATGACTTATATTTGTTTAGGTTCTATCCCATATTTTTATCTTTTATCACCGTTTATCGGTGGTTACTATGATGTTTAATTCCACTAACTACATACAAGCCTGCATTTACATCATGGGATCTGAGTTTATGATTAATGGGTTTAGTGGTTTGACTGGTTCCATTAAAGTAGCATTAAACCGTTGCATTGGCCATTTTATTGTAGATCAGGCTCGATCAGCATCATCCGCGCGCGAAGCCGTACGTACTCTAATTAATCCCCTTTTACTCAGCTAGATATCTCACCCAGTTATTTCTTTGGATCAAGTCATCTATCTGCATTTTTGGTTGGTGAGATACTTGATCAGTCTGAGCACCATAAATCTACCTCAAAGTGGTCAGACAGACCCTAATTTCTTATACAGACTTCGGTTATGCTCGATACCATTATCCTCCTCGTTCGCTGCTCAGGATTATACCGTACTCAGGGTCGCTTCATACTCTTTGAGTGGTTTTGTTTGCTCGGATACCTTCTTACTTGACACCATATGATACCCCATCATCAGAGCACCCCATCTAGTTTATGAATTATGTGCGGTAAGCATAGAAGCGATTAATTAAACATAATAAGACAAGTAGAGAAATCGATATTGTGGAGGGTCCAAGTCGAATGACATATGAATGACACTTGTAGGTTATTCGACATTTTCAACCGTTAAATGACACGTGGTTGGCTCTTATTTACGCGTGGGAGTTAACGATTCTGATACCCAAGTCGTTCTTTGAAAATGGTGCTTGGGTTTTGATGAAGCGTGCTTAATGCTTAAATTCTCTGACAATTGCTTATCACGTCACAAGTGGGTGTAAATTAGATTACTATATTTCAATTCTCTTTATGATTACTTATAATATCATTCCCCTTATTTTTTTCTTCTTTTGCTTTCATTTGTTACTGCTTCAAGGATCTGTTGCTCCAAAATATTATTGTCATCTTCAAGCGTCAATACAGTTATGTCGATTTTATATACGTATAGTTAGCATCTGTTATGGGGAAACACCTATGGGTTTAGTATAAGTGATGAACCATTTACTTAGATGCTAATAGAAATCGAAAACCATCTTCATTGGGCATGATACCATTATTTAGTCACCTCCTCCTTTAATTGTTCTTATTAGTCGTACCGGTTCATTGCAGTCAAATAAGTATATATGATGGCGTCGAAAAAAGTAGTGAAGAAGAAAGTGGTAAAAACTGCAAAGTCCGAATTTGAAAACCCAACCTTATTACAAAGTTATTTCTCTCGACTTACCTCTAAATATGGGTATCTGGATGATAACGGGTTACTAAGATTTAGGGCCAGGTATGGGATTCCCGAGGATGTGATAGTGAGGGTGCCATCAGTTGATGAACATCCTTATCATGTACATGATCATGAGACTTGCATATTCACCACTGTATTCGATTGGGGGCTTCGATTGCCTTTTCCCTCATTAATTCAGGTTTCCTTTAGTGTAATAGGCATATACCCAACCCAATTAGATATGAATGGGTGGAGAACGCTTCTTAGCATAGTTTTGAGCTCACATTTATTAGGAATTAAAGTCTATTTGGAGGATTTACTCTTAGTCATTGATGTAGCTAAGCTTGCCAAGTCTCTTTTCTTCTACACCCAGTTGACTGGAAAGAGGAATATTATTGAACTTATTTCATCGGATGAGAATTGGAAATATTTGTTTGTGTTTGTGTCGTAAATTGGGAGCATGAAAAACCCATTATGAAACTTCAGTTAGAAAGGAAGTGGAAAGTGAAGTATAACCGCCATTAGTAAGTTTTAGATGGTTTGCTGATCGAATCTGAAATTAATCATCCCTGAATTGTTTGTGCAGGTGAAGGAGCTCATTAGGTTTTGTGCAAGGAAGGTCTGTCGAATGAGTACAAGAACTCTCTGGTTCAAGTAGGGAATCTAGCAAGCTCGACTTGGTTTCAAGAACCGACACTTGGTTTGTGGCCAGTGCCAGAACTTAACATTTGAAAAAAAAAGGTGACTGTGGCAGATAGTGGGGAGGTTGCGTCGGTGGAGCGCATACGGGCGCTTATAGAACAGAGGTACCGAGAACGAAATAGCACAGGGGTTTTTCTATTAGTGCCTTAGACCTGGAAATCAAAATAGGCACACGGTTCTAGCTATTGAAGAGGGAGGGGAGTGTTGGATATTCAAGAGGCTGATGAAGTGGATCAATAGAAAAATGACACTTCCCTGGATGAATGTGACATAGTGCAGAACTGAGCAGACGCGCTTGGGAAGATAAAGAAGATTTAGATGATAAAGTGAGACCTCTGGAAAATAAATCTTGGGTGATAGTTCATGGTGTACCTCTTGTCACAAAGAAGTTGCAATTGGTGGATGAGGACAGTAGGGATGGACCTACGGTTCTAGAGAAGCCGGTCGATCAGTCGGTGCATCCAACGACTGATCAGGACCGGAGAAAAGCTCTTGAGGTGGTCATTCTAGATGGAAACCAAGCGGACGACCAGATGGGAAGGGTAGAGGATAGTGATGTTGAAGGAAAATGGCAGAAGAAAAGAATTTCCAAGAGATAGCACAAAGAATGAAAGTATCTATGAACTCAGCAATCATTCGCCCCTCAGTCTCATTTGCTCATGGGGTCGGCGGTGGATCCTCTTTTGTCAATATTGTTAGACCGGAGCAAATACCAACTGGTAACAGAGAAGCTGGGTCGAGTAGAAGGGAAGTGCCCATGGAGGAGACGCCGCTGGCCAATGTTGTTATGCATCTGCTTTCAATGCTGATGTTCGAGCAGCTCAAGCGATGTCCCAAACTGTTATACTATGATGGCATGTATATGAGTGACATCCTTAAAATGACAAGTGGAACTGCCGATTGAGGTAAGAGAGACTATACTTAACTATAAAATCGAAAAGATGACCAGAAACTAATCTGATGTTATATGCAGATGCATCACAAGTCGGTCGTGCTATCGTATCGTCGGATGTTCAATGCTAATTTAGAAGTCGTGGAGAAGTGGAAACAGAAACCTATGTTATTCGGGTCGGCGAAGAGTTTCATCGTCGAGCTTTTTCGGTTTAAACACGCTTAAGGGTCTGTCAAGACATTGAAAAAAAGGCAAATCAGGCAAACGACAGACTTTGGGAGAATATTGTTGCTCTTAAAAGCTTATATTATTTGAGCGAAGAGCGATGTAAGGATCTGTCTTCTGGTAATACTTCCCTCTTTGCACAGAACAACGTTGATGTTAGAGAATGCAGAGCTCAGGGGTAAGGCATAGGAGCGCGGTCAGTGGAAGAAGAAACTAGGAGCCACTGTAGAGGAGAGGGAGAAGCAAGTGATGGGTTTTGTGATGGATATGATAGCAAAAAACCAGAGGGAGACCGTGGCAGAACTGCTGGCATTAAATCCAGGTATGAAGGTGGGATCGCTAAGTCATTTGGTAAAAGCGTCCAACCCTCCAAACATGGGTGGCTCTCTGAACACTGTCCCTATTCATGTGGAGCAAGGAACCGGCAAGACGTCGTTGGTGGAAGCTAAGGGGGCTGGGACACAACCGACCGATGTGGTTCCTATCGAGACCATTCTGGGAGATCCTCCATCTGCTACGAGCTCTTGAAGTACTTACCCACACGCCAATTGCTTTAATGAATAAATATTTATGTTTTTTAAATTCTAATTTTTAGACTTGGATTAGTATCACACTTAGGTTTTAGTCACAACATGATTCTTGAGCGCGTCACATATGGTGTTATATTAGTGGAGTTTATGAAAACTCAATATAATATAACTGATCATCCAACCAAACGGTTAAGAAATCTTGTGCACAAGTTGGCTATGGGGATGAGATTGAGATCTATCTCAAATCTTTCATGTTGAGATACATAATTTCCATCTAATATTACATTAGGTGTTGAATTCAATATGGAACATAACATCTAGAGATTGGAACACATCAGTAGTATCATCGCAAGGTATGTGCTTAGACCTACAAGTTGTAGGGGTTGAAGTTTATATTCTTAATAGTTCTTTTGAAAATTATGTATGCAGGTGTGAGATTAGAAGAACTACCTATTTGAGCATGAAGTTTAGTCGCTTGAAAGAGTCTAAGACTTGGCTTTGATGGGCTCATACGGCTAATAAAAGATATTGTTAAGTAAAAATATTTGAGAATGTAAATTTATATGTATATGTTGTCCTCATGTATTCACTATGAATAAACAATGTTTAATCCACAGTGATACCATAATATTCGAATATTTAATACTAAATGAAATTCAATCGTTATGATATTTCATTTATGTATAAACTTGTTGTTTGTTGAATTTTTTAGTTAATCAAGAATTGCTTTAAAATGGGGGAGAATTATTAGATATTTTAGTGTAATTAGATTGATTAGTTGACAAATATAATTATAATATATCGTCTACAATTATGGACAGTGCAAATATTTTAATGTAATTGGATCGACTAGTTAGCTAATATAATCATAATATGTCGTCGAACAATTTGGAAGAATACAGAATGCACACTTGTTTGAGTATATTTTGATTCTGTTATCTATCGGGATACAGAGAAAACATCCCAACTGAGTATGAATAATTTTGTTAGATTCAAATTCAAAGACCTTGTTATTGGTATTTTTTTATAAATACTACAAATATATAAATTATGAAATTAAAAATAAATTTGATTAATCAATTAATTATAAATTTGAATATTTTATTAGTTTTAAGTTAAAAAACTTTGGTAGGGATGGCAATGGGTCGGGTTCAGATCGGTTTCGGGCCGACCCGCTTAGGCCCGTTGTTTTTTCTTTGAGCCCGAATCCGGCCCGACCCGTAGCGGGTTTAATATTTACGAACCCAAGTCCGTCCCGTTTATGTCCACGGGTCAGCCTGACCCGCCCCGCAAACATCAGTTTCGATATTATCTCTAAATTGTTTTTAAAATAAACTATATCTTCAAATATATTTCAAATTCATATAAATTACTAAATTGTTAATATCTAAAATCTAAATATCAATTACTAAAATAATGAAATATTTATCAAATGTGCAGCTGTATTGAAAATTTATTAAAATAATAAAATATCTAATAAATATATATCAAGTGCACCTAGTTAAATTTATTAAAATAGTAAAATATATATCAAATGATCTCTGAGTATTATATTTTCATAGGTAAAAAAATTTATTTAAGCAAACTATTATAAGAAATTAAAAAAAACAAATATCTAAAAGAGCAAAGTATTATAAGAAATTAAAATAAAAAACTAAATATTTAGATGAAAAATCAATGTAGTTGAAACACAATAGCAGAAAAGAAAAAGAACTAAAGAACTTGAAAAGTTATAAATAAAATTGGGAATAATATAGGCAATATCCAAAGAAAAATATTTATAATTCATGAGATTAGATTTATGGAAAAAAATATAATTAATAAATATATTATTATTCTAAAGTCTAAAAGTAAAATGATAACCGATCAAAGACGGTATATTATTGGAACACGGGTAAATGTAAGTCTTGTAGTAATTCATTAATATATAGTTTAGTTATATTTTAAAATTTTACAATTATTTTTTTAATTTATTTTTATTTTTTATATATAGTTTATATTTACGGACCGGATCGGATTCAACAAAACAAAATCCAACGAGATCCAGGTCGGGCCGGCTCGGATTGCTATCCCCGTTGGTAAAAAAAACAAAATATTTTAAAAAAAATATAACAGACTTATATATTATAAAATTAAAAATAAATGTGATTAATCAAATTAGTCATAAATCATGTTGGTCGCATTGTCTTAAAAATCCAAATTAAATCCCCATCATACCACATAAATTATTATAAAATTTGTAAAAATATTTTATCAACCCGACTAAATGTTAAAATATTAAATTTGAATATTCTATAAAGTTTATATAATATATTAAAAGGCAATTCTTACCGTAAATGATATGGAAAAAAAAATATCTAACTCGGTGATTATTTGCCTCATGAACAAAAGGTGTTATCAACAATATGTACAGTGCATAAAATAAGTAGTATTTGTAATTCTTCTATATTATTTTTATGTTGCAGTGTAATTCTTCTATATTTGTTTATGTGTTGGAATCATGTCATCGTATATCGCTATATTGAATGTCATTTATTTGAAATTGTTGAAAATAAAATAAAATAAAATGTTAGATGATTTAGATTTGTTTTATTGAAATTCAAGGAAGTAATATTTCACAAACAAGCTTCCTACCCTAAAAGTTGCTTAACCACTTTAATAAAATGGTATAATTGTGAAACTCAACATGGTTGCGGGGATAGCTCAGTTGGGAGAGCGTCAGACTGAAGATCTGAAGGTCGCGTGTTCGATCCACGCTCACCGCAAAACTATTTTTTAGTCCTTAAAATGTTCTAAATCGAAAGGCAAAAGTATTTTTTAGTCCTTAAATGTTTTACATCGAAAGGGTACATATATATTGTGAAGAAGCCTAAGTTACATAAAGTTTAAGCTTAAGAGTACATATATTATAAAGTATTTTTTAGTCCTTAAATGTTTTACATCGAAAGGGTACATATATATTGTGAAGAAGCCTAAGTTACATAAAGTTTAAGCTTAAGAGTACATATATTATGAAGAAGCCTAAGTTAAATAAGCTTAAGAGTACATATATTATGAAGAAGCCTAAGTTAAATAAGCTTAAGTACATATATTATGAAGAAGCCTAAGTTAAATAAGCTTAAGAAAACATCGAAAGGTTGATGCTAACAATGCCTAGAACAGTTGAAGAAATGTTACCCCTCAATCCAGTATAGTATAGGTAAGTAGACTACTTTCAATACATGTACTCTCCGTTGTCGTCCAGCGGTTAGGATATCTGGCTTTCACCCAGGGGACCCGGGTTCGATTCCCGTCATCGGAATAATATTCTTTATAAGTGACATGGAATTAATACTAATGCTTTTTAATAAACACATTAAAAAAACGTACTAGTTTAGATGGAATTCATTATTCAAATTTAAATTATAAACTTTAAAAATAAATTATGGTTTAAAAACTGACTTATAATTAATAATTGTTGGGAGATACCAAATTCCGTTATTTTTTAATTTATTTTAAAAATTCAAAATTCTAATTGATATTTGTCATTTTAAATTTTTTATCGAAATAATTATTAATTATAAAATTATTCTGTATTTCACTTCATGACTAAAGAAAATATAAAAAATAGGATTTGACTAATGTTTCACATACATTTTTAAAATAAAAGACTTAAAATAAATATAGATGATAATTATCAATCATAATTTCAAATTTTAAAATATATTTAAAATATATTTTTTAAAAGAAGACAATAATTATTTTAAGAGTTAGCAATAAAAGCTTTTAATCGATTATAAAAAAAAAGACATTAACAATTATCATCTATAAAATTAGACGGGTAAGCTCGTTTTAATAAAAGAAACTTTGATACTATATAAAAAGGTAAGGTATGCTTTATAGGCACCCTTAGAGGCGGTAAACATGACGCCTAATCAAGTCTTACCATCCATTTAATTTAACATTTTTTTGTCATGCGATTCATTTAACCGTTTCTGGTATGCCGGAACATATCGTTTGATATTGTTGATTTGCGTGAAACTATTATACGTGTGGGCAGCGTGACACTACATTTGCATTATGTATGATAGGTGGATGATACCTAGCAGATGATTCATTTTAAAACACTATTTATCAAATTCGATTATTTAAAATAAATTGTATCAGGTAATTAAATTAAATTTTAATAATTAAAATATTTATATTATACATTAAATATTTATGATATTTATTTGATATTTTTTAATTATATTTATATATTATCGATAGTTTATTTAATATTTTAAAAACATTATTTATATGCGATAAGTAAATCAAATTTCAATAATTGAAATATATATATATTGTAAACAAAATACTTGTAATATTATTTTGATATATTTAGTTTGTTAAGATTTATCTTAATTTGCTATTTAGCTAGTTGTCAGAATATTTTTTTTTAATTTACTAGTTGTTAGGATAATTTTTTTATTCGCCATTTTCTTGTCTAGTTTTTAGGTTTCAATTCTTTTTTGTTTCTTTAAATAGATGTAATAATCTCCATTGGAGAAATCCAAATTAATGAAATGAAAATTATCAATCATCAAACGAGTTTTTACTCAAATATTGTGTGGGATAAATTTATATTTAAACTACTCTTGTGAGAAGTAACTTTTGTTGATCCTCCATTTTGATTTATTCATGATAAATTCAGTTTGAAGTTCTGTTTATCAAAGGATTTTCATCACTTTTTGTGGTGCAGCTCGATCCATAATTTATCTATCATCATTTTCCATCTGATTTCGTTTGTGAATGTTCTCCGAACAATCACGAGTCAAACCAACGCTCCATTCGCCGCCATACATATATTTTCCATCTTATTTCGTGTGTGAGTGTGTTCTCCAAAGAGAAACGAGTCAAACCAACTCTCCATCCATCGGCATACATATCATTTGAATATGTTAAAGTTGTTAGTGTTCTTCGAACAACAACTTCTACGATTAAACCGCATGCGTTCCTACATCATCTGGTATCAAAGTCGAAAAGTATATTATCAAGGTTGTATCATACTTACACACAACTCATTACGATAGAAAAAATAATATTGATACTCTTGTTCAATTAGTAACTTCTATGAAAAAACAGATAAAAATACAAAGTGAAGAAGTTTGTACTGTACGGAATAAATTTGGAGAACGTATTGGGAAAATTGACCGACCCCCAATGAGATTTCGAGCCATCAGAAACCTCGCACATCTACAACAACATGTTGAAATAGAAGATGAAGATGATGACATGCCTAATTGGAAAGATAAACCTTCAGATCTTTTGTTTCATCGAAATAAGAGAAGAGATTCTCTTAAGTAAGGAAGAGCAAAAGAGAAACGACCAGCAAGGCTTAACAATGTAAAGGTAAATATTAAACTTCTTATATTCATTATAAAATAATATCATAATGGCTACATGGGTTGGGAAAGATGTATGGAGTATATCTTTGATTGTTATGGATATAATGCGCAATAAAATCTTGTCCTATGTACTACATAATTTTCAGAGAGTGCTCTTATTTGGTGGGACATAGAAGTAATATAGAGAAGAATGCAACGCTACGAACCCATTGACCGTTAAGAAGACATGAATTTTATTTTAAGGTGACGGTATGTACCTGTTCATTACCATTGTGATTTGTAAAAATGTTTTAGAAAGCTATCTCAAGGAACCAGAATTGTCGATGAGTATTTTGATGAGTTTGAACAACTCAAAAAAATGGAACTAGAAGAGTCTGAGGAGGTGCTAATGGCCCAAATTATAGATGGTTTACAAGAACGAATTGCAAGAAAGGTGGAAATGAAATATACTGATTTGTATGAAGTATTCCACATTGTTGTCCAGATTAAACAGCAACTCAAGCGCAAAAACACCACCAGTCAGACCATAACAACACAAACATGGGGATCCTAATAATAACAAACCGTTTAATAAAGTAAAATCAATGGAGACTGAAGCATAAAACAAGGGAAAAATTAGTATTGAAGTACCAGAGATGACAAACACTGAAGTTATTCCAACTAGAAGTCGTGAAGTTAAATGTTTCTAAATGTCAAGGACGTGGGCATTATGCTAGAGCTTGTTCAAACTTTTAGCATACGCATTATCAATGAGACATGGATTAATCTTTATAATGGAGACAAAGGTTCTCAGATTTGAACACATCAAAGGGTTGTATGAAGATGGTCCTAACTTTGGACTATTTACAAGGAGTGTTCTAAAGGGGCATTTGGTTTGTTCTACAAACATGATGAGATCTTGTTTGCAGATAAAAGTTTGTGCACTCCACAAGGTTCTATGTGTGATCTCATCTTAAGCGAAGTACATGGAGGAAGTCTTATGGGTCACTTTGGAAGAGATAAAACCTTAGGTGTTGTTAGTGTGCATTTCTTTTGGTCTCATTTGAAGAAAAGTATGGAGAATTCCTACAACCATTGTATTATTTGTTTAAAAGAAAAATCTAGATCGCATCATCATGGTTTTTATCTACCATTGCTAATTCCTATTGTACCACGGGTCGATATATTTATGGATTGCATGTTAGAACTTCCAAAAATCAGACACGAAGACTCTATTTTTGTTGTGATTGACATGTTCTTGAAGATGGCACATTTTATATCGTGTGTTAGGGTGAATTATGCTTCTAAAAAATAGACTTACTCTTCAAAGAAGTAGTGTGTTTACATGGAATGCCAAGGACTATTATCTCAGATCGAGAAACCAAATTCCTCATCCACTTTTGGAAAATGTTTTTAAAAAGATGGGAACTAAACTAATGGTTTCAACAACTTGTCATCCCTAAAAAGATGATCAAACTAAAGTAGTAAATCGTACACTATCTACTTTACTTAGAGCTATTGTGGGTAAAAATCTTAACAACTGGTTGGAATGTTTGTCATTCATTGAGTTTGCTTTTCACCTCCTACATATTCTGTTACTAAACTGTCTCCTTTTGAAGTTGTGTATATATTCAAGCCTTTGACACTGTTAGAATTAGCCCTACTAACATCATTGGAGTATTCAAGTCAAGATGAAATACACAAGGCTGCAATTATCAAGAAAATACACTCAGAAGGTTCAGAAAAACTTTAGATAAAAAAACAAAACAATATAAGCATCAAGTAGATATGAAACGCAAAGAGTTAACCCTTGAAAAATATGACTGAGTTTAGATACACCTGAGACCATACATATTCCCCCCAAAATGAAGTTCTAAGCTTCTACCTCGTGAAGATGGTTCATTCAAAGCTCTAGAGTGAATCAATGATAATGCCTACAAATTGGAGCTTACGAGAGATATTAACATTTCTGCAAGTTTTAATGTTTCTAATTTGTATCCATTTGAAATAGATGAACCAATTTTATGAACAAAACCTATTTAATAAAGAGGGAATCATAAAGATAACCAAGTAGATCCAATTGAAGATTAACATAATACCGTCAAAATACCAACTATTGGAATTGGTCATATAATGCTCTCAAGAGCAAGGGTCTTCTTTGAGAGTTCAGTAAGGTTATAAAGAGCCTTATAATCCAAATAAATCATGATCAAAATTATATTTTAGTTTCTAATCAAGACCAACCTATTTTCTACATAATAAAAGCTCAAGAAAGCATTTAAAACGCTTCTAGAAATCTGGTCAAAATGATATAAAAAATGAAGCTTCATATCTTTAAAATAGTTAATTTGTTAAAGATATCTTTTAATATGGGATAAAAATAACCATTGGTCCCCTATATTTCACCTGTGTATCATCCTAGTCCATGATCTTCACTTTTGTCTCCCACCCATCTTCCATGTTTCAAATATTTTCAAGATCAGTCCTCCCCCCACATATGAGCCATGAAATACTAACACATGGCACCCAAAAATCCTAAGTTTTTGTCACTTTTGGTTCCCCATTTGTTTGCCCAATTATACCCCTCCCTCAGCCCAGTCACCCGCAACATCTTTATAATCTTTACTATTAAATTTTTACCATTTACCACATACCTAGTACTTTAACCTTTCTTAAAATTTAAATGGGTTGAACCCGTGTTAAAACACTAAACCCAAACCAAACTTAACTTACCCAAACCTAACCTAACCAAATAAAGCACAAACCTGGATACCCATTACTACAACTCAATTACCCATGTCTAAAACCCCATTTAAATATTTTGAAACCCTAATTACTGTATACGTAAATAAAAATCAAATATATAAAAAAAAACAATTATGTTTTGACAAATACAATTCATCAATCAGTATTCCAAGAGTACTTGTTCTTCAATTTTTATAGATTTCGATTCTCTATCATTTTCTTCTCGAAAGTTAGTGTTAGATTCTTCAGTTAGATTTATACATGTTTCATAATTATATGTTATTCAGCCTCAGATTTTGAAATTGAATTTTTTCTAGAGTGATATTGGTAGATTCGTCGATGGAGAGAGTGAGTTTCGGTGGTGGAGGGAATTTTGGGTACTAGAACGGAATGGTGATGAATAGAGACCCATGAATACCATGAATACCAAACAGAACACAGTCCGGATGGATAAAGAGCTTAAATAAGTTAATCTTAAAGTTGAAAGAGGTTTAATGTATTTCGACTTAAACTAAAAAACAACTATGATCTTGTTAATGCAAGCTATGTGTTGGAACTAAAGTCTAACACGCACCCATATAGAAGATAAATAATAGTTTAAGGGAAAACGTTTGGATATTTCTGTTGTAGATAAAAAAATACATTTTTTTATTCAAGAATAAAGACATAAATCAAGAATCCGGAAGTGGAGATAAGAATTTAACATTTAACGAAAATCAATAAACTTATAGATATAGAATGAAGAAGAAAGGTTTTGGGAAATTTTCGTAAGAAAGAAGAGAGAGACATAATGAAAATGGAGAAGCACTGGAGAAATCGAGACTTTGGGTTTCTGATTTGGGAATGAGTTCAATGGGTAATTAGGGTTTCAAAGCATTTAATCGAGGTTATATAGATGAGTAATTGGGTTGTAGTAATGGGTATTCAGGTTTGGGCTGAGTTTGGTTGGGTTTGGTTTGGGTAAGTTAAGGTAAGTTAAGTTTGGTTTGGGTTTAGTGTTTTGACCCGGGTCCAACCTATTTAAATTTAAGTAAGGTTAAAATACTAGGTATGTGATAAATGGTAAAAAGTAAAAATATGTGGCGGGTGACTGTACATCTGAGTGGGCTGAGAGAGGGACATAATTGGGAAAAAAAATGGGGACCAAAAGTGACACAAAACTTGGGATTTTGGGGTGCCACGTTTCAGTTTTTCATGGCTCACATATGCGTGGGGATTGGATTGATCTTGCAAATTTCCAAAATATGGAGGATGGGTGAGAGACAAAACTGAAGATCATGAACTAGTATGATACGCGGGTGAAGCATAGGGGGGACAATGGGGATTTTTAACCTTTATATATGCTATCTTTTAGGAGTTTGATTAGGATATCATTTAATTTATTAGCTGTTATTTTTAATTTGTTAAGATGTATCTTAATTTGCTAACTTTTAACTAGTTGTTAGGATACTTTTCTGATTTACTAGCTGTTAGGATATCTTTTTATTTGCCATTTTTAGTCTAGTTTTTAGGATTTCGTTTGTTTTCTTTCCTTTAAAAAGATGTAATCTCCATTGGAGAAATCAGAATTAATAAAGTGAAAATTATCAATCAAAAAATGAGTTTTTACTCAAATATTTGTTCGCAACAAATCTATCTTTAAACTATTCTTGTGAGAAGCAAATTTAGTTGATCTTTCGTTATAATTTATCCATGATAAATTCAATTTGGAGTTCTTCTTATCAAATATTTTCCATCACCTTTGTGGCGCAGCTCCATCCATCATCTATCTATCATTATTTTCCATCTGATTTCGTTTGTGAATGTTCTCTGAACAGCAACGAGTCAAACCAACACTTCATTCACCGTCATACATATCATCTTCATCTGATTTCGTTTGTTAGTGTTCTCTGAACAACAACGAGTCAAACCAACACTTCATTCACCCTCATACATATCATTTGAATTTGTTAAAGTTGTGAGTGTTCTTCGTAAAAAACTTCTACAATCAAATCGCTTCCATGCCTACATAAGTTATTCTCTTATTTATTTCTCTATCTATATATAAAGACCTTTCTACCTATTTTACATATCTTTCTAAATAATAAAACCTTATTAGTCTTTCTTTGTTTATCTTTTTCTACGTGGTATCCGAGCGTAGGTTTAAGATTTTATGTCTTCCAATGTGCTGGCAGGCAATTGTTTTAGCTGTCAGCCCGTTTTCTTGGTCACCACGAAGAAGAGAGAGAAAAATTCAATTTTTGGATCTGTTGTGTGCAGCCACAATCAACAGACTCGGTTGAGTGGCAAATGGTATTGATTTTTGCTGAATTTTGGACAGCTTGTTCGAGACATCTAATCTTTAAATCTGGCCGGTTGGATTGTTATTTTGTGTCACATTCTGACAGACATCGTTGTTGGAACAGTGCAGTGTTTTTGTTGGTAAAACATGTTTGATTTTACATATAAATTAATTTTAGATTTGAATTTGGACTCGATTTGGATTTAAGTTCGGACATCGATTGGATTTTATTATGGTTTTCGATTTGGAATTATTGGGAAATCAATGTGATTTTGGTCGATTTGGAATTATTGGGAATTCAATGTGATTTTGGTCTTTTATTTTGGATTCGATTGTGATTTTGACTAAGATTTTGAATTTGGACTTGGTTTGATTATGGTTTTAGATTTGGAGTGTTTTAATCTTCAATTTGGATTTGATTTCGATTCGAGTTAGAATTTCGATTCGATTTTAGAATTGGTATCTAGGAGTTCGAAGTGAAATTGGAATATAAGAGTTCGAAGTGAATTTTGTTTGATGTTTGGATTTTGTGTGTTATGTGCTTAGATCAACATTTTTTGTTTAGATATTGTTTTTAAATTTTATCTGACGTTTGGTTTTTTCATACTATTTTAAAAATAAATTTAAATATTATAAATTTTAAATATTTTTATTGTTATATGTTGGATTATTTAATATTTATAATTATGTGTCTTTATTTGTTATTTTTTTTTATAAATGTAATTATTAATTTTATTTTGGTTAAAAATTGAATTATAATATAATAGTGTGAAAATAAAAATGAGATAAACAGGAAAGGAAAAATGAGAACGTTTTGTACAATATAATTTATTATATTAGAAAGTCGAATCCTATCCTGACTATACAATATAATTTACTATTTTTATTGACCCTGTTAAATTTAATATATCAGATCAGAATATTCTATAATCATCGTATAAGATATCAAGAGACAATTCTTGCAGCACAAGAAAAAGAAAATGTCAACTCGCTGATTCTTTGTCTCTGGAACACGGTGTTTGGCTTTTAGAACATGTACAATGCATATAATAAGAAATAACCAAAAACTGTCTGTCTGACAATTTACAGCTCTTCCACGGTATTATACTATTATTTAATGAACACTTGTATAACTAAAAGACAATAGAGTAGGTATGACCATACATAATTTCTCGATCATAAACTTACACACCATTTTCAATTGCCTCAATGCACTCAACCACACTTGCCTTGTTTGACATAGCTGTCATTAAGGCCTCATGAACTGCCTGGTTGTTTTTCAATAAAGATCCGGCAAACAAAACCTGCAATTTGTCATTACAGCATAATTTTGGTTAATTTTTTCAACCAAAGAGGGATTCATCGTGGTAGTTTATGAAATGAACGACTCACAGCCCATCTAGTAAGATTTTGTTGCTGATCTTTGCTAAGTTTTGGCTGACTCCTATTAATTAACCGCTGCATGAAATTCAAACAGTATTTGGGTGATAGTTGAACAGAAAAAGCTAGAAGATATAATAAAGACTGTTTCCAGACCTGAAGAGTTAAGAGATCGGCAGATTGACCAATCACTTTATCATATTTCAGACCTTCTGCGGCCAGTCCAGCCATAGCTACAACTGCGAGCCTGAGAAAATTCGTATGAGTACCATGGCGCCGGATTTGTTATTGGTGGGAATACTGAAAGGTTGTTTGGTGCGCAACTTGTCATAGGCTAAAACCTTGCTTAAAATAGACGAATAAAAAAACATTTTCTTAAGAAGAAATTAGAAACTGTGTTTGATGCATGATAGAAAAGTCATACCTTAAACATTAAGGAAAAAGAAAAACCATGAGGTGAGGTTTATTGTTTAATGGAATGCTGTGGAAACAATAATAAGCCAAAATAAATTATTTATACGAAGTTCTAGTTTTAGGCATTTTGATCTTATCTTAAGCCAAAAAGAACTAATCTTTTTAAGCATAAAAAACTAGATCAAAACCAAATAAAGAAACCCTTTACTTACAAGTTTGAATGCCAAAAAGGTTATATGCGCCAAACAATCCCTAAGTATTGTTATTGAGTTGTAAAATGCTTACTTGTCAAGTTCTTTTGTGTCAAGTTGGCCACTGTAGATGAGCTTTTGTATTCTATCATCGGTAAGATTGACATTTTCTTTGCCTATGTCTAACGAATAGCCCATGATAGGTATGCCAATCAAATAAGCGACTGACGTTCAAAAACAAAGGCAGGCAAACTCATTAGAAATAGACCAGAATCAGACTATCTGTCTCAAGTTGTACTTTGCATGTTTCTATCAGCATTTTCGGTCGTGTTTGATCCACATATTTGTTTTCAATCCGATTTTCAAAAGGCATAATCATGTGCTTGATTGCTAAAAAGGAAAATAATATTGAATATAATTATTTTTCATGTTTTTTTACTGAGATTGAATAAAAGAAGAAACCCGAGTACTTAGGAAATGAGCTGCTTCATGTCTAGCAAGCCTCTCTTGATAATCTGGAAAAACTGACGAAAATGCGCCAATAGCAGCTTGAAGAAGCCTAAGATACATAAAGTTTAAGCATACTTCAAACAGTAAGCATAAGATGTCCAAGGATGAGTTTATCTTACCCGGGTGCAATGCTACCAATGCCTAGAACAACTAAAGAAATACTCCCAACCAAGTATGGCACAAAGAATCCCCAATCCTGTGTAGAAACAAGAAGAGCTGTTATACTTCAATTCTAATTATGTTAAACATGATTCCGTTGTCGTCCAGCGGTTAGGATATCTGGCTTTCACCCAGGGGACCCGGGTTCGATTCCCGGCAACGGAAAATTTTATTCTTTCTTTTTTAATTAATTTTACTTGTTCCTATATCTATAACTAGTAAAAGTAAAAAGTAACGAGTTTACCCCTGGACAGCTAGCTATCTATACTAACCCTAGTATAGATAGCCAGCTACTAGTTTCAACTTACTTACAAAATCAAATAATTACTTACAAAAGATGGCCACGGAAGACCGAGAGAAGGCCTTCAGCATATGACTCACTATGGTACCCCCTCGGCCTTTACCTTTATTCGCTGTGTGAATTCTACCGTATCTTTTGTTTCATTTCTTCTGGAACAATCACTTTTTTTATTATGGGTCTACTACCAGAAATTCAATTTTCCATTTTTAATTGTAGGTACCTACATACCTAACCTTTTCCTTCGAGTAAGATTAAAAAAAAAGTGGATTACTTCACTAAATTTGTAGGCTTGTAGTTGGGGGGGGGGGGGGGGGCTGTTCGCCTTTTGAATCAAACAAAGTAAGTAGTAGGGGCTTCATAGCTACTTTCATTCTAAAGGAAGAGTTGCGGGTCCTTGCCGCTGCATGAGTGGTAGCTCAGTCTTTTCTTCACCTTCTCGGCGGCGTTCAAGCTAGCAGATCAAATCATGGGTTTTCATCCCCGGAGAGGGAAATTAGTCGGTTGGTTGAAATGCGGTTATGCCGGGTGGACTAAAGCCAAGTGGGAGGTGGTATCGTAGATTTCTACTTTCTAAAATAAAAGAAAGGGGAATGCTTAAAAAGAAAGAGGTCTTTTTTACGAGGTACAACTAGAAATTCCTATTTATTTTTTACTGAATCGACCATAGATCAATCCCCTTTTCATTTGGGAGAAGGGGGCCTTCTTAAAACCTTCGCCTTCGGCTCCAGTTGAGGCATTCTTGCTTGATTGAGAAAAATGACCACTTCCTGCGACAGCTAACAAGGGGCATTTAGGACAACTCGTTCATTTAGCACAACTTCATTCCGCCCGCAGAAGCCCAGACCCGACTTAATGATGGCCTCGCATGAGATGAGATTATGAGTCGGGGGATACGAACATAGCGGCCCTAAAAGACCCGCTATCTTGAAAGGCGAAAAAAGTGTCCCTGCGCGAGTTTATTATTAAAGTAAAGCATGGACGCCATTCGCCGAAAGAATCTTCTTCTTTAATTGCATTTGCATTTTTTGGGCACCTTTCTATCTAAAAGAAAAGGAATGGTGCTCGTCCAGATTCCCCACTATGCTGTGGGTTGGGGACCTTGCCTTGATGGCCTAGGCCTAACTGTAATCTAAGGGGCACTTAGAGGAATTCGGCTAGACCGACAAAACTCCCCTATGCATCCCGACTAAGGTCTCACAAACGCGCACTTCCCTTATGCATCCAGCCACCGGTTCGAACCTTCAGAGCTGTTCCTAGACATGCCGTCCCCTGCCCCCGCTTTCGGGCGCCGAGAGGCAGACGGAAGAGTTTGCTTCCGGGAGACCGGGCCTGATCTTTCTTAAGAGTGTATTTGGCTGCATGTGTCCAATTTCTACGCATTGACTGGTTTGGTTATTTGAGGAAATTTTATTCTTTCTTTTTTAATTAATTTTACTTGTTCCTATATCTATAACTAGTAAAAGTAAAAAGTAACCTTTTTTAATTAATTTTACTTGTTCCTATATCTATAACTAGTAAAAGTAAAAAGTAACGAGTTTACCCCTGGAAGCTGTCCGGCAAGTACGGCAATAAAACTTGTTGATCCCACCACTGTAAAAAGAAAAGCTGCCTGTATCACCAGAATATATCAAATGCTTTGCTACACTTCATATTCCGGAGATGACAAATTCGAAATGTTATACGAAGATACATAAAACTTGTCATTTTACAAAATGCTGAATATAATAATCAAAGGTTTTTACACCAAAAAAAGTAATCAAAGGTTTTGCAAAAAGATGTCCAAAATTTAGAAACCCAGGATTAGCTCGCCAGTTTCTCTTCATACGTATATACTACTACTACTTACAAACCCGAGACTAGCTTGCCAATTTCTCTTCATATGTACTATACCACTTACATCATTTCTGACACTAGGAATTGCAAGGTTCTCTGCATTTTTCATCCCCAGATTTGTCAGCTCCCTTAGTGCAGTCTGATCACATCAAAATGAACTTTAAAAAATTTCAATTTTCTGTCTTGTAAAATCTTATCAAAAGCACATATCACTATTAGTTATGAGCATGTTAAGGCTGAACAAATTTTGTTTTATACCACAGACTCACTCTATCCGTCCTAGAAAAGATGGGGTATGGACATGAATTCTTTTGTTTGTCATTTGAATCCGGACAAGAAAACATTGTCCAATTTGAAAACTAGGTCGGATCAGATTTTAACTATGTATAGCCTGGCCTAGAACCAACCCGGATAATGTCAGATTTTATAAGAAAGATGTAAAAAAAAGCATACTAGTTTAGATTGAACTCACATGGAATCAACTAGATTATCTAGAATCTTATATCAAATTAAAAAAAAAATTACATATACAGATTCGTCCTCATATGACATATTGTTTTTACGTTTTAGTATAAAGTATGATCATGCTATTGACTTATTTAAAACCAAATCTGTATCACTACGAACAGACCATATATATATTCGTATAAAACTTCATACTTGCAACGTAAACTGACCGTCCGACGGGAGACATAGGGTTGAGAACTCCATTTCTTAGCCCACCCGGTTTCACCTAGTCGATCGAGAGCTTCTTTAACACCATCCCCATCTTTCTGCAGCAAAACTGCAAAATGTGATTCTCTTTAACCCCTAATTAAGTTACAAATCGACATCAAAATACACGAATTCGCACTATGTTATACACGATTAGGGTTCCGAGCCGTTGGAAAGCTGATTAAAACGCATTCGTAAATTGAAAGCACATAAACAAAGCACGGAACGGGGACAGGTAACCTTGGCAACGGCAGAATGGGGAGTATCCAGATCAACCTTAAGTGCAGCAGAGGGCGAAGACGATGCTCTTATATATATCAAGAGTCTTATTTGAAGGTTCCTCTTGGAGAACATATAAAGAAATGCTCACTAATATCTACAGGTCTGCAAAACCAACACAAAAAACAGAAATTATGCTCTTTGAAATTGATATTTGTTGATACATAAATCACACGAGTAGACCAAAGATAGGCCTCACCTGTATTATATATATACCCAAAACTTACATAAGTTTACCCAAAACAGCATTTGATTTTAGTTGATTTTTTTTTTACAAAATTATCTACCAACTTGTATTTAATAACATAACTGTCATAAGTAAAAAAAAATTAAGTAAAAAACATAGATCAAAATCACAAAACAATTTATTTGGCTAATTTGACTAAAAAAAACACTACTAATAAATCAAACTTCATAATGGTATAAGTTTTTGAGAATTTTCCAAATCAATTTGAACATTCAAACTACTCTCAAGACCAATCCATCTCACTTTGAAGAAAAACTCAAAATCGAACATGATTGAGCCAGAGTTAGAGATTATTAACATGGAGAAGTTGATATCACCGGAGATGAGAGATGAGCATATATCGCCGGAGATGAGAGATGGGCATATGTCGCCGAAAAAGAGGTCGAGTCGTCGAAAAAGGTGACGGAATTTTTTTCTGTTCCCTGGTATAGTTTTAAGCGACGTCGGAACGATGGCTCAAAAACATTACGGCGATGCGACAAAAGTTATTTCATTCACTGTTATTAATTAAATATGTAATATAACAAAAATAAGAAATTTAATAAAGAAGTTAATAAAGTATTATCAGATCTCCAATTTCAAATATCCTTAAAACATTCAAATAGAATTAAGGGATTTATACCAATTGGGTACAAAAACGTATCCAATTTACTAATAAGTCCAGCTTCAAATAGATTTTACCAATATCTACCAAAATATATTTATCTATTAGTCTAAACTTAAATTTTAAATACAATTTTACCCTTAATGAATTCGATAATATGACTAAGAAAGTTTGAGGAGAAAGAATTGATTTTGAAATTGGGGTTAAATATTTTAATTTGGGGATTTAATTGTTTTATTTTTATAGATAATTGAGTCTTTTTTAAAATGGGTTGGATCTATTTGTAAAATGGATCCGTTGGGGTATGCTTGGGTAAATAGAGACATATTTTAGACCCATTACGTAAGTCTCCTGTATCTTTAAAACATCACAAATTTCAAATATCCTTAAAACATTCAAATAGAATTAAACATAAAAACATAAAAACAGTCCAACTAAACATAAAAAATCTCAAATTTCATTTATCAGCTGAGAATGAAACACGGTGATATAATAGAAGAAGACAAGAGCACTGTATCTCTTTATGAGTTTAAATATATGAGTTTAAAGAGAGGGGATTTCAAATTTGAATAGAATTAAACTATGACTAATGGTTTTAATAATAGTTATTATTAATTTAAAGGGTTTATATTTAATGTTTTAGTAACTGTCTATTTAAGATTTGCAAATTAAGAAATTGTTTAATGATAGAATGGAATAACGCCGCGATAATAGCGCGACGCTACGGCTCTGTAACGCCGCCGCGACGAGTGTTTGTCAGTTCGGATCATCACGTCACGTTGCATGACGAAATCCTAGCGTTATAGATCGTCACGCGTTGCGGCGTCGCCTCAACGGTGTTATTTAAAACTATGGTCCCTCATTGTGATTGCACTATCGGTTTTGGTCTTTGGAACCAATTGTGCGTAGGCTTGTTGGCACTAGTTCTGGTGCTTTACACCGGTGGTATTGGTGGTGCATGACCACCAGTTTTGTGGTGGTGCACCACCGGTTCAGAGCCCCTGAACAGGTGGTGCAAGGCAAAAAAAACATTTTCGGTCTTTTATTTTAACCTGTTTAAGTCATCTATGTTTTGGTTCTCCTTATGATGAGTTGTGCTTTGATGTTGCTAATTAGAATGAGGATGTTGCGCATGGATCCGAGGAAGCTTTCGCTTCCGACTACGCTCGTGTATTCTTCACGACTGAATATTATACACAAGAAGCATTGGTTAAGTAGGTAAAGAAGACACAAAAAAAAAAGATAACGACTTGGTTATCAACCTTAGGCGTCACGATAAAGTAAATATTAAAAAAATCATCATATAGTTTTTCAGTGCGAGAGGTCGGGAATGTATATTCTAGTGGTGGTCGAAAAGATTGTAAAAAGAAGTCGACATGAATCAAAAAAATTGGTTGTCCATTTGAGCTAAATAGATCGTTGGTGGAACCGGATCGATAGAAGTTAGAAGTTGTTTGTGGAATTCACAACCATGAGAGTTCGAAACAGCTTGACGGTCATTCATATGCAGGCCGTTTAAACGAAGAGGACATGGAATTTGTTGGACTGTCGACCTATATGGGAACATGGCCTAGAAATATTGAACATTGTTAAGAAGTTGAATGAAGATAATATTTCTTCAATGCGCACTATCTACAACGTCAGACAGAAAAATTGGGTTTTGAAAAAGGTGGGCAGGTCACAGCTGCAGTTTCTGTTGGGCGAGCTTAAGACACATAACTATTACGAATAGCATAAATCTGGTGAAAACGATGGGCAAATCATTATGGATATATTTTTTGCGCATCCAGATAGTGTTGATCTTTTGCAGACATTTCCAATAGTTTTGATGTGTTGCAGACATTTCCAATAATTTTGATCATGGATAGTACGTACAAAATCATAAGATATGAGATGCTGTTGTTTGAGATAATAGGCGTGACGTCTACTGGTTTGACGTTCTGTACTGCTTTTTCTTTCATGTCTCGTAAGAAATTAAATAACTTCAAATGAGTGTTAGAATGTTTGAAGTCGTTCACTCATCGAATTGAAGAACCGTCTATGATTTTGACTGACAGAGATTTAGCATTGATGAACGCCATAGAAGTAGTCTTCCCAAATTCAACGCACATGTTATGCCGCTGGCATATAAATAAATAATGTTCATGATAATACGAGGAATTATTTTCCTAAGAAAAACGATTATGCGAAGTTTGTTTTCGCTTGGAAGAAGATAGCGTACGTGGCCTCAGAAATTGAATTCGATCACGTTAGGCTTGAGATGCAGCTAGACTACAAAAAATACCTTCTTGCAATCAAATACACTGAAAAGTCATGGCTTGATTGAGAGAGCTCTATTTAATTTGAACTGTTACCTACGTACAAGAAAACTAAACTTTAAGTTATTTTGGGCGAGGGTATATTCACTTGTCGAAATCCAGAATTCTTCAATTAGATCTTCTTTTGAAAAGATTCGTTACATAACACATCATAAATTTGCTGACAAAAGTTTTGACGAAATTTGAGGCAAGGTTTCCCATACAACATTAGACTCTTTTTTACTGAATTAGAAAGTGTGCAAGATTGGGAGAAAATATCTATGGAAGGTGAGGTGGATGTTAAACATGATACAAATGATAACATTTGCATATGCTCGATAAGATGTACACATTGTATACCGTGGTAGCATCAGATTCATGAGTGGCGTAATAATAGAATCTTTGCATCTTTAGAAGCGTTCCACGACCATTGAAGGAGGTTAGAAAAACATTCTCGTACGAACCAAACAATGATGGATATTCTCAAAGATGATTTGGAAAACTTGCAATTGATGTTACGGATGATGAGTCCGGTTTTTATCACCACTCACTATGGGGACCGGATAGGGGCAATTCGGACAAATCCCACCCACTGAACTATCCGAACTGAACTAAATGTACTAAAAACTTAATCACTTCATGACTAAGCTAATTATCTACCTACTTAAAACTAATGGGTCTTTGAACTCGACCTGAATCCATAAGTCAACCTGAAAGCCCATGTGGCCCACAATTAAGGGTATAAATACCCAACCACTTTCATTTAATGAGGGTAATAAAAATAAAATACAACCAGGAAGCTCAATTCTCTCACTACAATTTATCCAAACATTAAATACCTTTAAAATACCACAAAACTCTGGACAAAATTACCCTCAACCAAAAATAAACCACACCAAATTGGCGACCACAGTGGGAGCACGAAGGTGCCTGAATCTAACATTCAAAACCATCAGGAAAAACCAATTCGGATGAATCCGGACGTGCAAGAAATACCACCAGCTTTGGGAGAAGTGTTGGGTGAAAATGATGAATACACGATTGAGGAGCGAGATAGATTAAAAGTTGAAATAGAAGCTCGGAGGGCAGAGAGGGCAAAGATGGGCATAAAAGAGAAATCAAAGGTATCAGTTGCTCATCATACTGACAACCCAAGAGAACATGAGCCCTCAAAAACGCATGTGAGTACGAAAAAGACTCATGCTAGCTCAAAAAAGTCTCACCAGTCTAAACCGGTGGAGAGCTCTGATTCAGAATCAGAATCTTCCAGTAGCTCCTCAAATGAAAATGGAGTTGAAGAGTCCTTGTCATCCAGCAGTGATGAGGCCCGTTCTAAAAAGAAACAAAAATTAGTTAATAAGTATTCACGAAAAAGGGATAGGCGCAGAAGGTTAAAGATGCATATAGGTAAAGGATCGTCTCATAGCCGGAGACACGTAGATCGGATGGTGATGGATCCTTTTGCCTTTCATGATGAACCAGGTATCTTTGCAATTCCTAACGAAGATACGGTTTTCAGTCGTAGCCGAAATTGGAGACAATCTCTATTGTCCTCCAAGATACTGTCTGGGAACCTTCCTAAAAGGTTTGACAGTACAAAAATGAAAAAATACGATGGAAGTAAAGACCCAAATAATCACTTGGAACAATTCAAAAATTTCATGATGAATTTTGATGATGACGACAAGTTACTTTGTAGAGCATTCTCCCAATCATTTACGGGAAGTGCTCTGAAATGGTACAACAGTTTGCCACAAGGCTGTATCAGGAATTTTGACACTTTTTGGGTGGCCTTTTGGAGGCAGTTTGTTGGAAGTAAAGAAGTGAAGGGCAATGGAGACACGATTATCCATTGTGCCCAAGAACCAAACAAATCCTTAAAAGAATACATAAGTCGTTTTGTGAATACCAAAAATGGATTGGCTGAATGCTTCGAGTAGGTAACAATAGCTTCTCTGAGGCAGGGCTTAAACCCTGGAAATTTGGCCGATTCAGTATCCAGGAAAAAGGCCATGACATGGGGAGGTTTGCTGAATCAGGTCGGAAAGCAGATTAATGTAGATGAAACAAAGAAAACTAGGGTGTACGGGCAGGTGAGGTCTGCTCCGGCTGCACTAAATCCAAACCAAAACCAGTCCGGAAACAAGGCTAGGGAAGTCGGGCAGGGTCATAATAGAGCCAAAGCTCAGTCTCAGCCAGCTGCACCAGCCCAGAGTCAATAATCTAGAAATAAACGAGGGCCTTGGGTTCAACCATAGTGGTTTGCTGAGTTGAAATAAAATATAGCCACCATTTATGACAAAACAAAAGACAAAGTACACTACAGAAGGTCGGCTGCATTACAGTCTCCTAGGGAGAGCCGTAATAATTATTTTTGCCAGTATCACCATGATATTGGTCATACCACTGGAGATTGTATTGCGTTGAAACAAGAAGTGCAGAACTTGATTGAAAGAGGCAAGTTGGGGGCATATGTTAAAAGAAGAGGTGGAAATAGGCCTGATAGTACTCATCGGGCTGGTCCAAATAACGCAGGCATATCGGTTCTGGATGGGGCTATGGTGATAGTCGAGAGGTTCGATGTAGAGTCAGAATACGTGGACCCTGATCCGACCCGGAATAAAGTGGGTGCTATCATGGAGGGTTGTAAGACGGTGTCCGGACTTATTAAATTTATTGAATCACTTACAATATTTGGAGGGGACACCATGACTACACCAACTGCATCTTCAAGAAAGAGGCACGCTCATACTTTAGCTACCCAGCATGAAGGAGGCATGACCTATCAATCACAAATTCCTTTTCTTTTTATTGTTTTTAACGAGGATGATCTGAGGGATATTGTCGGTCCACATGAAGATGCTGTGGTCATAGGAGCATCCATTGGAGGCAATGATATAAGGCGAATTTTGGTGGATACCGGAAGTTCGGCCAATATTCTCTTTTTAACTTCCTACAAAAAAAATGAAGAATCCAGCAGTGATTCAGCGTTCGAACAGATCAATTATGGGTTTCACTGGAAGCTCAGCAGATGTGATCGGGGAGTTTGAGGAGGAGGTGTTGTTGGGCAAATGCCCTTTCAAAAATATGGTTAGAATACTATTCGTTGTGGTGGATTGTCTCACTTGCTATAATGCTATTTTGGCGAGATCTTGGCTCTCTAAGATGCATGCCGTGGCCTCAACATTTCACCAGTGCTTGAGTTATGATGTGCAAAGACAAGTGGGAGTTGTTCGGAGCAGCCAAAAGGTAGCAAGAGAATGTTATGCAACTGCACTGCCCCCTCGGATATTGGGGGCAGTTCGGATCAATGAGGAATAGCAGTTTGAGGGGCCCTCTAGGGGAGAGGGTGAAATAGATGACCCCAGAGAGACCCCTGGTGTTTTAATACCAATTGAAGAAGTTGAAACTCACTCTCTGGCTGAAGGAAGAAGTGTCAAGATAGGATCCAAAATGACATCGGAGTTAAAAGATAAAATGTTAAAAATTCTTGAAAGACCGTCAACATGTTTTTGCTTGGTGCAATGCTGATGTTACCGGAGTACCAGCAGATATTATATCACACCACTTGTCCATCCGAAGAGACGTAGCACCTATGGTACAAAAGAGAAGAGCCTTTTCTAAGGAAAAGGCTGATGTCATAGTTCAAGAGGTCGACCGACTTACTAAAATGGGGCACATAAAGGAATCTCAATACCCTTTATGGACGGCCAACCCGGTATTGGTGAAAAAGAAAAATGGAAAATGGCGTATGTGCATCGATTTCACAGATCTCAACAGAGCTTGCCCAAAGGATTTATACCCGGTCCCCCGAATTGATCAATTGGTGGACTCCACATCTGGAAACAAGCTGCTATCCTTTATGGATGCCTTCTCCGGGTATAATCAGATTCAAGTGGATCCGAAGGACCAAGAACATACTACATTTGTTACTGATAGGGGCCTTCATTGTTACAAGGTGATGCCATTTGGGTTAAAAAATGTTGGGGCTACTTATCAGAGGTTGGTAAACAAGGCTTTTGCTGATCAAATTGGAAGAAACATGGAGGTTTACATCGACGACATGATGGTGAAAAGTGTGGACGAAGAGTTACACTTGGCAGATCTCCAAGAAACTTTTACTAACTTAGTAAAAGTGAATTTGAAATTAAACCCAGAAAAGTGTGTCTTTGGAGTGCAGTCCGGGAAATTCTTGGGATATGTGATAAGTGAGCAAGGAATACAGCCTGATCTGGACCACCTTAAAGCTTTACTACAAATGGATCCTCCTCAAAATATTAAAGAAGTACAACGATTGACTGGGAGGCTGGCTGCACTAAACCTTTTCATTTCAAGGTCTTCAGACAGGTGTGCCCCGTTTTTTCAGACTTTGAAAGGTGCAAAAGACTTTGATTGGTCCTCGGAGTGTGATGAGGCCTTCGATGAAATCAAGAAGCATTTTTCCTCTCCCAAGACTTTGTTTAAACCCGTTGATGTAGAGATTCTTTTCGTATACTTGGCAGTCTCTAGTTGTGCCATAAGTGCAGTGTTGGTAAGGGAGGTAGATAATTATCCCCTTCCGGTGTATTACATTAGCAAGAGTTTGATTGCTGCAGAAAAACGCTATTTGAAACTTGAAAAATTAGCACTAGCCCTGGTGATTGATGCGAGGAAGATGAGACCTTATTTACAGGCTCATTCCATTATTGTCTGGACGTCTTTTCCCTTGAAGAACGTTCTCCAAAAGGCCAACATTTCAAGTAGAATGACCAAGTGGTCAGTGGAATTGGGAGACTACGATATTGATTTTCCCCTCGGACAGCAGTCAAAGCCCAAGCGGTGGCAGATTTCTTGGTTGAATTTCACTCAGATAGAGATACTAAACAAGCAGCCGGAGTAAAAGATAAAAAAGTATGGATTATCCGAACTGACGGTGGATCAAGCACCATGGTTTGTGGTGCTGGGATATGTTTAACCTCTCCGTACAGTGACAGAATGTACCAGGCTATATGCTTTGCATTCAGGGCTTCCAATAATGAGTCCGAATATGAGGCTGCTATAGCTGGTTAAATGTTGGCTCTCATTTATGGAGCCAAAAGAGTCAGGTTAATGAGCGACTCTCAGCTTCTTATCCATCATGCACAGGGTTAGTCCGAAGCTAAGAAAGAACAGCTGATTAAATATTTATTCATCCTCAAAGAAGTGGCGCTCAATTTCAAAAACGTCACTTATGAGTACATACCTCGAACAGAAAATACACTGGCAGACTCCTTGGCAACCATAGCCTACTCTGAGTCCTACCCTTGGATACATGTGCAAGAATGCCCATCAATTCAACCCAATCCGGATAAGGAAGAAGAAAGTTTAAATATACAGATAAAGCAGCCTCAATATTGGAGATTTCATCTCCTTCAATATATCTCAGATGGCATCTTGCCTCCGGAAAAAGCAATAGCAAGAAAAGTAAAGTACAAGGCTCGTGGTTTTGTCATCCTAAGAGATGTTCTTTATAAGAATTCTTATAGTAAACCCCTCTTACGATGTTTGGGGGTCGATGAGTCTCTTTCCTCCCTGGTGGCTCGGGGAGGTTTTAATGAGGTGTCCGGTCTTTTTTGTAAAATATGATGCCTTCTTAAAATATTCGGAGTATTTTCAGTTAGTAGTTTTCGTTTAATTTTTTTATTAAACAGACCGGATTAAATTGGAGGAATGATGACTACTTAAACATTTGTCATCGGAGAATTTAAACACTCCCACTTTAAAAATACTTGTGAAATAACTAAGGGCTGTTTAAATATTAGCCACCAAAGTCGAAAAATTATGAAAGAATGCAAGAGTTGTGCAGAATGAAACTACCCATTGAAACATATGAAATTCCTTGACCAGCCAAGGACTTTGAATTGTCAAAACAAAAGAGATTTATCCGGATAAGGTCCGGACATGGTTACAAAAATGCATTGGCCATCCAAGGACTGTGGTTCAATCACAAGAAAATTAAAAAAGATAATTGATACTCTAAGACTGAGCTTTTGAAGATGGCTCAACCTCACTTGGATTTTTCTTCTTTGGGTCATCATCCGGACTCTCCCCGGTCTCTTCTTCTTCATCAGAGGTGTCCTCACTAGAGTAGTTGTACTTATCACTAACAAACATGGTATGATGAGGAATGTCTTCGTACTCCACGAATCGCCATAAATCTCTCAAGGTCTTCATCGGGAATTTTTCATGAAATAGTAGGACCATATCTGACCTAACCTCAGCATACCTTGCCTCCTGAGAATCTATCACCTCATTGGTGTAAGCATCCATCCTAGCCTGGATTATTTTCTCCTGCTCCCTTAACAAGTCACCCTTTTCTTGCTCAGCCTTGGACACACTTTTCTCAAGAGAGATCTTGTCATTAGTTAAGGCTTGAATGGTGCCATCTTTGGCCTTCACCTCCTCTTTTGATGACAGAAGTTCTCTTTCCAGGACAGATTGCTTTAGTTGGTGCTCTTTGACAACTCCTTCTGAAGTGGCTAACCTTTTGGCCAAGTCCTCCTGACGTTTCTTCAACTCCTCATTCTCTTTCCTCAATACCTCATTATTTTGGTTGGCGCTAAGAAGGTCTCTATACAGTTTCTCCTTGTCAGAATTGAGGGTATTGATGATGGCTGTCTGATTGCGCACTTGCTTCTCCAAGATAAGAACTGGCTGGACATTGCTCAATAAAGAGTGAGAAATGACATCTCTTTCACTTGAGACAGAAAAAGACTTACCGTTGAATGTGACGGTGTTCAAAGAACTTGGGGGAAGGTAGGGCCCAGCAAAATCATCTCTGGGGAGGTTTTCAAAATAGAGACCGATCCCCTCAAGCCTAGTGATGTCGACACCATCAATACTGATATCCCCTCCTCTAACCTCTCCGGTTTGAAGTCACCGGGGATCTCTTCTGCTCGAGTAGGATCAGTAGGGTCAACTGGAGGCAGTGGCTCCAGATCCCGGAGAGAAACCTCATCTCCCTTGGAAGTCTTCTTTTTCTTGGCATCCCGGTTTCCATCTTCTGTTCCCCGTTTTCTGATCTTTTTGGAGACCTTTTGAGATTTTGGAGACCCAGCTACTTCCTTGGTGCTCTCGTGCTCCACCACTTGTAGTAAGGCATCATCGATCTGCCCTTGATCTTGTCCCTCTGGGTTTGTTGGGACAGCTTTTTCCACCTCGATAGGGTTGGCCTCAACCGCACCTTGCTTGGCCTTAACCTTTTTTTCCTTCATCTTGCTAGGGGCTTTAGCTCTCCTCGGCAAGGCCAATTTCCCATCTTTCCCATTCGTCTTGCGAAGAATCACTTTCGGAGGGGGTGAAGTGGTTAATTTCTCTTAAGACAAATCCCTCCGGTCAGTGGTATTCCAAAGATAGGAGCTGGTTAGATTGCCTCCGGTAAAGCAGTTGTGGAAGCGGTTTTCCCAAGTTTCAGCAGTCCAAGCATTTAGCTTGGAGCAGGTAGTCTGGCCAGCCTCTAAGTGATCGCTGAAATCTTTGGGCAGCACTACCAAAAAGCAAAGGAAAAAAGAATTAGATAAAGAAGTTTTTATAAGTAAAAGTAGAAGTATCTGGTGAGATTGTTACCATCACTTTGCCATCTACTGGTGAGCATGCTTGGGTTGACACCAGCTTTAATTTTCTTCCCGTTCTCCCAAGCACCGCTGACGAACATAAATTGAGTCTTCCAGCCTTTCTCCGACTCGAGCAAGTCATCCACCACCTTGTAGTTGTCACCCATGTTGAAGTGATAGAAAGGGGTGACATGATTTCTGCAGAGGCTTGCCACAGCAGCAAATTGCTCCATCGGAAGAGGAATTCTGGAGACCCTGGAAGCCATGATACATGCCATGAGGGTGAACCATGCGTTAGGGCTTAGTTGGCTTGGGCACAACTTTATCAGATGGAAATATCTGACTATTTCTGGGTCCAAGGGAAACCTAAGTCCCCATTTGAATAGCTCAGTATAGAAGACAATCTCGTTGAGCTTACAGTCCAGGGGCGCCTCCGAATTGATTGGAATCCTTATTTTAACATTCTCTAGAATTCCCCACTTCGTCATCATCTGACCAAGTTCAGCTGTGTGAATGAAAGCGTACTTGATCTTCTGCATGGCCAGCAAATATTTAACATTTACCTTGTGAAAACAAGGCCCCACCTTTCCCACAAGGAACTTCGGCAGGTCCGGATTCTTTAAACACATTTTTTCCTTGCCTTTGCTCTTCCTAGTCGTGGCAGTCTTGCTTGTTTGCTCGGAGACGTCAGTCCTGAAAGGGGCTTCTTCGATGCTATCCTCCATTACGTTCTTCATTACCATGGAGGGGTTGTCAGCTGTTTTAGGAAGAGAGGGGCTGGTGATTGGCTCAGTAGGCCCTTCGGATTGATGAGCATCCTTTCCCTCTTGAGGTCTAGAGTCCGGCTGGGGGCTCAGTCCCGGAGGTCTCTTTTCGAAGACTTGAGCTAGTTGCCTCCGGGCCGGACAGCTTGTCCTTGGGAATTTTGATGGGTGCTTCTGACCCTGTGATTTTACTTTTTGCCCCGGATTTTGAAGGCGTGGATTGTGGTTTAGGCAGTGTGCCAGCAACCTTCCCTTTTACCAGACGACCCCTTTGTCTATCTACCAGTTTCTCCGGGGAAATATCAGCATCTGACCCCATAGCAATGAATGTGGAAGGTTTCTTAAAGCTTGTGACTACCAGCCCTGATTCAACGACAGGCTCTGACTCTTGAACCGATGAGCCCGAGACAATTGGTGAAAGGTTGGACTGGAACAGCCTCCTAGGTTTAGCACTCTTAGTTGAAGAAGAACCCTAGTTAGGCTCTGAGCTTGGTATTGCCGGTTTATCAAGAGGGGAAACATGGAGGCCTGCAGCGATGCGCCTTTCTCGTTCAACCTTTTGAACTTTTTCCAACTCAGACAAATTGAGCCACCCACCTTTTACTAAAGCGTTTCTTGCTGTGAACATAAACTCACAACCAAAAGAAAGGTTTTTTGAGAGATGAAAGATTTGAAGTCTGACAGATTAGAGATAATGAAGATGATTAAATAGTGAAAAGTGAACTGATTTATACTAATCAGATAAACGATGCTTCGATACATAGGAGAATTCGAAAGGGTAAATGCAATGATTAAAGACGGCGCTGATGTCACCCGCATTAAATGAAGAAGTTTATTTTCGAAGCAAGTGGGAGCGCCATTCTAGGAGAAAAACAGCCGGTGTGGCGAATAAAGGAAGGACACGTGTCCCACGATCTCTGGTGAAACTGTTCAGTTTCTGAGAGCTTTATCAGTTCGGGTAAAATCATTACGCAAACTTGAAATCTATCCGGACATAGTTACAAGTGCTCGTGGACTATTGTTTAGGTCTTGCCAAAGGCTTTCGAACACAACCTAAAAAAGGGGCTACTGATGAGTCCGGTTTTTTATCACCACTCACTATGGGGACCGGACAGGGGCAATTCGGACAAAGCTCGCCCACTGAACTATCCAAACTGAACTAAATGTACTAAAAACTTAATCACTTTATGACTAAGCTAATTATCTACCTGCTTAAAACTAATGGGTCTTTGAACTCGACCTGAATCCATAAGTCAACCTGAACGCCCATGTGGCCCACAATTAGGGGTATAAATACCCAACCACTTTCATTTAATGAGGGTAATAAAAATAAAATACAGCCAGGAAGCTCAATTCTCTCACTACAATTTATCCAAACATTAAATACCTTTGAAATACCACAAAACTCTGGACAAAATTACCCTCAACCAAAAATAAACCACACCAACGGAGACAAAAGATAAACTTGTATAAAAAAAAATATTTGCAAGAAATGGTTTGAAATTGTTTATTTGGAGACATCCTCCATACTAGAACCATTGGAGAAGCAGAAACACTGCGGTCATCCACATGTGAAACAAAAACTTGTTGTTGATGCATCATCTACTAAACGAGATAAATGTCAATGGGAACATGTGAAGGATGTTGATAAGGCCAGCAAAGCTTTGGTGCCAAAGCTTTTTGAAAATCTAAAAGTGACCACCCGTAATGCAATTCCAAGTGCAAATACGATTTGTACAGATGTGCCTAGAGTACTGTGTAGCTCTTCGATTTCCTCGCTTTCTAGCAATAAAATATCATGCTCTGTTTTCCGACATACTTCATTCCGTTTATAACTGGTATAAACGACGTTAGGCCTGATGGCCATTGTGGGTATCCTGCAGTTTTGTATGGGTTATATGGTCATGAAGAGGGTTTGCATGTGATTAGGAAGGAAATTTACGACAAACTAATGGATAATTATGCGTTATATACTGGTGTGGTTTATTCATGTCTGAGGTTAATCTCGTAAAGTGTTTTGGATGTTTTGTGGAATTTTAATGTTTAGAGTGGTGAGTAGAGAGATAATTAATTTGTCTACTAGTAATAAATTTTGATTACCCTCATTAATGAAAGTGGTTGGGGTATTTATACTTAATTACTGACCCATGGGCTTATTGGGTCGGATCGTGAAGTCGGGTCAAGTTTAAGGACCCATTAGTAATCTGGTTTGAAGTGACCAGCAACTAGCTTAGTCAGCATTTAATAAATTTGTCTTGTTCGGAATTTTATTGTACTGGTTTGGTCTGAATTGCCCATCGGATTCAATCAAGGCACAGTAGCTCAAATATCTGAACTTATCATATACCAAGGTATATAACGGTGAAGAAGAATATCTGAAAGTGGCTGAAAGT
Organism: Limnanthes douglasii subsp. nivea; assembly: GCA_036936605.1. Taxonomy (NCBI): domain Eukaryota; kingdom Viridiplantae; phylum Streptophyta; class Magnoliopsida; order Brassicales; family Limnanthaceae; genus Limnanthes; species Limnanthes douglasii. The sequence continues at coordinate 163,860,714 of JAUPFV010000005.1, read as the reverse complement.
ATAAACTATTACGAAACACCAGTTGGAACCAAATATTAGATGGCAATGTCGGAGATGGGTATATCGATTGCAACAAGGTTTTAATGCATTGTTCATTTTGTATCACAAACGAAATCTCACAATTGCAGCCAAACTTTTCAACCCCTACGATGTGCACCCCCTCTAATGTCCAAAAGACGTGAAATCGAGTTTGGTTTTGTTTATACTATTCATTTCGTCAATGTAAGTCTTTTGTCTCATTCTTATGTTTTTTAGTACACTAAATATCAACACGCATAGTCTAATTGTAAACTATTTTTACAGCTCTCTGTTACCGCTAATTGTCTGTGTACACGTATACATCCTACATGGAATGCATTGCACATCGATGACGCTTCCACTTGGGAATTACCATTACTTAGTTGCTACAAGACATATGGGGAGCTCGAAGGTTGAAAGCTAATTAGTTCATTTCTATAAGTCACTCATTTGGATGAATTTTTTTAGTTTATTAATGTTATTTAGTACTCCATTTATGTATTACTTCAAACTTATCGTACTTCAGTTTTACGAGTCATGTTGTGTTTGTACTTAATATGTTTTCTTCATACTTAGTATGTTGTGATTGTATCTATAATGGTGATAATGCAATTGACTACTAAAGCAACAACGAAGACTTATAATTTCATAATTTCATAAAATTTCATAAAAGGAACAACAATGACTTGTAGTTTCAATACCGAATAAAAGATAAAGCAACATTACATGAATTAAGATGGAATACAAAATCATTCGAAATCATAGCCTCCGTTGTCAGTAAGAATACATAGTTCTTCCTCCTTAAAGACGATTTTATCCTTAACATATTGCATCATTTCTTTGGACAAATAGTTCATGACTATTCAACCAAATGAGTAAGATGCTTCATTCATAATATTTGGTTGTTGTTTAAACACCAAAAACATTGGTCCATTTGTGATATATTTATATCTTGTCGCTACATCTTCACGGCTATTTGTGGGAGGAATTCGTGTAGCCATAGACATGCCTCCGTACATAAAATATCATACATAAAACTTCATCGAAAAACCTATCGCTATTTTCATCTGATCGAGTCCACTTCACATGTTTTGAAGCTTTGAGTAGATGAGCATCGTCAAACACGCTCCACCCCATATTGATGAAATTTGTAAGAAAATAGTTGAAATTATATGTTTAGAATAAGGCAAGATAGTAGCCTTTTTATGAGAGAGTTAATTTCTAGATTATCGTTAATAATTGAACGAGATTAAAATTTGGCGGAAATTGAAAAGCGGGAAAAAACTTTGGGTGAAAAATGGGACCATAGGTTCTGCATCTTGTGCACCAATGGTGCACAAGAGGTCATACTGGTGGTGCCTAGCTGGTGTCACAATCAGTGCATCACCATCTACCCAATGGTCGGTGTCTGGCACAATCGGCGTGGGATGCTTGTACCGATGGGTACATGCATCCTCGACGATTAGTGCTGTGCACCAATGGGTTCTCATGACTAAGCACCCATGGTGAGAAAATACTTGCTAGTTTTTTTAATCTTTGTTGTTTTTTGCCTTGGTTTTTTGGTAATTTTTTTGTTACTTTAGGTCGTATTGGTTTATTCTTAATTTTTAGATTTTTAGTGAGGCAAGTTATATTTTTTAGTTTATGCATGAATTTTAGTGTAATGTTTATGGTTAATTTTGAGTATAATGTATAAGTGTGTGGTCAGTTGGAAGTATAAGACCACAATGCAATACAAAACATAAAAATGAATGAAATCAGAATAACGTAGTACAAGTTCAAATCATAATAATGAAGTACAAGATCAAATCATCCATCAGTCGTACAATGAGATACCAAAACATAAACACGAAGGAAATCATAGATCAACCTAGCATAACTAAAAAAAATTCAATAAGAGAGACAACTAACCAAAGAGAAAAAGACTGCAATTTTCGCTCTCTCCACTGCAATGCACCATTTTAAATCTCGTCGGATAGGCAAGGTGGTCAAAGATCGAACTGCCTCCAATAGTCTATCGTTTGTAGTGCACGGAGGTAGGGTAATCACATACCAACCATACTCAGCCATGTACTTCCAATATGTGTTCGTCGTAGATTGTTTGTAAGTATCAATGGTAACGATCAAATGCTTCTCGAGAAGTAAGTGCTGATGTCAATCTAGCCAAGCACTCTCACGCCAAGTATATCGAGCAAGATCTCCCTTCTTATAACCAGGATTAAGTACAAACGGGGGTTGGGATTCATTCGGAACCCGTGTAAACTGGCGCATAACTCGATCGAGCATGTATCCTTGAACTATACTTATCGTCCGTATTGTATAAGCAATGTTGTGGATCTCCTAGATAGGGAACTCGACCCCATTATGCTCATACGGCTGGAACACGACATGTAAAACAAAAGAATATAACATTTAATTACAGAAAAATATATGACTAAGTAATACTTATAAATGTGGTTACTTACTTCCTTCTTCTTGTGATCCGATAGAATCGTACGCAACGTCTATTTTGGGGAAATGTTCATTTCGACAATCGTCTTGGGTAGCCACCTAACAATCCACGGGTGCCTCGATACGTAGTCTGGGTTCTCTTGGGCTTTCAATGTGTGGAAGTGATCGTATATCCAACAGTCTAGCATGGCAACGAATCTGTAAAAAGTTTACGCTTTGATGCTTTTGGATCATCACTAAATAATATAATAGAAAGGCCAATGCACTAGTCCCTCATAATATGTCCCATAAACGCGAGTCCATGTTCTCCAACCCATAAAGGTAGTCAGCCTTCACGCTCTTCTGACTAGTGTTCGTATATATGGTGCACCCAAATAAGAACATTATGTACGCTTGTGATACCTGGCGGACAATATCATCGTCAGTCCGCTCAAGGTAGCGACCCTTGGTAAATGTCTCCCACATCCATTTAATCTTGAACCTAACACCTCTAGTGGACTCCAGATCTGCACGGACCTCCTCAATACTCAGTCCCAACATACTCGTATAATAGTTAAAAGTCTTGTCTCGTGGAGCTCTAACCACATCCAGAGTCATACCTACTACAGGGAGACCTGTAATGCAGCTAATGTCATCTAGAATGATGGTCATCTGATGCCAAAGCTTGACGAATATCTCATTCAGTATAGAATGTGTGAAGTACTTAGGGAAATGAGCAATAAGAGGTTTGAAAGGGTACAAGATAAGTGGTGTTACACCTGTGGTTGAGCGCTCAAGTCCCACATACGTAGCATATTATAATGAGTCTTTACGTTTAAATAACTACGCGGCTGTAAATAAAATAGTAAGTAAAAAAACATACGAAGTAAAACTTAACTACCAAAATCATATAATAAGGTGATACTTACATGTCCGATGAAGACGTGGAATGCCTCGTGATCCTAGTAGTCATGAAATAACGATATATGGTTGCATTTCAAAAGTGGAAAATCAGAATTTGCTCCTCTATATGTATGGAATCAACCTCGTGTACGTCCAAGACATCCTGATCGGGGCCACCATTAGCATCCAACCTAGCGCTAAGTGGTGGTGGTCGTGTCGATGTATGCACTGAGAGTGGTAAAGGATCAGCGGACGATGGCAGTGATACAGCGGGTGATCGGTGGACCGTCGGTGATCTCACAAGTGGTGCATCAAGTCGTGATGAGCCCCCAGCAGCCTCGTCAACTATTTTTTTTAATAGTTTTTTATTTCTCAGGCCTTTATGGATGCGGCGCCATGATCGCTCGTTGTGATCCTTCTCTATCTCCTCATTCTCCCTCGAGCGCTCGTCAACTATTTTCTTAACATGTTTTTTATTTCTCAGCTGTGTCAAACTTTTAGAGGTTTACACGCTGATGGTGTGAAAATACACCATAACCCTAGATTTTTTCAACATAAAACCCTAAATTTATTCAACCTTAACCCTAAATTTGAAACTAACCCTAAATATAATCTATGATTTTCATTATAAATCTTAACCGTATCACAAAAAATAATCCTAAACAACCTAAATTCCATAAACAAACAATATATTAAAGTTCAAATCTAAAAATACTTACTTGGGTGGTGGTGGTTGAGGGCATGAATCTTTCTTCTTCACCGTGATGGAGAAGGAGGAGGAGGAGGTTGCCAGATTTTACTTCGCCGGAAAATTTAGAGAGAAGTTAGAGATTTTGGAGAGAAAGAAGATATATTTAAAAGAGAAATGAGGGAAGTGAGGGAGTGTTAGAGAAAGTGAGGTGGAGGGGAGTTAGTAAAAAACAGCTTATATACCCCCAAAGGAGTATTTTTGTCTAAAATTGTGTAAACTTATATCAAATATGGGTAAACTCAAAACTGGGTAAACTTATACCAGTTTTGGGTATGTATAACTTGACCCTTATTTATTTTATTTTAGTTTATTGTATATATATATATATATATATATATATATATTAAAGGGATTTTGAGAATATACTCATAACCAAATTATATTGATGTCTAATTTTCAAACAATTATTAATTTTTTTTAATATTTATATTATGTAAATAACTCTCATTCAATGCTCAACTTTCATAAAATATCATAAATATATTTTATTAATTATAAAATAAAATTTAAGCTTCTTTTTTATGTTTGACTTTTTAAACATTTGAAATAGGGTAGCCGCCTCTCTCTGGTACCAGATTTTATCATATTACAAACTCGGACTATTTTTTTCTAATTGGTCATTTTTCAAAAATCAGATTTCTCAATCAGTCTACTACGCACCAATATCAGAGTATCGGGGTGTCGGTATGTAGCATAGGAGTATCGATTTGTGTCATCAAAATTTTAGTTTGCATCATTTGAGTATACAACGAGGCTCTTAGGAGTATCATATAATTTTTTCAGGTGAGTTGTTTGTTTGTTATCATTGGTATAATATGTTTCATTTGGTCAACGGCGTATCGTATGTGAGAATGTCCATTTGTTTTATTCTGTTTTTAGAAACCAATTGTACAATAGTACATTTTCATGTGTTTTCCTTTTGTAATAAGTTATAAACTCATTGTATAATGTATTTTATTTAGTTACTGTATATGTTTGGGGTGTGAAATTTACCTGAAATCAATTTTAGAGTTTCTAGGTAAGTGTTTGTTGAAGATGCAAGTTGACAGGAAAAAAGATGTGATCTATGTGCATGTAGATATGCGACTCATATGCACATAAACATGTGAGTCTTAAAAGGAATATTTTTGGTAAACCATGCGATTCTTTTCAGATACACCATGTAAGATTTGTAATTTCTATTATGCGAGTCTTATATTTGCTTATAACTGTTTCTGATTTGTTCAATGCAGGTAAGAAATTTGTAAGCCACGAGTGTGTATTTTCAAACATGGTGGTCAAATTTTAATTTTTCCTTTTATCGAGTTAGAAAACTTTGAAATTATTCAAAACTATATTAAAAGTAGATGAGATAAGCTACTTATTACTTACTGTTGCGCAATTAAAAGTACTTTATGGGTTTTGTAGTGTATCTTGATGTTGAACATTTAAAAACATTAGTTTTCTTATAGAACAACAAATCATTAACCAGGAAACAACCTATCATAAGTTTGGGTGAAGCCTCAAATAATCAATTAATTAGTGAAGAGAGTAGTAATGGTTTAAGTGTTTGTCATAAAAAACAACAAGCTGTTACTACTGGTTGGGCTGATGCAATTATAGGGTTTGGTCAAGTTTGTTTATCAAGGTTATGCATCACTTGATTCTACCACCGGCTTCATGATCATTAAGCGGTTTGTTGAACAGTATACTTGCAGCCCTGTTTTTTCCAAAACAACATCGTAGACATTTGACATCGGAGTTTATTGCTACATACATTCATGATTTTATTAGGACATGCAATTCTGTGACAGCAAAAAGTATATAAACATATTTTAAACAGGACTATGGTTAAGACATTTCTTTCCGTCTCTCATGGAATGCTTTAGAGAAAGAAAAAAGAGAAGTTCTTGGAGATAGTTCTAGTTCTTTTAATTTACTAAAGGGATACTTCAATAGATTGAAGAGGCGTGATATTACGACCGATTGCCATTTTGAATATACAGTTGGAAATGTATTCAAGTTTTTGTCCATATCATTCGGTTCCTGTCTTCAAGGTTTTCATTCATGTCGTCCGCTTTTATTTGTCGATGAAATTTTTTTAACCGGCAAGCATATGGGTATATTTTTATATTTTTAGCAAATGATGGTAACAATGATAAGTTTCATACCTTTATGATTTTTATATGCGAGTTTAGGTATAACGGCTATGTGATTCTCTTGTTAATGATCATGCGATTCTAGTGTTGATGATAATGCGTTTTATGGTGACAATGATGATATGAGTTTAGTTATATTTACAATGTGATTCTAGTACAATAAACACCATGCGAGACATATAAAACTAGTTTATTTATGTTGTTTTGCATGTATATTTCCTGTTGTATTTGGTATTGTTGGTTGTGAAAATTCTAAAAACTGGCTATGATTTTTGGAGAGTTTGAAACCTTATTTGATAGAGCGTCAAATCATTTCTTTTTCAAACCGTCATTCAGGTATCATTAGTGTTGTTTATGTCTTGTATCTAAGCTACTATCATGATGGCTGTATTTTCAATCTTGTTCAGAATTTAAGGTATGCTCTGAATCATTCTAACACAAATTTTCAAAATTAAGGATGATTCATAAGTTCAGGAAATGTGTTTATGCTCCAATTATAAAGAGTTTTAATGAATAACTTGAAGAGTTTATATGTGAAGGAGGTCAAAGAGTTATTTAGTTTCTCGATAATTTACCTCGGGATAAACATGCTCGAGCATTTGTTAAAAGGAAACGATATTATGTTATGGCATCTTATATGGCTGAATATTTTAACATCAGATTAAAAAATTGTGTAGTTTACCCATTCTTGAATTATCTGACAATATTATAGTCTTACTTATGACTCAATTTCATAAAGTTATTCGGACGGGCTAAGCTGGCGTAATAAATTATTCTCTGATTATGAAAAGAAGTTAAAGCTCAATTTCGAAAAAGGTTGTACCTAGCTACTTCGTAAGTCTTTGACAACTATCTTTGAAGTTTTTCACAATCTGCTATAGTTCTTAATTTGATGGATTTCAAATGTTCTTGTGGTTCTTGACAACAAGATTGTTTTCCACGTACTCACACTTTTCTTGTAATACATTCGACACAGTAAGATCTTACGACTTTAGTAGAGCACTGTTAGCAATTATATGTCAACTTACTTTTTCAGCATACCTACTTTAACCAATTTTGGTAACGGATCAAACTCTAATGATTTGTCCGAGCTGGAAATTCTGCCTCCCGCCATGAAAAGACGGGCTGGAGGGCCTAATAAAAAGTGTATTCTATTTAGAGAAGAAATAACAACCAAGCAGTTGAGGTGTGACCGTTGTTCGAAGTTAGGCCATAATAAAAGGACTTATAAGGGAATTTTTTAAATATTCAAAATATTTGTTTTCAATGATTTTTGGTTTTAATTTCATAACGTTTATAGGCTTTATATTTTGGTATACTGCAATTTTTGTTTTCTACTTATATGCAAGACGAGGATTTAAAACACGCGACAACCGTTTTAGAGTCTACTAGTATACAAGTTTCTTGTATATTAAACCAATCATGCGAGTTTCGTGTATATTAAAAATGAGATTTATTGTATACTACACCATGCGATTTTAATTATATTGAACTAGTGACTTGTCTTATAATAGACCATGCAATTTCAGGTATATTAAACATAATATTTCTTGTATAATAAACCATGTGTTTTCTCGTTTATTGAATATGTGATTTCTTGTATATTAAACCATTCAACTTCAAGTATATTATACATGCGAGTTCTTGTATATTTACTATGCAAGTTTTTGTATATTAAACATGCGGTTTCTTGTATTTCTAACCATGCGATTACATGTATATTAACGATGTTTTTTTCTTGTATATTAACACATGCAACTCTATTTACATTAAACATGCAGCTTGTCTTATAATAGACCATGTGATCTCATGTATATTAAACATGATATTTATTGTATATTAAACCATGTATTTTCTCGTTTATTGAATATGTGATTTCTTGTATATTAAACTATTCGATTTCAAGTATATTAAATATGTGAGTTCGTGTATATTAAGCATTCGATTTCTTATATATTAAACGTTTGAATTCTTGTATATTAGACCATTATATATACTCAATCTAAACTATAGTAGACATATTGTACATGCAAAACAAACCGAGATAAGATCATAAACCTTGTTATATTAGTGAAATAGACATTATAATTTGCCAGGAAGCAACAAAAAAAGGTAACCCTAACATTTTTCATACTTTCAACCCTAACTAGAAAAAGGATAGTTTAGGGTTCGTCATTTTACGACGTAAGAAAACAATATAAACATTCAAACATCAAAAGAAGAGTCTTCTTCGTCAAAATATTTGTCGTATTTATCCTCATCCTCCTCATCTTCAATAGTTTACTCTTCTTCTTCCTCTATGTCTTCATATTGTTCGTCTTTTTCCTCTTCATCATCCTCAATTTGGCTTCTCTTCTGTTTTTTTGGCGGAAGATCGTTGAGGTCTGAATCATCTCCGGAGAATGAACCAGATTCTGGTGAGTAATATGCAGGTGGGAAGGAGAATATCGACTCGTTTTCAGAAGACTCTAAGGATTAATTGGAAGTGGTCGTCATCTTGTACAGGGACAAGTGCTTAGAAGGTCATAAATAGCATCATATGAAAAGGATGAGTAGACATACTCATTGTCAGATGAAAGGAAAGGTGTCATGGTATTTTAATTTGAAGAGTTTACAAATTTGAAGAGTTTGTGTGTGCAACCCTAGTGAATCTGGTTGACCGTATTTATAGGCAAAAACTTTAACTCAATCTCGATATGTGTTTTTTTTATAGTTATTGATTTAGTTATGATTAAATATCTAATTTTTTCAAATTAAGCATTAACCTAGCCAATAGAAATGATTAACGTTTGTTAAATACTCATTATTCTACTTTTTTACTTACAAAGAAATTACTTTCAAAATATATTAATAACAAAATATATAACATCAGGAAAAAACTCTATTAAGAGAGTTTAGAAATAAGAAAATATTTGAGCTCGCATATCTAGACACACATCTTCACTGTAACTTTTAGGAAAAAGTCCATTTTTTATAATGTCTTTGGCGTATTCACAAACAAAAAAACCGAAATCGAGGCTATCTTGTTTTATTGTGGAATATCTCTTGCATTTTTTACTTTATATGGATTTTTTTAAACATGTATGTTTTTTCCATGAAGTACACCAGCGGCTAACAAAAGTTGAGACCAACTAAAAGGTTATATACAAGACCAGTGGCAAATAACAAACATGCATGACTTTAAATACTTTTTGGTGGCTCATATGTTTTTTCTTGTGTAGTCTGCTGCGTATTTACTATGAGGCATTATTGGGTTATAGTTTGTTGTCGTTATATTTACAAGGTCAATAATCACCAATGTCCAACGGTTCATTGTATCCTTCTTTATGTTACATATTGGAAGTAACATATGATACATCTTGGATGATATAGTTTTGAATGCTTCATCAACGATTTTTTAGAGATCTTCCTTCACAACCAGTGTTGTCTTCATTAAGACAAATGATTAGAAATGGTGTGGATAATTTCAGTATGAGGGTAATTTCGTCAGGAGTTTTGTAATGTTTCAAGGATATTTAATGTTTGAGTAGTTTGTAGTGAGAGATTTGAGCTGCCTGGTTGTATTAAATGCTCATTACCCTCATTAATGAAAGTGGTTGGGTATTTATACCCTTAATTATGGGCCTCATGGGTTTACGAGTCAAACTCATGAAATCGGGTCAAATTCAAAGGCCCATTAGTTTCTTAAGTAGACTAGCAATTAACTTAGTCATAAAGTGATTAGTTTTTAATACTTTAGTCCTGTTCGGATGGTTCAGTGGGTGGTTTTTGTCCGAATTGCCCATGTCCGGTTTCTACAGTGAGTGGTGAGAAAATCCGGACTCATCAATAGCCCATTTTAAGGTTATGTTCGAAGGCCTTTAGCAAGACCTAAAAAATCGCTTATGAGCATCTAAAACAATGTCCGGACAGATTTCGAATTGTATAACAGATTTATCCGAATTGCCCCTTCCTGATTTGCCTCACCAGCCGTTTTTCTCCTAGAATGGCACTCCCACTAACCTAAAAAAGTAACCTCTTCAATTAATGCTGGTGAAGTCAGCGCTGTCTTTAATCATTACTCTATCTTTTCGAACTCTCCTAGATTCCAAGGTATCTTCTGTCTCTTTAGTATAAATTAAATCACTTTTCACTATTTTACCATCTTCAACACCTGTTTACTTCTAATCTTCGGAGCTTTTACCTTTCCTCTCCAAAAACGCATTTTAGTGTAAGTTTATGTTTACAGCAAGAAACGCTCTAGTAAAAGGTGGGTGGCTCAATCTGTCAGAGTTGGAAAAAGCACAAAAGGTCGAACGAGAAAGGCGCATTGCAGCAGGCCTCCCAGTCTCTCCTATTGACAAACCTGAAACACCAACTTCAGAGCATGATCGAGGTTCGTCTTCTGCCAGAAGCTCTAAACCCATAAGGTATTTCAACCTAGTCTTTCACCGATCATCTCAGGCTCATCGGTTCAGGAATCAGATCCTATTGTTGAACAAGAGCAAGCAGTTACAAGTGCTAAGAGACCCTCTACATTTATAGCCATGGGATCGGATGCTGACCTGTCCCCAGAAAAGCTGATAAATCGACGAAGAGGCCGCCTAGTAAAAGGTCAGGTTGTTCCACAGTTTAAATCTCCAAAGTTTGTGCCCTCTAAGTCTGGGTCCAAAGATAAATTCACAGGGTCAGAAGTGCCCATCAAGGTTCCTAAAGACAAATTGTCCGGTCCGGAGGCCACTAGTTCAAGTCTCCGAAATGAACCCTCCGGATCTGAGCCCCAGCCGGACTCCAGACCACAAGAAGAAAGCAACGCTCAGCCATCCGGACAGCTTACTGAGCCAACCATTAGCTCTTCCCTCCCAAAAACAGCTGATAACCCCTCCATAGTAATGGAAGATGTGATGGAGGATAGTGTTGAAGAAGCCCCTTTCGAGACCGATGTCTCCGGGCAAACAAGTAAGACTGCCATTGTCAAAAAAAGCAAGGGCAAGGAAAAATTATGTTTAAAGCGCCCGGACCTACAGGAGTGCCTCGTAGGAAAAGTGGGACCTTGTTTCCAACGACCTCCTTACAATTAAGTAGAGTCTCGAGGCATTAAAGAAATAAAACGATGAGTTGATAAAGGGGAAGGAGGACTTGGCCACCAAACTGGCCACTTCGGAGGGGGTTGTCACAGAACTTCAATCCAAGTATTCTGACTTGGAGAAAACTCTTTCGACTTCGAAAGAGGAGGTGAAGGCCAAAGACAACGTCATTCAGACCCTGACAAATGACAAAATATCGCTTGAAGATGTTGTGTCCCGAGCTAAGCAAGAGAAGGATGACTTGCTAAAGGAGCAGGGAAAGACAATCCAAGCTAGGATTGATGCATATACCAACGATGTGATAGACTCCCATGAACAAAGATATACTGAGGTCAAGTCAGACATGGTCCTACTCTTTCATCAGAAATTTCCGAAGAGGACACTTGGGGACTTATGGTGATTCGTGGAATACAAAGATCTTCCTCACCATACTATGGTTGATGGTGATAAGCACGATTATTCCAGTGGTTGGGATGACACCACTGATGAAGACGAAAGGACCGGAGAGAGTCCAGATGAGGAACCCACCGATCCCAAGAAAAAACCAAGTGAAGCTGGGACATCTAAGAACTAAAGTCCTCAAAATGCCAACTATCTTTTAATTTTGTGTTTGAACCAAAGTCCTTGGATGGCCAATGCATTTTTGTAATCGTGTCCGGCACTTTACCGGACAAACATTCTCTCTTAAAAACTTCAAAGTCCTTGGATGGCCAAGGCATTTTATATATTTAATATCACTCCCAGGTATCTGTCGTGCAATTTTATCTTACATAATTCTTACATCGTTCTGTAGTTATTTAATTTTGTTGGCTTGTGTTCAAATGGCCTTTAGTTATTTCATAAGTGTTTTAAAGTGAGAGTGTTCAAATTATCCGATGAAACATGTTTAAATAGTCATCACATCATCGAATTAAATCGGACTGCTAGTCAAACCACTTCCAATTTTTTAAGAAGGCATCAAATTTTATTTAAAAACCTGGACACCTCATTAAAACCTCCCCGCGCCACCAGGGTAGGAAAGAGTATGCCCCCAAATATTTACATGGACTTTAAACAAGTAAATATTTACATAGTCTATTTTAAATACAACCGAAGGTGTTCGATGTTCCAGGGGTGATTCAAAATCCTTCCATTTTTATCTTTGAGCATGTACGTCCCAGGCTTAAGCTTTTCACTGACCACATAGGGTCCTTCCCATGTTGGAGCTAGTTTGCCGAACTGCTTCTCTTTGGTATGCAGGAAGACTTTTCTTAGCACCTTATCACCTAGTTGAAAATCCCTCCTTTTGATTTTAGAGGCAAACCCGCTTCTCATCAAACCCTGATAGTGTGTGGCTCTGAGGTGAACCTTAACTCTTCTTTCCTCCATCAAATCAAGCTGGTTTCTTATCGCCACTCCGTTAGCTTCTTCGGAAAAATTATGGACTCGAAAAGAACGAAGATTGGCATCTATGGGAGCTATAGCATCCATCCCATATACTAAAGCAAAAGGAGACTCATGTGTTGCAGCCTTAGGAGTGGTTCGGTAGGCCCATAACACTTCTTGTAGATAACTTGGCCATTTTCCAGCAGCTCCCTCTAGATTCTTTTTAAGACCGGACAGGATAGTCCTGTTAGCCACTTCAACTTGACCATTTTCCTGTGAATGGAAAGGAGAGGAAAAAATATGTTGAAGGCCTCTAGTAGCACATAAACTCTCCATCTCCTTGTTATCGAATTGTGGTCCATTTTCAGTAGTTATCTTTTGTGGAACCCCAAATCTACAATAAATGTTAGACATGATGAATTTTATAATAGCTTTCGAAGTAGTTCCTGCCAATGGGGCTGCTTCGATCCACTTTGAGAAGTAATCAATAGCAACAATTATAGTTATGCACCCTCCTGATGCCATGGGTAGAGGTCCCACTAAATCCAGCCCCCAACGAGCAAAATGTATTGGCTAAGAAATTGAATCTAAAGGGACTGCTCCAACATAAATTTCATTACTGTACCTTTGGCAAGGATCACACTTCTTCACCAATTCCTTGGCATCTTGCATTATGGAGGGCCAGTAGTACCCAGCCAACAAAACTCTTCTAGTTAGAGCCCTAAATCCACAGTGTGCTGATCCCTCGCCATCGTGTAATTCGGAGAGAACTATTTGTGATTCTTCGATCCCACACATCGTAAGAGAGGTTTAATGAAGGATTTTTTTATAAAGAATGTCTCTTAAGATGACAAAACCACGAGCCTTGAATTTCACCTTTCTTGTTACCGCTTTTTCCGGAGGCAAAATTCCATCTGAGAGATATTGGAGAAGAGGAAATCTCCAATCTTGGGGTTGTTTTACTTGTATATTTAAGCTCTCTTCTTCCTTATCCGGATTGATTTGAATGGATGGGCTCTCTAGTACATGAATCCAAGGGTAGGACTCAGTATAGGCTATGGTTGCCAAAGAGTCTGCTAGTGTATTTTCTATTCGGGGTATGTGCTCATAGGTGATGCTTTTGAAATTAAGTACCACTTCTTTGAGAACAAATAAGTATTTAACCAGTTTATCCTTCTTGGCTTCGGATTGACCTTGTGCATGATAGATAAGAAGCTGAGAATCACTCATTAACCTGACCCTTTTGGCTTTACAAATAAGAGCTAATTTCAAGCCAACTATAGCAGCTTCATATTCGGACTCATTGTTGGAAGCCCTGAAAGAAAAACATATAGCTTGGCACATCTTGTCGCCGTATGGAGAGGTTAAACATATCCCACCACCACAACCCATGGTAGTTGATCCACCATCAGTACGGACACCCATACCTTTTTATCTTTTTCACTGGTTTCTTGCTTAGTACCTCTGTCTGAATGGAATTCAACCAAGAAATCAGCCACAGTTTGAGCTTTGACTGCCGTTCGAGGGGCGAAGTCAATATCATAGTCTCCCAGCTCCACTGAACACTTGGTCATTCTGCTTCAAATGTCTTCTTTATTAAGAACATTTTTCAAGGGAAAAGACGTACGGACGATGATCGAATGAGACTAAAAGTAGGGCCTCATTTTCCTAGCAGCAATTACTAAGGCTAGTGCTAGTTTTTCAAGTTTCAAGTATCTTTTTACTGCATCAATCAAGCTCTTACTGATATAGTATACTGGTCGAGGATAATTATCCACCTCCCTTACTAGCACTGCACTCAAAGCACACTCTCCAGGTATATGTAAAGTGTCTCTCCATCAACAGGTTTAAACAAAGTTTTAGGGGAGGATAAGTGATTTTTAATTTCATCAAATGCCTGGTCACACTGGGGAGACCAGTTAAACTCTTTCGCACCTTTCAAAGTTTGAAAAAACGGGGAACACCTATCTGAAGACCTTGAGATAAAACGGTTTAGAGCAGCCAACCTCCTTGTCAATCTTTGTACTTCTTTAATATTCCGAGGAGGCTCCATTTGTAGCAAAGCATTAAGCTGCTCTGGATCAGGCTGTATCCCTTTCTCACTTATTACATACCCCAAGAATTTCCTGGACTATACTCCGAAAACACACTTCTATGGGTTCAATTTTAAATTTACTTTCACTAGATTGGAAAACGTTTCTTGGAGATCTGCCAAGTGTAGCTCTTCGCCCACACTCTTTACCATCATATCGTTGATATAAACTTCCATATTTCTTCCAATCTGATTAGCAAAAGCCGTGTTTACTAACCTCTGATAAGTAGCCCCAGCGTTCTTTAATCCAAACGACATCACCTTGTAACAATGGAGGCCCCTATTAGTAACAAACGTAGTATGTTCTTGATCCTTTAGATCTACTTGAATCTGATTGTACCCAGAGAAGGCATCCATAAAGGAAAGCAGCTTGTTCCCAGATGTGGAGTCCACCAACTGATCAATTCGGGGAACTGGATATAGATCCTTCGGGCAAGCTCTATTGAGATTTGTAAAATCGATGCACATACGCCACTTTCTATTTTTCTTCTTTGCCAACACCGGATTGGTTGTCCATAAAGGGTATTGAGATTCCTTTATGTGCCCCATTTTAGTAAGCCGGTCAACTTCTTGAACTATGACATCAGCTTTCTCTTTAGAAATGCTCTCCTCTTTTGTACAACATGTGTTATATCCCTCCGGACGGACAGCTAGTGTGATATAATGTATGCTGGTACTCCGGTTACATCAGCATTGCACCAAGCGAAAACATGATGATGGTCATTCAAAAAAGTTAACATTTTTCCCTTTAATTCTGATGTCATCTTGGACCCGATCTTGACACTTTTTCCTTCAACCAGAGAGTGAGTTTCAACTTCTTCAATAGGTATTAAAACGCCAGGGGTCTCTATGGGGTCATCAATTTCACCCTCTCCCCCAGAGGGCCCCTCAAATTGCTAATGTTCACTGATCCGAACTGCCCCCAAAGTTCGAGGGGCCAATGTTGTTGCATAACACTCCCTTGCCACCTTCTGACTTCTCCGGACAACTCCCACTTGTCATTGCACAGCGTATTTCAAACATTGGTGGACTATTGACGCCACAACATGCATCCTAGAGAGCCAAGACCTCCCCAAAATGGAATTATAACAAGTGGGACAATCCACCACAATAAAAAGTATCATGACCATCTTCTTAAAAGGGCCTTTGCCTAACAAAACCTCATCCTCAAACTCCCCGATCACATCTGCTGAGCTTCCAGTGAAACCCACAATTGACCTGTTCGAGCGCTGAATTACTACTGGGTTCTTCATTTGTTTGTAGGAAGTTAAAAAGACGATATTGGTTGAACTGACGGTGTCCACCAAAATTCTCCTTATGTCATTGCCCCAATAGATGCTCCTATTAAGACAGTATCTTCATGGGGACCAGCTATGTCCCTCAAGTCATCCTCATCGAAAACAATGAAGGGAAATGGGATTTGTGATTGATAAGAAGTCATGCCTCCTTCGAGTTGGGTAGTTAGAGTATGAACATGCCTCTTTTTTGAAGAAGCAGTTGGTGCAGTCATGGTGTCTCCCCAAGATATTGTAAGTGACTCGAAAAAGCTGATGAGGCCAGACACTGTCTTGTAATGCTCTGTGATAACACCCACCTTGTTTCGAGTTGGATCAGGATCCAAATATTCTGATTCTACATCAAACCTTTCAATCATCACCATAGCCCCATCCGGAGTCGATGTCCCTGCGTTGTTCGGGCTAGTCCGATGAGCATTATCAGGCATGTTTCCACTTCTTCTTTTAATATAATCCCCCAACTTCCCTCTCTCAATCAAATTCTGCACTTCTTGTTTTAATGCAATGCAATCTTCAGTGGTATGACCAGTATCATGGTGATACTGACAAAAACTATTATTTCGACTTTCCCTAGGAGATTGTAATGCAGTCGGCTTTTTGAAATGGATTTCGTCTTTCGTTTTATCATAAATGGTAGCTACATTTTCTTTTAATCCAGCGAACCACTCCGGTTGAACCCAAGGTCCTCGCTTATTTCTAGATTGCTGGCTTTGAGTTGGTGCAGTCGGGTGGGACTGAGCCTTGGCCCCGTTTTGACCCTGTCCGGCTTCCTTGGCCTTATACCCGGACTGATTCTGATTTTGATTTGGTGCAGCCGAGGCATATCTCACTTGCCGGTGCACTCTGTTTTTCTTCATTTCATCCACATTAATCTGTTTTCCGACCTGATTCAGTAAACCTCCCCATATCATGGCATTTTTCCTGGTTACTGAATCAACCAAATTGTCGGGGTTCAAACCTTGCCTTAGAGAAGTTATTTCCAATTGTTCAAAGCAATCAGCTAATCCATTTTTGGTTTTCACGAAGCGACTTATGTACTCCTTCAAAGATTCATTTGGTTCTTGGGAACAATGGATAATAGTGTCTCAATTTCCCTTCACTTCTTTACTTCCAACGAACTGTCTTCGGAAAGCCACCCAAAAAGTGTCGAAATTCCTGATGCAGCCTTGTGGCAAACTATTGTACCACTTCAGAGCACTCCCCGTAAAAGACTGAGAGAATTATCAACAGAGTAGTTTATTATCATCATCAAAGTTCATCATAAATTTTTTGAATTGCTCCAGATGGTTATCTGGATCTTTACTACCATCATATTTTTCCATCTTTGTGCTGTCAAACCTCTTAGGAAGGTTTCCGGACAGTATCTTGGAGGACAATGGAGATTGTCTCCAATTGCGGCCACAATTGAATACAGTATCTTCGTTGGGAGTTGCAAAGATACATGGCTCATCATGAAAGGCAAAAGGATCCATTAGTAATCGTTCTACGTGCCTCCGGCCATGGCCATAACTATAAGACGATTCTTTACCCAGATGCCTCTTCAACCTTTCATGCCTGTCCCTTTTTCTTGAGTATTTTTTAACCAACTTCTGTTTCTTCTTAGAACGGCCTTTATCACTACTAGATGACAGGGATTCTTCTACTCCATTTTCATTTGAGGAGCTACTGGAAGATTCTGAGGGTGAATCTGAGCTCTCCACCGGTTTAGATCGGTGAGACTTCTTTGAGCTAGCATGAGTCTTTTTAGTGCTCACATGGGTTTTTGACGGCTCATGCTCTTTTGGATTGTCAGTATGGTGAATTGCTGACACTTTTGACTTTTTTTTCACATCCAATCTGCTCTTTTTACAACTCTCAAGGCTTGTATCTCAACTTTCAGTCTATCTCGCTCCTCGATAGTATATTCATCATTTTCTCCCACCATTTCTGCCAAAGCTTGTGGTATTTCCTGCTCGTCCAGATTCATCTGAACTGATCTTTCTTGATGGTTTTGAATGCTTGATTCAGGCACCTTCTCCTCCCACTGTGGTCGCCAATTTGGTGTGGATAATTTTAGTCTGAGGATAATTTCGTTAGGATTTTTGTAATGTTACAAAGGTATTTAATGTTTGGGTAGTTTGTAGTGAGAGATTTGAGCTGCCTGGTTGTATTAAATGTTCATTACCCTCATTAATGAAAGTGGTTAGGTATTTATACCCTTAATTATGGGCCTCATGGGTTTACGGGTCAAACTCATGAAACCAGGTCGAATTCAAAGGCCCGTTAGTTTATTAAGCAGACTAGCAATTAGCTTAGTCATAAAGTGATCAGTTATTAATACTTTAGTCATGTTCGGATGGTTCAGTGGGTGGTTTTTGTCCGAATTGCCCCTGTCCGGTTTCTACAGTCAGTGGTGAGAAAATCCGGACTCATCAAGAAACACTTTTATTATAATAATAATAATAATAGATACCTAATTTTAGTTGCATTTACCATTGCATAAGCAAAAATTTGTATTGCATCGAATTTAGAATAGTAAGCACCTTCCAAACCTTTGGATGGTACTTTTCAATTGTTTTATTTATGCATCTTATTAATCCAAGCGTCTATAATCTACCAAATGGCAAGTGGGGGACATGTAATCAAATATGTAAGATTAATACAATTGAATTTTACGATTTTAATGGAAAATAAACACCATACGAGTCTACTAAACATGCGCTTCTACTATAAATAAATATACAATTCTAGTTCAAGTTAACATGTGAATCTGCCTTGAAATCTACCGTTACAATGCAACACTCTTATATTTTACCGTAAAGTCCAGGTTATGTTCATAAAGTAGCGTCATCAGTTCACTTACACTCGCATTCAGTCTATAGGAAAACTATGATGATGGTAAACACCATACTTCTCGATCTTCTTGTTTTTATGCCCTATATATCTCAAGGACTTTGTGGTATTCACAGACCTGAATAATCTGCATTGTTGCTGTTGTATTATTTTACCAATCTGGAAAAGTCACATTTTCCTCTTGTATCTCACTATATATTTGACCGTTGAATGCCTAACCAGGCCATGCATTATCCTCTTGCACTGATTCTCTGATGGTCTTTAAGATGGAAAACTAGGCGTCAAACATAACGCATTTTTAATTATAAAAAAGCGTGATTCGAAGTATAATGAACGTGTGATTCAAAGTATATTAAACCATGCAATCCGTAAAATATATAGGATATATATTCGATGTTTAATCTTAATCTATTAAAGATCCAGTTACAGAATCACGAGCTATTACCCATGATCTTGTCTCATTTACAGTCTTGTTATTAGCAGCATCTCCTAAATTATGAGTAAATATCTCCTTTGTGATAGCATCCGAATTTCATCGCATGATAACATTGGCCTCAAGATGATTAAGTTGATCAAAATAAGATCGTGCAGAGACTATAAAAAATCATCAATATATACACTTTTATTTTCGGGCATATCAGCTGATGGCGATGCTTCTTTTTTGCGCTTTTGTCGTGTTTGTTGTTCTATTTGTCAGTATTAAGTTTATTTTTTGCTACTTGTTGGACTATTGGTGCTAGTTTTGTTTGAGTGAGTTGTTCTGACTTTGTGCAGGCTGGTTCTTGTTGTTGTCGTATGTATTGGTGTTGGGGTTAATGGTGTTGAGCTTCCTCTTCTAATAGTTGTGGGACTGTTGGTGCTAGTTCCGTTAGGGTGAGTTGTTTTGACTTTGTGCAGGATGGTTCTTTTTCTCTTTGTCTTATGTTTTGGTGTTGGGATTCTTTTAATTGGTCTTGGTGTTGGAGTTGATGATGTTGGGCTTCCTGTTGTTTTGTTACTTCTTGTGCAGGTTGGCGGAGTTGTTCTTCTTCAGATTTGTATGATGAAACATGTGATTATGGTACTATAAATATCATGAAAGGCTTGTGATATATTTGGATAAACCATTTATAAACAAAAATGTGAGACTTGTACAAAATACTTACGAATGGTTTTTGGTTGGTTTAGTTGGTCTCATTTGTTGAATTGCTGGACGGGAGGCTCACGTGTTGACTGTGGCATTCCTTGTATGATGTCCATGTTATTACATTTATTTGACCCATATGTGATTCCTTTTATAGTAACCATGCGACTCAAGTTATATTAAACCATGCGAGTCTTCATATATTAAACCATTACATTCCAAGTGTATTATACATGTAACTCTAGATATATTAAAACATGCAATTCCATGTATATTAAATATATGATTTCTTGTATATTAAACATGTAAATTTTTTGGTATTAAACATACGATTGTTTGGTATTAAACCATGCGATTTTTAGTATTCATTTCTTACCACCTCATGTTCTTGTGGTACCAGTGGTACTTCTCCGAGGACCGATGATACTGGTGTGACTTCTCCGCCGACTGGTGGTGTTGGTATTACTGGCTCAGATGATTCTGGAGCACAAAAAGATAGAGAAATTAATTTTTCAAAGTCTCATTGTTCAAGTTGCTGACATAACTGAGCTATTAGTTGGTCTTGATCTTCAATCTGTCACAAAAATGCCAGACATATTGGCACGAGAAACATGAGAATGAGAAAAATAATATATATATATATATATATATATATATATATATATATATATATATATATATATATATATATATAACAAGTGAGACCAGATGAGAGACATATACTTACTTATATGTTCTTTTTTTCAAGCGAATGTTGTATACGGTTATTTTCAATAGACCACATGTACGTACTATTTTTTATTTTACGTTCCACTCTCTGATGTAAAAGATAACTTCTCTTGAAGGTGTTCATATTCTTTGTTCTGATGTCTATTCGAGTTGTGGATGTTTTTTGTAGCGCTCTTTGAAGGTGTTGGAGTTTTTTCGGAGGGTGTTATAGTCTGCTTTTGTTTGAGTATGAAATTAGTTAGGGTGTAATTATGATCAAATTCATCTCCAAACCCTCCAGTTTCAGTTGAAGATGTCCGATTTGGTGTTTTGTTGTTGGTTGTGGGCTAGTTTGTTTGGGGTGGGTTGGTTGGTGGTTGCCTTGAATGTGTTTGACCTTGTGTTTGGTTTGTTTCCTACAGATTTAGTCATATTCCTAGCCATTTCATATGATATAAGATATAGGTTCCCAGTAGCTTCACCCCAACCAAATGTTCGTATTTCATTCTCTGTTAGTCTCACCCTCCAAAACCTATCAAATACTAAACAACCTAGTAAAACATTTGTCACTATGAATCTTGTGTGATTCTTATTTACCTTGCAATGTCTAGTTTGATGATTATATGTTTCTACCAATGATCACTATGACAGTTCTACATATATGTGATTTTAGTGCTACTAACTATGGTTGTGCGATTTCTATGCTACATACCATGCAATTATTTTACATTAAACACTATACGAGACTAGTAATTCTAACCATGCGTTTCTATTAAAATAATAATAATGTTCAAGAATATATATTTGATAACTCATCATCCTTAAGCTGGTGAATGTTTTTAATCATCTCCATGGTTGATGATTTGAACTTCAATCCCTATCATTTATAGCATATTAGGATCATGTTCGGCTTTGATTCTGTTTGGGAAACAGTTCTGTGCTCCATGACGAATGGTTGCATCATAAAATTTATTAGCATAATTATATACTTTTTAACTTATTTATTTATGTAGCAATATTCATATCATTAAAAGTGCAACACGTTCGATAACTCTATCGGGTATTTTTTTCCACACAAGCTTTAATTGACCCAAACAACTTATTTATTGCTATGTACCAATCAAAGTTGTTTATTTTTTCAAGTTTTTCAATGTAATATAGTGTTGTCCAACCTAGTATATCTCTTAATACTGAATAGAACAAAGTAAAGAACAAAAATATTATCAATAGAACAACCATGTTGTTCACATCATGATCCTCACTTGCCCTAATGGCTTTGTCTATAAATTCATGTAAAACACTATACACCATGCGTGTTTAGTGTTACTGAACATGCATTTCTTTGTTATTAAAAAACATAGTATTCTTATTGGACTTGTATTTTTAGTTATAAACAACAAACAAGGTGTTTCCTTTGTATGGCATATAAAAAATATGTGAGTTTCGTATATATCAGCAAAAGAGGATGCGTACCTATGTTCGTATCTCATATGCACGTTGAAAAAACCAAAAATGGAGTATAAAACATTAAAATGAGATACGAGACAATTTAATGTAACACATTATATGCATCTAAGAACCCTAAAGATTATTGAAAACACTACTAGAAACTACAAATAATCAACAAAATACCTAAGAACAATATGAGTTTAACTAAGAACTTAGTTGCCAAGGATCATCGAAATACCTTCTAAATACAGAATATAGATAGAAATTCCTTATGTAGTTGCCAATAACCATCTAAATACAGTAAAATTTATAAATGGTACTGAGTAATTGTACTTTGTTTCTATTGGAGGTCCAGACTCATAATCAAGCTTGAAATAACGATTTCAGGACGGTGAAGAACCACCTCAGATGTCTTGATTGGTTCGTCAGCATTTGAAGTTGTCGTCGGAGTTTGACGTCGTTAATTTCGGATGTTTTAGGTTTCGTGAGTTTTCTAGTTTTAGTGAGTTTGAGAGGGAATGAGTACTGAAAGGTTTTGGTTCAAAATGGAAAAAATGTTTTCAATCTAAAACACTTTATTTATACTAATGACTGTATTTTTGTCCATTTTTATGGCTCGTGTATTTATTCGTCGTATGAAAGTTTTGGGTGTTAAGTAGCAATGAGATAGATGAGTGAGTAGCTATGGATACTTTTCTCATCTTTAAATTAAGATGTTAAGTTAATAGATATAAAATTCTTAATAAATATTTAAAATAAATTTTGGTTTATAAGTTAAGACGTCAAATTAATTGATAAAAGAGTTGAAATAAATAATTAAATTTTAATTTTGGTGAGATATAATCTAAAGAGAGAATTTCTTTTTAAAGAAGTCTAAAAACCAAAATATAAATAAATTAGATCTCAAGTTAGCATGAAAAATTACCAGAATAAATTTAGCATACCGATGTATCATCGATGACTCCTTAGGTCTTAAGCCTTAACTGACCAGATGGTCGCTTAAGGACGATAGGCCAAGGTGATGCTCTGACATTAAAATAAAAAAAAATCACTTAAGGCCATGTGGCCAAGTTGACCATTGTGGCCTTACGAGACCAACTGGTTGTTTAAGTCCGTACAACCAACACGTTCGGTCGTGCCTCGCACCCAGGCCGAGCGTTTTGGGTTTGTGTTTGGATTTACGGACCCGTCCCTTCCTGTTGAGCGAAGTCGCATGGTTGGGTAATATGGTTTTTGGTTTGACTAATTTACCTCAGAATTATTTGTGTCGTATCAATAACTTCCTCCACTATGTTGCTTGATGTCGAGCTAATGACGTTTTTCCAGTCGCAACATATCCTTTCTTCGAGATCATATCGTAAGATGATTCTTTTTTTTTTCTTTTTTTTTATTTATCGTTATTTTAAGTCTCGTCGCCACATGTTGCTTTCTTTATTCTTTAAATAATTAGTAGCTTAACCGTGTCATCTTTTATTTTCATCCAGAGCACCACTCTCTAAATTCTTGTTTTCTCTTTAGAAATTTTATTGGAATAAGCCAATACAAAAGGGCTTTACTCACATGTGGTAGATGATACTTGTATTCGATTCTCTCGAGGGTCCCTTCGAATATGAAATAGATATAACCGATGAATATTACAGTTATGTCCCTATTAGTAAGGGAATTCCTTCGTGTGGTGATGATTGGCATCAATGTTGGAGCCTTAATGGTCTTCCCACTTCTACATTTGATGCTGCTAAGGAATTAAAGATCCGGTATGAGAACAATATACCAGTTGACATAACTATTCGGATCTCGCGTCTCAACGAAACTTCACTTGACGTTTATCCTTACGAGTCCGTCTATTTTCACTCGATGTTTTGTTATGACATTCAACTACTATTGGATCAATTCACGTCGGAGTGCTTGTAGTGGGTTAATCTTGCTCTGACCCAAATTAACCCGAACGGATGATGTATTTTGATAGTCTTTCTCGGTACTATATGGTATTAGGGCTATTAACCCTACGATCAAGTTGTTTACCTATTTTGTTTTCTCAAATAAATGAAGAAGACTCATTTTTACCATTTCAATAAACACCCCGTTGTGGTGAGGGTTTTGGCTCAATCTAATGAGATATGGAAGCCTGTTTTTTTAGAGTGAAAATTGGTCGTCTTCCTTTGGTAGTTGTGTTCCCTCCGCATTTTTCATTTTGGGATATTCAGTAGAATAGAAGTCCTACGGGCGTAGAAAAGGTAAACTGAGGTTTGATACAGTAATAATTTTTATTTTCAGTGGTCAGTTCATTATATTAATGTTTAATTTATGATCTAACAACCAAATTCACATGTGATGTACAATAGTAAGACCATGGTATATGCTAAGACCCGCTATCTCAATTTGGATAAAATATCATTGGGATTGGTAGTCGTTGTTCGAAAGATACGCTCTTATTTTCAGGTCCATACAGTTATAGTTTAAACTTTTTTCCCTTTATGCAACCTATTACAGAAGCCAGATGTTTCGGGCCGCCTTACCAAATGGTCTATTGAATCGGGGATTATGACGTCAAGTTTGAACCACGTACTGCAATCAAATGACAAGTTGCTGCCGATTTTCTAACAGAATTGTCCATGCCCCAGCCCGAAAAGAATTAAACCAACCTTTCTCCAACCTTAAGTGAGATGGAATGGTTGATGGAGGTTGATGAGGCTTCGAGTACATCTGGAAGAGGAGCTGGCATTGTCATAAAACTCCCTATAGGGGAAAAATTTGACAAGCCATTAGTTTTGGTTTCCAAGTTACCAATAATGTGGCAGAGTATGAAGCAGTCATTGGTGGAATGTAACGAGCCCACATATGTGGGGCTAAAATACTTCGCATATGGTCTGACTCACGAGTAATTATTAACCAAGCAACAAGAACTTATGACCCCAAGAAAGAAGGAATTCGAATTGTTCGGTCAGTAGTATCACTAAATTGAGAGACCCATACTTACTTTACCTCAACCATAACACACTACCCTCCGATAAGGCAGCTGCTCGGGAACTCCAGCTGCAAGCAGCTAAGTATTGCGTATTAGATAACGTCATCTACAGAAAGAGTGAAACTCGACATTCAGGCGCTGCATGTGGCCACCGAAGCCTCATCCACTAGTTTTTACTTGCAGGCTATTATTCAACCGAGCTGGCCTCAAATGCAAAGAAAATCGCTCAGCAATGCCACACATGCCAATAATTTGCTAATATCAGTCATCTTCCAAGCAAACTGATGGTCGCCAATCCAATTCTTTGTTCTTTTCATATGTGGGGAATCGAATTTGTCGGGGCTTTGCCAATGGCTACGGGTAAACGACAATTCTTCGTGGTCGTGGTGAATTATCTCACTAAATGGGTCGAGGCCAAAGCATTATAAAAAAATAGCTCATGAAATTTACGATTTCATGCACCACTAGATATTGGTATGGTTTGGAATCTTGCGTATATTGATGACAGAGAATGGCCCCCGATTCTAAAATTCGGTGGTCACTATATTTTGAAAATGCTACGGCATCAAACAATATTTCTCCAGTCTTTATTATCCTCAAGAAAACTGATAGGTTGAAGTCATCAACCGTATAATTCTTGATGGGATCAAGAAAAATCTGGAAGGAGCAAAAGGGAAATGACATGACAAACTCTCAGAGGTGTTGTGGGAAAACCGTACCACCACGTGTATAGCAACAAGGAAGACCCCATTCGCCTTCATTTACGGGATAGAAGTTGTGGTTGGTGTGGGTTATTTCGGTCTGAGGGTAATTTGGTCAGGTGTTTTGTGATGTTTCAAAGGTATTTAATGTTTAAGTGGTTTTTAGTGATAGATTTGAGCTGCCTGGTTGTATTAAATGTTCATTACCCTCATTAATGTAAGTGGTTGGGTATTTATACCCTTAATTATGAGCCACATGGGCTTTCGGGTCATACTTATGAAATCGAGTCGAGTTCAAAAACCCATTAGTTTGTTAAGCAGATTAGCAATTAGCTTAGTCATAAAGTGATTAGTTTTTAATACTTTACTCATGTTCGGATGGTTCAGTGGGTGGTTTTTGTCTGAATTTCCCTTGTCCAGTTTCTACAGTGAGTGGTGAGAAATCCGGACCCATCAGTAGCCCCTTTTTTAGGTTATGTTCGAAGGCCTTTGGCAAGACCTAAAAAATTGCTCTTGAGCACCTGTGACAATGTCCGGATCAATTTCGATTTGTGTAAAGGATTTATCCGGACTGACAAAACTCTAAGAAACTCAACGGTTTTGCAATGGATTATGGGACACGTGTCCCTCTCTGATTTGCCTCACCAGTCGTTTTTCTCCTAGAACGGCGCTCCCACTCATTTCAAAAAGTAACCTCTTCAATTAATACTTGTGACATCAGCGTCGTCTTTAATCATTACTTCCATCTTTTCGTATTCTCTTAGCTTTTAGGGTATCTTCTGTTTCTTTAGTATAAATTAAATTATTTTTGACTATTTTACTATCTTCATCATCTTTTCACCTCTAATCTTCAAAACTTTTATCTCTTTTTTGCAAAAACCCTTTTTGGTGTAAGTTTATATTTACAACAAGAAACGCACTTGTAAAAGGTGGGTGGCTTAATCTGTCGGAGTTAGAGAAAGCACAAAGAGTCGAACGAGAAAGGCGCGTTGCTCCAGGCCTCCCAGTTTCTCCTATCGATAAATCTGAAACACCAAGTTCAGAGCCCGATCGAGGTTCGTCTTCTGCCAGAAGTTCTAAACCTAGAAGGTTATTTCAACCTAGTCTTTCACCAATCATCTCAGGCTCATCGGTCCAAGAATTAGAGCCTATTGTCGAACAAGAGCAAGCAGTTACAAGTACTAAAAGACCCTCCCCATTCATTTCCATGGGATCGGATGCTGACATCTCCCCAGAAAAGCTAATAAATCGACGAAGAGGTCGTCTAGTAAAAGGCCAGGCTTTCGCTCTACAGTCTAAATCTCCAAAATCCGTGACTTCTAAGTCTGGGGCTAAAGATAAAATTACAGGGTCAGAAGCACCCATCAAGGCTCCTAAGGAAAAATTGTCTGGTCAGGAGGCCACCAGTTCAAGCCTTTGAAACGAACCCTCCGGATCTGAGCCCCAGCCGAACTCCAGACCATAAAAAGAAGGCAATACTCAGCCATCCGGACAGCTTACTGAGCCAGCCACTAGCACTTCTCTCCCAAAAACAACTGATAACCCTTCGTTGGTAATGGAAGACGTAATGGAGGACATTGTTGAACAAGCCCATTTTGAGACCGACGTCTCCGGGCACACAAATGAGACTGCCATTGCCAAGAAAAGCAAGGGCAAAGAGAAGCTATGTTTAAAACACCCGGACCTGTCGGGGTGCCTTGAAGGAAGAGTGGGACCTTGCTTCCACAAAGTGAGTGTAAAGTATCTGCTAGCCATGCAGAAGATCAATTATGCTTTTATACACACAGCTGAACTAGGCCGGATCCGGACGAAGTGGGGGATCCCAGAAAATGTTAAAGTGAGGATTTCGGTCGATCTGGAGACACCAATGGATTGTAAACTCAGTGAGATAGTTTTCTTCACGGAGTTATTCAACTGGGGACTTAGGTTTCCCTTGGACCCAGAGATCGTCAGATATTTCCATCTGATAAAGCTCTGCCCAAGCCAACTAAGCCTCAACGCTTGATGGAGTAGACATCAGTGGACTTCAAGGAATTGGTCTTTATTTCGAAGACCTTGAGAAGGACGACTTCGCTGGCCCTCACCTCCCCCCAAGCTCTTCGAACATCGTCACTTTCAACGGTAAATCTTTTTCTGTTTCAAGGGAGAAGGACGCGGTGACCCACTCTTTGTTGAGCAATATTCAGTCGGTGTTCAACTTGGAGAAGCAGGTGCGAAACAAGTCAGCCATCATCAACACACTCAACTCTGATAAAGAGAAATTGTCTAACAACCTCCTTACTGCCAACCAAAACGTTGAGGCATTAAAGAGGGAAAATGAGGAGTTGAAGAAGGGGAAAGAGGATTTGGCCACCAAGCTGGCCACTGCGGAGGGAGTTATCTAAGAACTCCAATCGAAGCAATCTGAATTGGAGAAGAATCTTTCCACTTCGAAAGAAGAGGTGAATGCCAAAGAGAACGTCATTCAGACCCTGACTAGTGACAAAACTTTGCTCAAGGATGCTGTATCGAAGGCTAAGCAAGAAAAAGCTGACTTGTTGAAGGAGCAAGAGAAGACAATCCAAGCCAGGATTGATGCATACACCAAAAAGGTGATAGACTCCTAAGAGGAAAGGTATGTCGAACTCAAATCAGACATGGTCTTGCTCTTTCATGAGAAATTTCCAAAGAGGACTCTAGGAGATCTATGGCGGTTTGTGGAGTATGATGACATCCCATTTCGCACGATGTCGGATGGTGATAAGAAAAACTACTTCAGTGGTTGGGATGACACAACTGGTGAAGATGAAAGGACCAGAGAGAGTCCAGATGAAGAAACCAATGACCCCAAGAAGAAACCAAGTGAGGTTGAGCCATCTAAGAAAGCTCAGCCTTAAAGTATCAATTATCTTTCAATTTTTGTGTTTGAACTAAAGTCCTTGAATGGCCAAGGAATTTTTTGTAATCGTATCCGGCCCTTGTCCGGATAAACCTTTTACTTTGAATTTTCAAAGTCCTTGGATGACCAATGCATTTTATATATTTTAATAGGCAGCTTTATTTTACACAACTCTTCCATTGTTTTATAGTTTCCCAACTTCGATGGCTAATGTTCAAACAGCCCCTAGTTATTTTACAAGTGTTTTAAAGTGAGAGTGTTTAAATTCTCCGTTGACAAATGTTTAAGTAGTCATCACTCTACCAATTTAATTCGGTCTGCCATTGATACTTTAAAATTTTCAAGGAAGCTATCAATTGAAACACTCCGAATTTTTCAAGAAGGCATCGAATTTTATTAAAAAGCCCGGACACCTCATTAAAACCTCCTCGCGCCACCAGGGTAGGAAAGAGTATGCCCTCTAATATTTACATGAACTTTAAACAAGTAAATATTTACATAGTTTCATTCTAAATACAATCGGAGGTGTTTAATGTTCCAAGGGTGATTCAAAATCCTTCCATCTCTATCTTGGAGCCTGTATGTCCCAGGCTTAAGCTTTTCACTAACCACATAGGGTCCTTCCCAAGTTGGAGCTAGCTTGCTGAACTGCTTCTCATTGATATGCAGGAAGACTTAACTTAGCACTTTATCCCCTGGTTGAAAATCCCTCCTTTTGATTTTAGAAGCAAACCTGCTTCTCATCAAACCTGATAGTGTGTGGCTCTGAGGTGAGCCTTAACTCTTCTTTCTTCCATCAAGTTAAGCTGGCTTCAGATTGCCACTTCGTTAGCTTGTTCGGAAAAAATTTGGACTCGAAATGAAGGGATAGTTGGTGTGATATAATGACTGCTGGCACTCCAGGTACATCAGCATTGCACCAAGCAAAAACATGTTGATGGTCTTTCAAAAAGTCTAACATTTTACTCTTTAATTTTGTTGTCATCTTGGATCCGATCTTGACATTTTTTCCTTCAGCCAGAGAGTGAGTTTCAACTTCTTCAATTGGTATTAAAACACCAGGGGTCTCTCTGGGGTCATCAATTTCACCCTCTCCCCGAGAGGGCCCCTCAAATTGCTAATCTTCACTGATCCGGATTGTCCCCAAAGTTCGAGGGGCTAGTGTTGTTGCATAACATTCCCTTGCTAATTTTTGGCTGCTTCGGACAACTCCCACTTGTCCTTGTACAACGTATTTCAAACATTGGTGGACTGTTGAAGCCATAACATGCATCCTGGAGAGCCAAGATCTCCCCAAAATTTCATTGTAGCAAGTGGGACAATCCACCACAATAAAACATATCCTAACCATCTTCTTAAAAGGACCCTTGCCCAACAAAACCTCCTTCTCAAACTCCCCGATCACATCTGTTGAGCTTCCAATGAAACCCATAATTAACTTGTTCGAACGCTGAGTTACTGCTGGATTCCTCATTTGTTTGTAGGAAGTTAAAAAGAGGATATTGGCTGAACTACCGGTGTCCACCAAAATTCATCTAATTTCGTTGCCCCCAAATGGATGCTCCTATCACAACAGCATCTTCATGTGGACCAGCAATGTCCCTCAAATCATCCTCATCGAAAACAATTAAGGGAAATGGAATTTGTGATTGATAGGAAGTCATGCCTCCTTCTAGTTGGGTAGCTAAAGTATGTAAATGTCTCTTTCTCGAAGAAGCAGTTGGTGCAGTCATGGTGTCTCCCCCATATATTGTAAGTGACTAAAAAAAGCTTATGAGTCTGGACACCGTTTTGCAGTGCTCTGTGATAACACCCACCTTGTTTCGGGTTGGATCAGGATCCAAATACTCTGATTCTACATCAAACCTTTCAATTATCACCATAGCCCCATCCGGAGCCGATGTCCCTGCATTGTACGGGCCAGTCCGATGAGCATTATCAGGCCTATTTCCACTTCTTCTTTTAACATAATCCCCCATATTCCCTCTATCAATCAAATTCTACACTTCTTGTTTCAATGCGGTACAATCTTCAGTGGTATGGCCAGTATTATGATGATACTGACAGAAACTATTATTTCGACTTTCCCTGGGAGATTGTAATGTAGCCGGTTTTCTGAAATATACTTCGTCTTTTGTTTTATCATAAATGGTGGCCATGTTTTCTTTTAATTCAGCAAACCACTCCGGTTGAGCCCAAGGTCCTTGCTTATTTCTAGATTGTTGGCTTTGAGCTGGTGCAGCCGGGTGGGATTGAGCCTTGGCCCTATTTTGACCTTGTGTGGCTTCCTTGGCCTTGTACCCGGATTGATTCTGGTTTTGATTTGGTGCTGCTGGGGCAGACCTCACTTGCAGGTGCACCCTGGTTTTCTTTGTTTCATCCACATTAATCTGTTTGATGACCTGATTCAGTAAACCTCCCCATGTCATGGCCTTTTTCCTGGTTACTGAATCAGCCAAATTACTAGGGTTCAAACCCTACCTTAAAGAAGCTATTGCTACTTGTTCAAAGCAATCAGCTAATCCATTTTTGGTGTTCACAAAGCGACTTATGTATTCCTTCAAAGATTCATTTGGTTCTTGGGCACAATGGATAATAGTGTCTCTATTGCCCTTCACCTCTTTACTTCCAACGAACTGCCTCCGGAAGGCTACCAAAAAAGTATCAAAATTTCTGATGCAGGCCTGTGGCGGACTATTTTACCACTTCAAATCACACCCCATAAAAGACTGGGAGAACGCTCGGCAAAGTAACTTATCGTCATCGTCAAAATTCATCATAAATTTTTTGAATTGCTCCAGATGGTTATCTGGATCTTTACTGCCATCATATTTTTCCATCTTTGTGCTGTCAAACCTCTTAGGAAGGTTTCCGGACAGTATCTTGGAGGACAATGGAGATTGTCTCCAATTTTGGCCACGACTAAAAAAAGTATCTTCGTTGGGAGTTGCAAAGATACCTGGCTCACCATGAAAGACAAAAGGATCCATTAACAATCAGTCTACATGCCTCCGGCCATGGCTATGACTATGAGACGACCCTTTACACAGGTGCCTCTTCGACCTTCCATGCCTGTCCCTTTTTCTTGAATATTTTTTGGCCAACTTTTGTTTCCTCTTAGAACGACCTTCATCGCTGCAGAATGATAGGGATTCTTCGACTCCGTCTTCATTTGAGGAGCTGCAAGAAGATTCTGAGTCTGAATCTGAGCTCTCCACCGGTTTAGACTGGTAAGACTTCTTTGAACTAGCATGATTCTTTTTAGTGCTCACATTTATCTTTGATGGCTCGTGCTCTCTTGGATTGTCAGTATGGTGAACTGCTGACACTTTTGACTTTTCTTTCGCACCCATCTCCGCCCTTTTAGCAGCCCTCAAGGCTTCTATCTCAACTTTTAGTCTATCTCGCTCCTCGATCGTATATTCATCGTTTTCTCCCACCATTTTTGCCAAAGCTGGTGGCACTTCTTGCTCGTCTGGATTTATATGAACTGGTTTTTCTTGATGGTTTCGAATGCTAGATTCAGGAACCTTATCCTCCCACTGTGGTCGCCAATTTGGTGTGGGTTATTTCGGTCTGAGGGTAATTTGGCCAAGTGTTTTGTGATGTTTCAAAGGTATTTAATGTTTAAGTGGTTTGTAATGAGAGATTTGAGCTGCTTAGTTGTATTAAATGTTCATTACCTTCATTAATGAAAGTAGTTGGGTATTTATACCCTTAATCATGGGCCACATTGGCTTTCGGGTCATACTTATGAAATCGGGTCGAGTTTAAAAACACATTAGTTTGTTAAGCAGATTAGCAATTAGCTTAGTCATAAAGTGATTAGTTTTTAATACTTTAATCTTGTTCGGATGGTTCAGTGGGTGGTTTTTGTCTGAATTGCCCCTGTCCGGTTTCTACAGTGAGTGGTGAGAAAATTCGGACTCATCAGTGGTGCCAGCAGAAATCATTGTACCAAGCCATTAGATCACTAATTACTATGCCAACTCGAATGACAAATATCGAGTTATAAGTGTTGATCTCATTGAAGAACGAAGAGATCAAGCACACATACGAACCGAACACTACATAAACTTTATGAGGGGATGCTTCAATTCTAAGTTATATCCTCACACCTTTCAAGTCGGAGACCTCGTCATGAAGAAATTGCTTCAAGGAGCTGGAGATAAAGCAACTGGCAAGTTAGACCTACTTGGGAAGGACCTTACACTATTATTTCCAAATGACACCATGAAGCCTATCGCGTCGCCGACCAAGAAGGCTTCACCCTCAAATATTCTTGGAATATTAGTCAGTTTAATTTATATCACCAAGCCATGTAAAGAACTGATGCACTCTTTTTCCCTTCAGATGGCGCGAGTTTTATTTAATGAGGCATCACTTGTTTTCTCCATTAAATAAAATTATATTTCTTTTGCCATCTGGATGTGTTTGTTTGTATTTATTCCTTGCAACTACGCGAACGAGTCACTGACCATGCCTACAGGTTACGCAATGGGGGGCATACTGTGCCATAATTAGATAAAGTCTAAATAAAAACATGAACGGGCTAATTGGCCACGCCTGCTAAAGCTATATAAGGGGCCATATTGTGCTCGATCTTGTAAGGAAATGTTAAATAACAGACACAAATATAACAAACACATATTTTATATCTCCATTAGAAAAACTAAATATGTGCACATGTCATCACAAACATACATCATACAAATGAAAGTAAGTTTAAAGATCATTCATACAAAAAAAAAAGTCTTTAACACAAAATCAATTTCAACATATTCTACACATCAGGATATACAGAGGTGGACTCCAGCATTTCTCCCTTTGGAATGACGATGGCATCAACTGGTGCATATGTTGCCGTCACTGCCACCATAATGACATTACCCTTCACTATATCCACATCCCACACCTTCGCTTTATCTTGTCAACTTTTGGTAGGACCCCAAAACCATTTCAGGATTCAAGGCCAACAAGTCTACCACTATTTTTTGTTGGTCCCCCTGGATCATAACCATAGTGACCTCCATAACTTGTCGCTCCCTCTCCTCCAAATTTTGCTCCGTTTTTTTCAGCAAATCTGCCCGTTTCCGGTTCTTCTTTCTCTGAGCTTCCCCCAACAACACCTTCAAACTGGTCACCTCTAAGGTCAGTCCAGCTATTTTTTCAGCCTCCTACTCGACGCTCTTGTCCTATTCTACATTATACATCAATAATTTTGAGATTTGGGCTATCAAGGTATCATTTTTCTTCACCAAGTCGTTATTTTTCTTCACCGACCCATATGTCGTCTTAAATCGGGCCAACTCGATCGTTAAACCACAAAAAGAGCCAAATGATAGTAGATCTGGTTTCCACTTTTCCATGATGGAACAATCCACTAGTGACATTCATCGACAGGGCAGAGCAAGGGAATTATGGTCATCTGTTAAAAAAACACAAACAGTTATACTTAATAAATATTTCAAAAACACTATTTACGTACGCATCTATACACATACCTTGATCGCCCACTCCAGTTGTCGCTGCAAAATCTCATTCATCGACATCGTATCATAAAATGCTAAGTCTGGATAATACCGCCATTGATTCATCATCATCTGAGATAGTCGAGGCATCATTAATTTCGATGGGCAGGTCTTCCGTTATCCTGGCCTCTCGATCAGTACCACTATTTTTACCTGATTGTGGCCTATTTTTGGGTAGCACTATGTTAAAAAAAGAAGACTCTGACCCTGCATTATTCACAAAATCCATCATACGTTGCGCTAATCTTTCATGCGATACATTTTTCTTCCCCTTCATCTCCTTACTACTGTTAGGCTTATTCAGCCCTTCTTTTTTATTTGCCTCGTCAACTACAATGACTTCAAGCGTTTCGCTTGGAGGCTTCACATGAATTGGTATTGAGGGTCCTCCCGCTTCCCCCAGACTTTCATCCACATCGTCTTCATCAACTAAAACTATCTTTCGTTGCGACAAAGGTGAAGAGTTTACAACAACCTTACTCTTCTTCACAAGAGGACAATCATCCTCGTTTTTCTCATATTTCTCCCGGGAACATACAAGCCTTTAATTCGAAGTCTCTTCTAATAACACAGCATCCAAGAGCCAACATTCATTCTTTATTTCCTCCATCTTCATGCGAGGGAGATGAGTCCATCATTTATCATGCCCTCCATTAGAGCATGTAACCTATCCATCATCGCAGCTTCTTCACTCTCGGTCATTACCACTTGTCCGTCTGACAATACTTCTAATTCTGAAACCCACCAAAAACTAGACTTCAAGTAATTCAAGAGAGAAAACACATGTGATGGTTCCAATCCCCAGGTTACGTTTGCAACCGCTGCTAGCTTAATAAGTGGATTAACTGCACCTTATGATCACTCTTCCTTGCACCACTCTTGATGCTTGCCTTTGCGTGCACATATAAGAACTTATGTCAGGATATATATCTTCACAATAACTATCAATAAATAATGTACACAAACCCAAATCAAGTTACGCTTAGATTTTCATATATTTTCTAACTGCAAGTTCATGACAACACTTTCGTGCTCCCAATTCCCTGACACAAATATAAAAGTATTCTTCCAATTTTTGTCTAAGGTGGGCAAATATACTAATCATCTAACCTCGCACAGCTGAAGGTATAAGACAGGTGACCGGGCCAACTTAGACACATTAACTGTTTCTAATAAATTTGTTAAGCATACCGGTATGTTTAAAACTTTCGAGCTCAACACTGCGCTCAATAATGTCCTCCACCCATTGGTCGTTAACTGAGTGGGGAAAATTTATATGAAACTACAAAAATTGTGAATCAGTGACGGTAGGGGGAAGCGAATACCCCAATCAAACATCATCGTATACATGCACGTTTTCCCTCTTGGGTATGGTAAGGTTGATCCCCAATTGAGGGAACCATAACGGTTACATCCTCATGAATTCCATATCTAACCTTAAATTCCTGCAGCCCTTCTTCTGTAAGATACTTGTATTTATGTGATATCTTAGAAAAGTACTCCTCTAGAAAAGAAACATTTTTAAACTCCAAATCTTCGCCTTCAACAAACTTCTATTTCCTCTTCACATTTTTCTTTGGTTCCATTGTTAGACTGAATGCAATGATCCAACAGCAGTTATAAGAGGAAAGTTTTAATCATAGTTATGATGGTTCACGAAGATTTACTGGCGAGGCAGCACTCCCACAAGAAATTCTAAAAATACTACACACACAATTATTTGAACAAACCCTAGCAATGTCCCCGCATAATCAACTACATACGACATTATTATTATTAAAGGTCTGAAAAATAAAAAAACATACCTTAACAATTGCTGAACTTTCAAATGACGTTGAAATATGAATTTTCTCAACTTGGGAGCACAAATGGAGGTTATTTTTCCTTTTCTCTCGTTTGTACTCACTCAAAAACGTTCAAACAAACTACGGTAAAACAACTACTCGACTTGAAATTCTTTGACCACATGCATGATGGGACTTTACTCATCATTACTTAGTTAATTAATGCTAACACACTCCATGAAAGTCGAAGCACCAAGATCTGTTGGATATCTTTATGTTAGAAAAACTAGATTACAAACAACAGGTGTACAACTGCCACCGTTACGATATGAATCTCTCTCCACGTTATCACCATACGAATATTAGGATTCATGTATTTTCAATCATTGAATAATAATTCAGTAAGTACCTTTTAACCAAGCTACTCAATAGAATAGAAGGAGGCATGATGAGGTCGGTAATACCAATATTAAGGTTATTGGGCAAGATGTGAATAAGATGAGTAATTAAATACTGAAGACCGACGTCAAGCCAAGGGGCATCGAAACCGTTTCAAGAAAATGTGCAAGTTACTAAATGAAACTACTATAGCAACCGAGCTAAGGCTCCCACAATAATATTTGCGATCGTGTTACAAAGAATAACTGAGCTTATATTATACAAAAACAAACAAAGAGAGCATCATCGAGGCTCATCACTAAAAGAACGAAGCACCGGTCGTCGCTTAGTCCGAGCTCGATTAAAACAGTATCGAGAAGAGGTGATCGAAAAACCGGGCATAAGCCGTTGTTACGTATGAGCAAGACCATAAGCCTTTACAGAGCAAAAGACTTTACCGCACAGAATACTTTACCGAGCCGAAGCCTTTATCGGGTATACATGAATCGACGAGCCCGATCAAGTGCGATTATCATAATAAGTAGTCAAGGAATATGTCATAATAAAGTTAAATTTCATTAATTGGTCAACCCACGGACTAATTAAGACTAGAGTAATGGCCGCGATCTTAAGGGAATTATCATCAATAACGGTTTACGTGCAATAATGGTAAAATTACAGCATAAATGATTGATTGTAACCACTATGTAATAATATAAATAAGGTTACAGATTATGTACAAAAGATATATCTTCTCGAATCAATAAAAATCATTATCTTGGCATAAATTCGTTAGGTTTCCCTTTAACAATTCTCTTTAAAATCCAAAATGTCCTTCTATGAAAGGGTCAGTCTACTGCATATAAGGAACTCTTAAATTGGAATGTCTTATCATATGTAAATTTAGGATATTCAAACATGTTGTTGCAAGTCTAAGTAAATAATTAAAATAATCAATATAGGGAAAATAAGACTTACAAAAAATAATAATAATAATAATAATAATTAGTCTCATAATGGAATTAATAAATAATATGTGCATACTTCTTGGGAGAAAGTGTATCTAAAAGAAGGTCATTTACCTCTAAAATTGAGTATTAAACTCTAGAAGTCAAATAAGGTATGATCCTCGACAATAGTGGGTCCATTGGATTATTGCAATAATGATAATTAGAAGAGTGATTTGAAGAAGAAAAAGAAGCATAAAGTCAATTTAACACATGAGGTTAATTGGGAGACTATTGTGAAATTAAGAGAATTATATGCTCTTAATATAAATAGTCTAAATGAAACCCTAGGTTCATTATAAAAAGTACTTGGCCGCTCTTCTATTGTCTTATATTATCTATCTCTTTCGCATGTTCTTATTTATTACATAATTTATGAAAAGATATTGAACGCGTCGAATACGAAAAAATACCTCGCCTCAATAACTCTATCGCGGACTCCTTAGCCAAAACAATACTATCTAGTAATTATTCATTTTTCATTTTACAAGAACGACCGACTGTAGACAATAACACAACAATGGATGAGGCCATGACTACAAACACTATTGATGACTGACGATAAGAATATTTATTTTATTTTCCAGACCATATCTTCATACAGGGAAAGTCGAGGCCCAAGAACTTCAAATACGAGGGGTCATTATGCAGTGCTTTATGACGTCCTCTAGAAGGAAATTGGTATGCGACCCATGTTATGTTGTCTAAAAAAATGAAACATTAATTATCCTTAAAGACCTACATAAAGGGATCGTTGGGGTACATTATGGACACCGTAGCTTAAATATGTCATTTCCGTTTAGTGGGTTTTTATTGTCCCAATACCCTGATAAACTTTCTCAAGTGTTATGGGCCTGCAGTCATAGACTTAAACATTATTTGGAGGAAGTCAACACTACCGAGCGTAAATTCTCCGTCGATATGATCGAAAGAGTTCCATGACCAAGCTCGAGTTGTGGAAGAACACTATAGAAGCTTGATGAAAAGCGGATTTAATTCCAAACTGAGACCAAAGACCGTTATAGTAGATAACTTGGTAATGAGAAAGGTTTTTCAAGGGGAAAATGATAAAAACCCAGGAAAATTAGCTCACAACTGGGATAGGTCGCCTTATAAATTACTGTCCAAATGACATTATGGGGTGTATCGGTTTAAGTGACATAAAATGGAATGTCTTAAAGCACATGTGGAACATCAAATATCTGAAATTGTATCACCAACTTTGTAAGCGGGTTGTTTGTTTCTTTCCTCTTGTGGTGGCGCGTGAGGATTTTTTAATGAGGCATAATATAAACCTTCTTGCTAATGAAATTTCTCATCTTTCCTAAGAAAGATATTATTTTATTTTTATATTTTCAATTCTACCTTAATTATAGAAATAGAGGTCATCATGTTTACATGGTTACTAGTCATACTAAGAGGGTGCACCACCCTCATTAGCTCGGTGAGATAAATCTCAACACCTTATTGTTACGAGAAAATAACAAAAGATAATGCTAAGTAGAAACTTTTATTATCAGAGAAGATGGCTTACATTTGTTTAGGGTTCTATCTCATATTTATATCTTTTCTCATCGTTTATCAGTAATTACTATGATATTTAATTCCATTAATTACATACGAGACTGCATTTACATCGTGGGATCTGAGTTTATAAGTAATGGGTTTAGTGGTTTAACCGGTTCCATTAAAGTAGCATTAAACCGTTGCATTGGCCATTTTATTGTAGATCAGGCTCGATCAGCATTATCTGTCGCGAAGCCGTACGTACTCTAATTAATACCCTTCTTCTCAGCTAGATATCTCACTCGGTTCTTTCTTTGGATCAAGTCATCTATCTGCATTTTTGGTTGGTGAAATACTTGATCGGTCTGAGCACCATCAATATACCTCAAAGTGGTCAGACAGACCCTAATTTATTATACAGACTTCAGTTATGCTCGATACCTTTATCCTTCTCGTTCGCTGCTCAGGATTATATCGTACTCAGGGTCGCTTCATACTCTTCGAGTGGTTTTGTCTGCTCGGATACCTTCTTACTTGACAGCCAGATGATACCCCATCATCAGAGAACCCCATCTAGTTTATGAATTATGTGCGGTAAGCATAGAAGCGATTAATTAAACATAATAAGACAAGCAGAGGAATCGATATTATGAAGGGTCCAAGTTGAATGACATATGAATGAAACTGGTAGGTTATTCGACATGTTCAATTGTTAAACGACACGTTGTTGGCTCCTATTTACGCGTGGGAGTTAACGATTCTGACACCCAAGCCGTTCTTTAAAAATGGTGCTTGGGTTTTGATGAAGCGTGCTTAAGGCTTAAATTCTCTGACAATTTCTTATCACGTCACAAGTGGGTGTAAAGTAGATTACTATATTTCAATTTGCTTTTCGATTATTTATAATATCATTCCCTTTATTTTTTTTATTCTTTTGCTTTCATTTGTTACTGCTTCAAGGATTTGTTGCTCCAGAAAGATTCTTGTCATCTTCAAGCGTCAATATAGTTATGTCGATTTTATATACGTATAGTTAGCATTTGTTATGGGGAAACACATATGGGTTTAGTATAAGTGATGAACCATTTACTTAGATGCCAATAGAAATCGAAAAACATCTTCATTGGGCATGATACCCATCATTTAGTCACCTTCTCCTTTAATTGTTCTTATTCTTCATATTGGTTCATTGCAGTCAAATAAGTATATACGATGGCGTCGAAAAAGGAAGTGAAGAAGAAAGTGGTAAAAACTGCAAAGTCCGAATTTGAAGACCCAACCTTATTATAAAGTTATTTCTCTCGACTTACCTCTAAATATGGGTATCTGGATGATAAAGGGTTGCTAAGATTTAGGGCCAGGTATGGGATTCCCGAGGATGT
The DNA here is from genome assembly GCA_036936605.1 of Limnanthes douglasii subsp. nivea. Taxonomy (NCBI): domain Eukaryota; kingdom Viridiplantae; phylum Streptophyta; class Magnoliopsida; order Brassicales; family Limnanthaceae; genus Limnanthes; species Limnanthes douglasii. The sequence continues at coordinate 163,820,412 of JAUPFV010000005.1, read as the reverse complement.
GATAGTGAGGGTGCCATTAGTTGATGAATATCTGTATCAGGCATATGATCATGAGACTTGCATATTCACCATTGTATTCGACTGGGGCTTCGATTACCTTTTTCCCTCATTAATCTGGATTTCTTTAGCGTAATATGTATATGCCCAACCCAATTAGATGTGAATGGGTGGAGAATGCTTCTTAGCATAGTTTTGAGCTCACATTTATTAGGAATTAAAGTCTATTTGGCGGATTTACTCTTAGCGATTGATGTAGCTAAGCTTGCCAAATATCTTTTCTTCTACACCCAGTTGACTGAAAAGAGGAAGATTTTTTAACTTCGTTCATCGGATGAGAATTGGAAACATTTGTTTGTGTTCGTGTCGTAAATTGGGAGCATGAAAAACCCATTATGAATCTCCAGTTAGAAAGGAAGTGGAAAGTGAAGTGTAACCGCCATTATTAAGTTTTAGATGGTTTGCTGACTGAATCTGAAATTAATCATCCCTTAATTATTTGTGTAGGTGAAGGAACCCATTAGGTTTGGTGCAAGTAAAGCCTGTCGAATGAGTACAAGAACCCTTCGGTTCAAGTAGGGAACCTAGCAAACTCGATTTGGTTTCAAGAACCGACACTTGGTTTATGGCCAGTGGCAGAACTTAACATTTGAAGAAAAAAAGGTGATTATGGCAGATAGTGGGGAGGTTGCGTCGGTGCAGCGCATACGGACGCTAATGGAACAGAAGTACCATGAACGAAATAGCACATAGGGTTTTTCTATAAGTGCCTTAGACCCGGAAATCAAAAGAGGCACACAGTTCTAGCTAATGAAGGGGGAGGGGAGTGTTAGATATTCAATGGGCTGATGAAGTGGATCAACAGGAAGTTGCAATTGGTGGATGAGGACAGTAGGGATGGAGTTACAGTGCTAGAAAAGTTGGTCGATCAGTCGATGCATCCAACGATTAAGCATGACCGGAGAAAATATCTTGAGGTGGTCATTCTAGATGGAAACCAAGCGGACAACCAGATGGGAAGGGTAGAGGATACTGATATTGAAGGAAAGGGGAAGAAGAAACGAATTTCCAAGGAGATAACACAAAGAATGAAAGAATCTATGAACTCAGTAAACATTCGCCCCTCAGTCTCATTTTCTCATGGGGTCGGCGGTGGAACCTCCTTTGTCAATATTGTTAGACCGGAGCAAATACCAACTGGTAACAGAGAAGCTGGGTCGAGTAGAAGGGAAGTGCCCATGGAGGAGACTCCACTGACCAAAGTTGTTATGTCTCGCCTTTCAATGCTGACGTTCGAGTAGCTCAAGTGATGTCCCAAACTGTCATACTATGATGGCATACTTATGAGTGACATCCTAAAATGACAAGTAGAGTTGCCGATTGAGGTAAGAGAGACTATACTTAACTATAAAATCGAAAAGATGACCAAAAACTAATCTGATGTTATATGCAGATGCATCACAAGTCGGTCGTGCTATCGTATCGTCGGATGTCCAATGCTAATTTGGAAGTCATGGAGAAGTGGAAACCGAAACCTATATTATTCGGGTCGGCGAAGAGTTTGATCGTTGAGCTTTTTTTATTTAAACACGCTTACGGGTCTGTCAAGACATTGAAAAACAAGGCAAACCAGACGAACGAGGGGCTTTGGGAGAATATTGCTACTCTTAAAAGCTTATTGTCTTTGAGCGATGAGCGATGTAAGGATCTGTCTTCTAGTAATACTTCCCTCTTTGCACAGAACAACGTTCTAATCAAGATAACGATGAGTTATTTTAAAAAATGTTGGTCTGCTAGCACAAAATGTGTCATATGCGCAAAGAATGGAAGAGCAAGCTCAGCGTTTGGTTGCGTTAATGTTAGAGAACGGAGAGCTCAGGGGTAAGGCATATGATGCAAATAAAGATGAATGTCGAGCGCGGTCAGTTCAAGAAGAAACTGGGAGCCACTCTAGAGAAGACGGAGAAGCATGTGATGGGGTTGTGATGGATATGATAGCAAAAAACCAGAGGGAGACCATGGCGGAACTGTTGGCATTGAATCCAGGTATGAATCTGGGATCGCTAAGTCATTTGGTAAAGCGTCCAACCCTCCAAGCATGGGTGGCTCTCTGAACATTATCCTTATACATGTGGAGCAAGGAACCGGCAAGACGTCGTTGGTGGAAGCTAAGGGGGCTGGGACACAACCGACCGATGTGGTTCCTACCGAGACCATTCTGGGAGATCCTTCAGCTGCTACAAGCTCTTGAAGTACTTACCCACGCGCCAATTGCTTTAATTAATAAATATTTATATTTTGTAAATTCTAATTTTTAGACTTGGATTAATGTCACACTTAGGTTTTAGTCACAACATGATTCGTGAGCGCATCACATATGGTCTTATATTAGTGGAGTTTATGAAAACTCAATATAATATAACTGATCATCAAACCAAACGGTTAAGAAATTTTGTGCACAAGTTGGCTGTGGGGATGAGATTGAGATTCATCTCAAATCTATCATGTTGAGATACATAATTTCCATCTAATATAACATTATGTGTTGAATTCAATATGGAAGCATAACATCTAGAGATTGGAACACATTAGTAGTATCATCGCAAGGTATGTGCTTAGACCTACAAGTTGTGGAGGTTGAAGTTTATATTCTTAATAGTTCTTTTGAAAATTATATATGCAGGTGTGACGTTAGAAGAACTACTTATTTGAGCATGAAGTTTAGTCACTTTAAAGAGTCTAAGACTTGGATTTGATATGCTCACAAGGCTAATAAAAGATATTGTTAAGTAAAAATATTTGAGAACGTAAATTTATATGTATATGTTGTCCTCATGTATTCATTATAAATAAATTATGTTTAATCCATAGTGATACCCGAATATTCGAATATTTAATACTAATATGAAATTCAATCGTTATGATATTTCATTTATGTATAAACTTGTTGTTTGTTGAATTTTTTAGTTAATCAAGAATTGCTTTAAAATGTGCCGAATTATTAGATATTTTAGTGTAATTAGATTGATTAGTTGACAACTATAATAATAATATATCGTCTATACTTCCGGAGAGTGAAAATATTTTAGTGCAATTGAATCGACTAGTTAGCTAATGTAATCATAATATGTCATCGAACAATTTCGAAGAATACAGAATGCGCACGTGTTTGAGTATATTTTGATTCCGTTGTATATCGGGATACACAGAAAACATCCCAACTCAGTGTAAATAATTTTGTTAGATTCAAATTAAAAGACTTTGTTATCATATTTTTTTTAAAAAAAAATACAACAACACTATAAATTATGAAATTAAAAATAAATTTGATTAATCAATTAATTATAAATTTGAATATTTATTAGTTTTAAGTTAAAAAAAATTGGTAGGATGGCAATGGGCCGGGTTCGGATCGGGTTCGGGACGATCCGCTTAGGCCCATTTTTTTTTCTTTGAGCCCAAACCCGGCCCGGCCCGTACGAACCCGAGTTCGTCCCACTTATGTTCGCGGGTCAGCCCGACCCGGCCCGCAAACATCAGTTTCGATATTATCTCTCAATCGTTTTAAGATAAACTATATCTTCAAGTATATTTCAAATTCATATAAATTACTAAATTGTATAGATTTCTTAGTATCTAAAATCTAAATATCAATTACTAAAACAATAAAATATTTATCAAATGCAAGACTATGCAGTTGTATTCAAAATTTATTAAAATAATAAAATATTTAATAAATATATATCAAGTGCAGATTAGATAGTCCTAGTTAAATTTATTAAAATATTAAAATATATATCAAATGATCTAAGATTATATTTTCATAGGTAAAAAAAGTTATTTAAGCAAACTATTATAAAAATTAAAAACAAAAACAAATATCTAGAAGAGCAAAGTATTATAGGAAATTAAAATAAAAAATTAAATATTTAGATGAAAAATCAATATACCTGAAACACAATAGCGAAAAGAAAAAAATCCAAAAAAAATTTGAAAAGATAGAAAGTAGAATTGGAAGTATATATAAGCAAAGATCCAAAGAAAAATATTTATAATTTATGAGATTAGATTTATGAAAAAAATATATAATTAATAAATATATTGTTCATTCGGAAGTCTAAAAGTAAAATAATAATTACTCAAAGAAAGTGTATTATTGTAGTACAGGTAGATGTTAGTCTTGTAGTAATTAATTAATATATAGTTTAGTTATATTTTAAAAATTTATAATTATTTTTTTAATATATTTTTATTTTTTATATATAGTTTATATTTACGGACCGAGTCGGTATGAAAATTTAAAATTCATACCAAGCCCCACCCGCCTACGGGTCATAATTCATATATCCGTAACCGACCCGTTATATATTCGGACCGGACAAAGTCCAACCAAATCAAGCCGGATCGGACCGGTTTGGATCGACTCGAAACAACATTGCGATCCCTATTGGTAACAAAACAAAATATTTAAAAAGAATACAACAGACTTATATATTATAAAATAAAAAATAAATATGATTAATCGAATTAGTTATAAATATTTTTTTGATCGCACTATCTTTAAAATCCAAATTAAATCCCGATTATACCACATAAATTATTATAAAATTTGTAAAAATATTTTATCAACCATACTAAATTTTGGGCCTGCGACGGGTGTTCGATCTGAAGGTCGCAGGCTAGAAAAGTTACACATTTTTATAGATCTCTCACCCTACTCTCTTAATTTTTGAAACTGAAAGTTGAAATTCCTAAATTGCCCTTCCTCTCTCTAGATTTTGACATTTGTGCCATTTTGTCTCCAAATCGGCCGAAACACTTAATCTATCCGATATTACACTAGATCTACAAGCTTTGTAGTAACATCTACTAATCTAAACTCATTAATTCGAAAAAATTAGCTTTTTTCGACTAAACCCATAAAACCCATTTCGAAAAATCTTAAATCGGAGTATCTATGGACAACGAAGAGATGGGCATTTCTCTGGAAGACTTACTGAAGGAGGAGGAAGCTTACCGGATGGAGGTAACGACCGAAAACGAGGTTTTTAAATTTCAGGGCTGTCGCACGCTGTTCGTGCGATGAACAGTAAAGTCGTCGCACGAACAGCGCGCGACCGTCGCAGGCCCAAAATGCGACGGTTCTAGCTGACCGTCTCATTTTGGGCCTGCGACGGAAGGCAAAATTTATGGCCCATATTTTTTGGCCAGAGAGCCTCTGTCGCAGGCCCAAAATGAGACGCCCTTTTGTATCCGTCTCATTTTGGGCCTGCGACGGGTATCATAGCATGTCTCATTTTGGGCCTGCTACTGCAACTTGTATATATGAACTCATACATTTTGATTGTATCTTTTGCAGGAGGAACCTGCCCAGCCTCCATTTATGGATGCCGATTACAGTAAAATATTCACCACGGATAGATTATTCACTAAAGACGAATTAGATGCTTTCGTGGAGATTGAATCAAAGAAGATCAAGTTTGTCACTATAAGAAAACTCTACGATAGTGGGAAATGGGGAAGGACTCCTAGGTTAGAGTACGTTTGCGAGCGATACGGTGTATACGTATCAAAGGCAAAGCCGGACACTTTGAAAAAAAGGAAGACATCGACGAAGAAATGCAATTGTCCGTTTGCGCTAAAAGGTCATCCGATCGACGTACTAGCCATGAAATGGCGTTTGGAGGTGATAAACGGTACTCACAATCATGAACCCTACGTTCGCCTAGACGGTCATTCCCGCGCTTGTAGGCTAAAACTTGACGAAGAGGAACTAGTTCGTAGTTTGTCTCACCTTGGTTCGCGCCCTAGGGAGATATATAGTGGTTTGAAGCACCAATATCCCGAAAACATTTCGAACATGCGTGCAATCTACAATGTCCGCCAAAAACATCGGGACGCTGAACACGGGGGGCAAACCCAAATGCAATATCTATTGACGAAGTTGAAGGAGAATGGATACTCGACGTGGGAGCGTTTGAAAGATGATACAAAGGTGATCACTGACTTTTTCTTCGCACATCCTACTAGCATAGACTTATTACGTACATTCCCGAACGTGTTATTCATGGATTGTACGTACAAGACGACTAGGTATAAGATGCCGTTGTTAGAGGTTGTCGGTTTTACGTCCACTTCCATCACATTTACCGTCGCGTACGTGTTTATGAGCGGAGAGAAGATTGGAAACTACGTATGGGCTCTGGAAACTCTTCGTGGTTTGATGATGGATAGCGTGTGCGCATTTCCATCCATCATTGTTACCGATCGGGAGTTAGCTCTCATGCGTGCGGTTGATAGAATTTTTCCCGGAACGCACCATTTGTTATGCACGTGGCACATTAGTAAGAACATCCTTGGGGCGGTTCGGAAGATATTGCACGATGATGTGGTAGCGAAACAATTTGTTGAATTTTACAGTTACGCTGCGGAGGCGAACACGTTTGAGAGTTACCAAAAGAACCTCGATACACTTAAGGAGATGTTCGCATCTAAACCGGAGTGCTTTGCGTACGTCATGGACTCGTGGATAACAAAATATGCTGACAAGTTCCTTGCGTACAAAACGAACACTATTAAGCATTATGGCCAAACAACTACAAATAGGTTAGTCCTTCTATCCTACTTTATGTTGAGTTATTTTATTAAAGTTCAAGTATGTTGATAATTTATTACTTGTACTATGTAGGGCGGAGGGTGCACACTCCGCCCATTATCTTGGACAGAAGGCTTCTGTCGCAGGCCCAAAATGAGACGCCCTTTGGGCCTCGTCTCATTTTGGGCCTGCGACGGGAGGAAATATTTGGGGCTCAGTTTTTGAGACAGAAAATAGGCCTACTTTATCATTTTGGACATTTGTTTGGAATATAATACCAGTATATGGGAGAAAACAACAAGTACATTTTGAAGAAGTTCAGGAAAACAACTAGTACATTATGAAGAAATAGAAGAAAACAACAAGTACAATTGAAGTGGTTGCAAGAAGAGGAAATCATTAAGTTATGACTTTTAACTTAACGAAACATAAGAAAATAATTAAACACAGAAATGGCAACAACCAAATGCTCAATCATCGAAGTCGTATCCCAAGTTGTCGTCAGAATGAACCCCTTCCTCCCTTTCCGCAATCCTATCCTGAAGATACGCAACCATATCCCTACTGATGTAGTCTACCACTGTCATGTTGAAGACGGCGGCCGCTTCTTGCTTAATTTTATACGGCTGAAACAACAAACGCTGGAGCGGTTGGCAAAAAATATACCTCCGCTTGATTTGGTCACGGTTCCGCACGAGGAGCCCTTCTGTTTGTAAACGGCCGTAACCGTAGTACATCTTACAAAGCACCCGATCAAAAAAAGCATCACTAGTATCTTCCCCCATCTCTCGGCGGGTAAGTCTTGCCGCCAAGAGCAAATGGTAGTCTTCATGGGGAGTAAACTCCATTTGTTGAACTTTCTAAGTTTGAGAAGATGGTATGAATGTAATCGGACTTGTAGTCCCTTTATATAGTGAAGACAATTTAGGTGGGACTTTATTTTAGAGAATGAGAGGGAGTTTAGAATTCCTAAAATGAGAGGGAGTTTTTCAATTTTGAAAATGAGAGGGAGTTTAGAATGTGAGCGGGATTTTTTGAATTTCCTGTGACGAGAGGGAGTTTTTGAATTTTGAAAATGAGAGGGAGTTTTTGAATTTTGAAAATGAGAGGGAGTTTTTGAATTTTGAAAATGAGAGGGAGTTTTGATATTTTACAATTGAGCGGGATTATTAGAATGTTCGAGAACGAGAGAGATTTTTTGAATTTTGAAAATGAGAGGGAGTTTTCGGGTCCGTCTATAAATAGAAGCTTCATGCACATTGAAACTTCATCATTAGTTGATAAATCTAGTTGAAAAATGGGTTCATGGACTGAGTTGGAAGATCAGTATCTGATGAGGGCATCAGTTGAAGTTGGTAATAAGCACATTCCAGAGGGTGGTAAAAGGTATTGCGAGGCATTAGTATGCCAGATGTACTTCCTGTGCGGAAGAGATGGTGTTCAGCCGCCTTACATTTCAAGGTGTGTTGATGAAGTGCGAGCTAGGTGGTCGGTCTTGGTCAAAACCCGTCGACATCTAGTTTCTGACCTCAATGAATTGGAACGTCGTATTGCGTGTAACCGGTTCAACTGTCAAGCGACGGATTATATAACAGAGGGCCAGCTGGATGCGGTCCGCTCTGACATTTATGACATCCAGATACAGGAAATCCGTGACTACAAAGATGCGAAAGAAGAAAGGAGGTTGATGAAATGGAACTGGCCAGATAGATAATTTTGCGTGTGTATTTCTGTTTGAGTGTGAGTTTCAATTTAAGTATGAGTTTGTATTTCTGTTTGAGTGTGAGTTTCAATTTAAGTATGAGTGTGTATTTCTGTTTCAGTGTGAGTTTCATTTTAAGTATGAGTGTGTATTTCTGTTTCAGTGTGAGTTTCATTTCAAGTACGAATGTGTGTTTCTGTTTCATTATAATTTTGAGTGTGTATATCATTCAAAGTAATCAAACCGATTAAAATAAATTAAAAGCAGTCATACAATAAATTAAAATACAAAAATTAAAAGCAGTCATACAATTTACCGATTACCAAAATTAAAAGCATTCATAGAGTTAACCGATTACAAAAATTAAAAGCAGTCAAACAATTTACCGATTACCACAATATAGTGTTGATGTCCAAAAAGCTAACAAAGTTTTTCTGAGAATAATCATCAATGCCGTCGGTACCTCTCGGCGATCCTACACATCATGAGGGCGGACTCTAGAAGATCAGGGTGATCCAAAGTAGGTAGCGTAGGAGCAAACGCAGCAATCTGCTCGTATCCTGAATAAACAGCACCACCGTCCGGCTCCACCCGAGGACCTCTCTCCGGCGCAGGACAACTAACGATGTACCATAGCCTTTTCCTCGCCCAAATGTAGTACATCGGGTCAGCACTAGGTCCACTACCACGGTACTCGGTGCTAAAAGGAGTGAACACGTGGCTTTCCCAATTCTGCCACAAGTGATCGTCCCACTTTAAGTCTGTGACCCACTTCTTCCCTACTTTTTTCGACTTAGGAGGGCGTATATTCTTAGGAATCAACTGTACATACCCCATCTGTCGAATGACACGGTCTGGGTAGTACGCCGCAACCACGTCGAACGAAGCAAGGTTCAACTCAACATAACTGATCTGCTGGAACGGAAAAGGGTCTCGTAAACCAGTGAACGGGAGGAACAGGACCTGTAAATAGAATAATTTAGCCCATTTATATTAGTAAAAGTACTTATAATTAAAATAATTAAATTGAAAGAAAATGACTTACATCTGCCTCAGTGCAAGTCGCCAGTACGTGTCTCATCTGCATGCGGACCTCATGGGAGACACCAATCTTCCGCGGCGCATGTCGGCACATATGGGGCATGGATACGTCGTAACCCGGAAAAAGTGGAGCTCGGAGCTGAACAAAGTGTGCAAAAATCCACGACTCCAGCAACGCTAGAAACCCGCAAATGCCTCCCGTACCATGGAGAGATCCCTGACTAAGGGCGTGGTACAGCTGCGCTAAAACCAACTGGCCCCAGTTGTACATATGCAAACTCTGGTACTGGTTCACAAACTGGAGGTAATCTAATGGAATGCTGTTCCCGGTTTTGTTCGCGCAAATAGTGGTACCTAACAGATATAGTATGTAGGCACGGGTGGCATGATCTACCTGGGCATCAGTGATCCTCCTATCACTATACTGAGAACTACTAAAAGTACTATGCAGCCACCCTAGCTTCACACTACCAGCATTCCTAAGGTTTTTACTAAGCTCCGATTGCCGCACACCTAGCATGGCAGCATAAGTAGCAAGCCTCTCAACATCATCGTCAAAGGGTATAGCTGTGAAGGACCTACCTACAACCGGTAGTCCAGTGATGACGTGGACATCGTCCAATGTGACTGTCATCTCCCCGAACGAGAAATGGAAAGAAGAAGTCTCCTCATGCCACCGCTCTAAGAATGCCTCCACCAAATGGAGGTTCGTATGCCAGCGGGTGAGTGCATCGACGAGTGGACCGAATATAGTCTCCATCACCCTGGCCCGTACCCTGCTCTGCTTTGTAATGTCCCATCTCCGGAGACTGTCGTACATAGCGAAGCATCGGAGAGTGACCCTATCCTGCAATATGTATAAAATATGTAAATTCGTAAAACAATAATAATTAAAAACATGTGTACAGAACACGTAAGAAAATTATAAAACAGTATAAAGGTGTAACACTTACATCTCCGTGATAGACGCTATAAGCCTCGTGCAGGGTGTAATCCGGGTAAAGTGCCGGAACATGCGACAGCACGGAATGAAAACCAACATCCTCACCCTCAGATGAGTGGAATGCTGCCTCTGGCGCGTGAGGTGCATCGTCCTCCGTATAGTCCGGTACATGAGATGCATCAGCCTCCATATACTGCGGTGCATCTACATCGTCATCGTACTCCTCGTCAGGGGGATGCGACGTAGAAGCTGCCCCTGTGGTACCATCAGCAGGAGTAGGAATATAATCACCGCCACGACGGAGACGTCGTAAACTACGTGTACCGGGAACATGTTCCTCGCTCGAAGCAGCCTCCTCGGCCTCGGCCCGCGCTCTATCCGCTGCTGCTGCCGCCTCGGCATCGGCCCTAATTTTTTTGAACGGATTTTTTGCTTTAATCTTGAATCGAGGCATCCTGTAAATACAACGCAAAAAAATATGAATTAGAATGAAAAAACAAAAGGAATATAAAAAAAAAAAATCAATTTGGGCCTGGTCGCAGGCCCAAAATGAGACCTCATATGGGCCTCGTCGCAGGCCCAAAATGAGACCTCATTTGGGCCTCGTCGCAGGCCCAAAATGAGACTGGGTCAAGGCCTCGTCTCATTTTGGCCGTGCGACGAAGACCCCTCTTCATCGCACGAACGGCCTGCGACGAGGCCTTGACAGCAATGTCGAACCCTAATGCCTACAACCCCAAAACAGCCTCATTTCTAACAAAACCAAGCACCAAAACGTAGATCCTAGCAGTACTAACAACAATATAACACTAATCTAACAAAACAACACCTAAAATCATACAAAAATCCAACTTTTGAAATCGAAACCACAAAACCTAAAAACCTAGATTCGACAGTTTATACCGAATGAAATCAAAAAAAAATTACACCATGATGTTCGTATCGTTTACCTTTACGTTTTCTTCGGTTTAGATTCTTCAAAAAGTCGAATTTCAGAAATGGGTCTTGAGAGGTTTCTAGAGAGAGAAGGAGAAAGAGAGGAAAAAAGTGGTGAGAGATCTATCAAACGCTTTTATAGCTAGGTTTTCTGAAAAGGGTAAAATGGTCAAAATTTAGGTGCGAGATCTATCAATTAGGTATAAGATCTAGCGGTTCTAAATCTATAAAAATGTGTATTATTTCTAGCCTGGCCCTACATCGAAAGGTTGATATAAAAAGCCAGGGGAAGGTTGATATAAAAAGGCACGGGATGGTGCAATGCTACCAACGCCTAGAACGACTAAACAAATACTCCCCCTCAATCCCGTGTAGTATACTACGTATAATAAATATACGCTCCGTTGTCGTCCAGCGCTTAGGATATTTGGCTTTTTTTTACATTTTTTTTGTACCTATATCAAAGTTGTCTGTGTAAAAAAAAACATATTTACCTGGTTACAACGAAATGAAGTTAGAAAGATTCAATTTTCTGTAAGGCAAAACCATATCAAAAGCCAATATCACTACAAGTTATGAAGATCTTTTTGGACATGAATTTGTTTGTTTCTCATTTGTATCCAATTCAGAATCTAGGTCGACTCCATTTTGACTCTGTGTAGCCTAGAACCAACCCGGATATGTCATATTTTATAAGAAAGGCATAAAAAAAACGTACTAGTTTAGATGAAAGTGACATGAAATTAATTCTATTATTGGATATATATTTAGTGTTTATTTTAAAATTTGAAATTCTAGGATAACAATTACTTTTTATTTTTTATCAAATTTAAATTCAGCATCGGTAATAAAATTTAAAAATAAATTATGGTTTAAACGAACTTATAATTAATAATAGTTGGGAGAAAACAAGTTCCGTTATTTTTTATTTTATTTTAAAAATTAAAATTCTAGTTGATATTTGTCATTTTAATTTTTTTTTATCGAAATAATTATTAATTTTAAAAGTATTCTGTATTTTAATTCAAGACTAAAGAAAATATAAAAAATAGGATTCGATTAATGTTTCACATACATTTTAAAATAAAAGACTTAAAATAAATATAGATGATAATTATCAATCATAATTTCAAATTTTAAGATGTATTTATAATAAATTTCAAAAGGAAGACATTAACTATCATTTTAAGAGTTATCAATAAAAACTTTTAATCAATTAGAATATTTTTAGAATTTAAAATAAATTTCATTCTAATTATTTCTATTAATGAAACATTTCTTTATATTTGCTAAATTTAAATTTGATGGAAGAATAAAAGACAAATGTCATTAATTGGAATTTTTAATTTTAAAGTAAACGTAAATAACTCTTTCTTTTTTTTTGGTATTTAAAAGCTTAAATTAATTGAGAGAAGGTTCTTACAAAAGATCGAATACATCAACTACTGACTAGGGAGAGTTTTTAGCGAAATAAAATAACAGTAAAAACTATCAAATCCAAGAAAAGTGGAAAGGAAGCGACCATTACAAGAAGATGAGAGTGTTACTTTATCGCGGAGACATCACCGGCAGCATCTGCAAATGTCCTATCGATCAATGAAGCGTAGGATCACGAACTGCTCGTCATATAAGAATACCTGCAAAAAAAGTGGATAAATAAATGAATATTATTTAGAAAGACCATCCAGTCTTGGTGCCTTGGAATCTATACCGAAGATCGGAGAACATTCGGTAAGACACCATAGAGGCATTGGCAGGAGGGGAGCCAAAAATTCTCAGGTTCTTCTCCTTCCACACGTGGTAGATTACCGCGGCGAAGCAAGATAGCCAAATAGAATGGTTTTGAGATTGAGACCAATTTGACGCTTCACAAATCCAAGACTGCCAATAGGAGGCAGAGAAGGGGAAGCCTAGTTTAGAACTGGCATGGATCTAAATACTCTGAGTGAAACTACAATCAAAGAGGAGATGAAAGATAGTTTTATTGTCAGAGTTGCAAAGGGCACATTTAGGTAGGATGTTGTAATCCCAACTAAGTAGTTTATCTTTTGTGACAAGATTGCCCTTAATAGCGATCCATAAAATGAAGGATTGACGAGGAATATTTGATTTATTCCAGACTAACCCGACCCACCCTACTTTAGGGTTGGGCGATTAGATGGCATGGTACGTGTCCTTGATGGAGAAGGAAGTGCCTTCTTTTTCCGCCTTCCAGAAAGGTACGTCTATTGAGAGGATATTCAGAGGAGGGAGAGATAGAATGAGAGTTTGTATTTCCGACAGATTGGCACGGCTTCGAGCAATCGCTGATCTAATATTGGAAGGCCAATTCCAATTCCCATTGAGAATAATGTCGGAGACTTTGAGGTTTTTCCCAAGTCTAGATTCCTTGATGATACTTTCTCCATAGTGGGTTACAAGTGAAGAAGGGATGAGCCAAGGATCGTACGAGAATGAGGTACTCGAGCCATTTCCAATTTCCACCCTGCACATTTTACAAGCCAAAGGCCGGAGACGAAGAATTTTCCTCCAAATCCAAGAGGGTGAGGATCCCATCTGGAGGTTCCAAAAAATTATTATTTTTAATTTTTTTCCCTCTTAATCCATTCGCTCCAAATGGATTGAGAGTTATTACAAATGATCGACCAAAGATGTTTTAGGACGGCCGCCTGATTCCATATTTTTAAGTCCAGACTCCCAAGGCCGCCCTCAAGAGTGGGCAATGTGATCGTGGTCCAAACTACTTTGGCATCATGGATTTTCATTGCCGAACCCGACCAAAGAAAACGACAGAGATACTGAGTCAATTCTTTAATAATCCTTGAGGGGAGAATAAAAATAGAAGACTAGTAGACATGACCCGCGAATAAAACAGACTTCATAAGTTGAAGCCTCCCAACATAAGAAAGGTGCTTAGAGGTCCAAGATTCAATTTTGGAAGTAATTTTGTGAAGGAGAGGACGAGAGTCAGAGTGGGTGAGGCGGCTAGTTAGAAGGGGCACACCCAAATATTTAACCGGAAGGGATCCTTCCTGGTATCTCATGATATTGCTGAGTTCTAAACGGAGCAACTTATCAATACCGGAAAAGAAGATAAGGCTTTTAAAAGTGTTTACTTGCAGACCAGAGAGAGAATAGAATTCATTGAGGGCTTCTTTGATCAGGTGAATTGAACGAACGTCACCATGACAAAAAAATCATAAGGTCATCAGCAAAGCAGAGGTTGATGATTTTGAGATTTTGACATTTCTAGTGAAACCAGAAATCCTTATCTTCACTTTTCTTTGTAAGGATACTGGAAAGAACCTGCATGAAAAGAACAAAGAGGAAGGGGGAGAGAGGATTTCCTTGCCTTAGACCTTTCCGTCTTTTGAAGTTTCCATGAGGATCTCCATTAATAATGATGGAGTAAGAAGGGGAAGAAATACATTTGATGATCCAGGTGATCTTTTTATCAGGAAAATTCATTGCTACAAGAATATCAAGGATGAGATGTCATCTGACATTGTCAAAATCTTTTCTTAAATCAATTTTGAGCGCAACCTTTTTGTCCCTACGGTTTGAGTGGTATCCCTTCAACAACTCTTGAGATAAAAGGATATTGTCCGAAATATTCCTTCCTTTAATGAAAACCGATTGGGAGTTATCAATGAGATAAGGGAAGGAGCCTTTAATTCTATTGACTAAGATCTAGGAAATAATCTTGTAACTAACATTACAAAGCGTTATGGGCCTAAAGTCAGCTGGCTCAAAAGGTGAATCTTTTTTAGGGATGAGGGCTATTGAAGTGGAGCTCCAAGATTCCTCCAGAGCATCAGAATGAAAGAAATCGAGGACACCATTACAGTGTCATGGCCAACAATGCTCCAATTTGATTTGAAGAAGCGAGAATTGAAACCATCAGGACCCGATGCTTTGTTACTGTCAATACTGAATAGAGCGGATTTGATTTTATCGTAAATAATCTCACGACTCATCAATTCCTTATCTGTATTGGTAACTTTAGAGGTTAGAAGAGAAGAAACGATGTCCAATCCAGGGTAGCCGGCAGAATGCCTTGTGCCAAGAGAGTCTGCAAAATAATTCACAAATACCTTTGCAACACTATCCGGAGTAGAGACACAGACTCCGGTATCAGATTTGATCGAGATAATCTTATTGTGAAAAAGACGAGCCTTGATGCTATTATGGAAAAACTTAGTGTTTTTATCACCAAGCTTGATCCAATTTTCTCTAGAATTCTGTTTAAGATGGACTCTTCGGCTCTACTAAGAAAGATAAAATATTTTGACGCATTTCATTCATCCGCCATAAAAGACAGACTGAGCGGGTCACACTCAAGATTGGATTGAGCACAGAATAATCTTTTTTTAGTATTGACCACTATGGTTCTAATGTCACTAAACTCTTTTCAATTTAGTTTCACGAGCTTAGATTGCAGTCTAAGAAGTTTAGCAGAGACCAGACCCATCCCAGAAGAAGCAATGGGGCTATTCCAACTCGTATTCACAATTTCTTTGAAGAGCGGGTGAGATTGCCACATATTGAAGAATTTGAAAGGCTTTTTGCGCTTAGGATGAGGAAAACCAAGGTTGAGTGTGGCAGTAGTGTGATCAGAGGAACGAAGAAAACCAAAGTGGACATAAGACATTAGGAATATATCATCCCAAATAGGGTTGACAAGGACTCTATCAATCTTGGATAGAATCGGATTATCAGGCTGTTTATAAATCCAAGTAAACTGAAACCCAGTGGATCGGAGATCACTGAGCTCATTACTGAAACAACAATTGTTAAAATCATCAATAGCAGAAGACCAATTATCAGAGGATCCAATATGCTCATTAAGATGGCGGATGGCATTGAAATCTCTAAGAAGAACCCTTGGAGTTATCTTGTCTACCATGGAAATGGTAGAAAGATCATTCCAAAGGGGGGGGGGGGGGTTTATCCCCAACCTCATTAAAAGCATAGATTGCAGTAAATCTAAAAGAAGCATTGAGATTATGACACTTAGCTAAACAGTGAATATATTGGGAGGATTCGGACTCTCTAGGTATGGCGATGACACTAGAATTCCAAATGATCCAAATTCTACCTAAATGATGAGATGCGTGATTTGTAAGGACATGCCAAAAAAGAGCCATTTTCCTCAGAATATGCTCAACTTTGAACAGCTGGACTTTAGTTTCCACAAGAATTAATAGGGAAATACTATTGGTAATGATAAAATCTGTAACATCTTTAGACGATGGTCCTGTCGGAGGATAAATCCAAGATACCCTTAGCCTTAGCATCATAGCGGCGATGGGAACCATATTCAGCGCATCAAACATGGTCCCATTGGAGGACAAATCCTTTTTTACCTTACGAAGTCTTTTAAGAGACGAATCCACCTCCTCATCACTAACAACCTCCTTTACCTCTTTGAGGGAGGCTGCTCGGACGTCGATATTTTCTGCCACCACCGGCAAACACTTCGCCACCACCGTCGTCACCGGCACATAGTTTGCCTTCAAAACTCCGAGCTGCACGTCGTCAAATAGACCAGCAAAGTGGCAACCACGACACATGGAGAGGAAAAACATGATGAAGATCGCAGAGTCACATGGAAGGGTGGATGGATAATCTAGGGAGCCATCAACAACTGAAGACATGTTCCCAGCAACGATTGAACTCCGAGAGAAAATTGATTTCAGATCTATCCCCGAACGTGTACCAAAATGACTCAGAAAGGTACTGTAGACAACGCATCTACTGGAACGACAGCTAGAATAGGAAAAGAAGAATGCATCCGTGACAGCAAACCCAACAACCCGGCCAAAGACGCGACGATAGCCGCAACCATAATATCGAAGTTGCATCGTCGACAAGGAGACAAAATACGGTCGCAAGCAAGACAGACGAAGATCGGAGCCGAGGATCAGCCACCGAAAATGACACTAGACGAAGAAGACTCTTTCAGGCTAAAGAAAATGGAGGAGTAGGAAAAGATACCTATCTTAGAAGCACCGAAGCAACGAGAATAAAGAGTGATGCTCGCCTTCAACAACATTTTAAAAGATCGGCAAACATTTGGTGACGGCGAAGAAGCGATTAGAGGAAGTACCGAAACTACCACCGCCTGCTTTCGGCGGTGGTGGATATTGCTGAAGAAACACTGATCAGGTGGCATCCACAAAGAGATGGTGGAAGAGCATGACGACGAGAAAAGCAAGAAATTTTCGCTTAGGGTTCTCTTTTTATTAACCGCTATGGTTATTAAGTGTCTTTGTTTCAACTATTATTATCTATAAAATTAGACACGTAAGCTCGTTTTAATAAAAGAAATTTTTGATAGCAATATAAAAATGTAAGGTATGTTTTATAGGTACCGTTACGCCATATTTAACGCCGGTTGTAGAAAATGGTTTCTAAATTTTAGTTTCGGTCTTCAAAACTAAAACCCGAAGCACTGTTTGGGTCCGATCTCGGTCTCCATAGAGACCGAGATTGAGACTGAACAGAGAGAAAAAGAGTTATAGCAGGAGGGAGAAAAAGAAATATCAATCGCACAAAAAAGAGAGAAAGACACGTGGAGAGAAGAGAGAGAAAAATAAACGGCTGAAAAACAAAAATATATTATTCTGCTGAATTTTAATAGAAATAAACTAATGTATATTTTATTAAAAATAAACAAATGTATATTTGATTGAAAATACGTTATTATATATTTTTAAAAATATTTTATTTAAATATTTATAAAATTACCGATCAAATGTTATTTTCAAAATTTGGAATAATAAAATATATTATTTTTTAATTAAAAATATTATTATTTTTAATTAAAAATAAAATAAGTATTTATTTTTTGAATTTTAATAACTATTTAAAATAATTAAATTTAGATATTAATTAAATTAATTTCGTTTAATATCAAAATGTTTAATTTCAAAATGTGTTAAAAATATTTTCTCTATTAATTTATTAATTATGTCATACTTTATTTTTATATTATGTCATATAATTAATAAATTAGTGATGCGTTTGAGTAAATTGATTATAACAAATCAAAATTAAATATAAAACTCAAAATTCACAACTGCTACTATAATAGTAATATAAATTTTTATTAACAAAATTAAAAAATAAATATCGTGTAATTGTGTCCATAGGTCTTTTATATCAAAACTTAAACTAATCTATACATATATGGACTAATATTATAACTTATAAAATTAGATTTAAAAGTTATAATTTATTACACATTTTTTTTAAAATAATATTTACGGAATTTTATTAAAATATTTATCATTTGTGAGTATCATTTTATATTTGTGGTAAATAAAAATCAAACAAGTGAGATGAATAGTTAAAAGATATTGGAATTATTTGAATTGAATTTTTTATATTAAAAGTTTCTCAAATAGTAAAGTAACGGTTAGAAACTGCGTGGCAAATCTGTAAATAAATACAGGTCTTCGGAAGTGGATCAAATCTCCGGAAAAACCTATGATTAGAGATGACCTTAAAGTGGTAAACATGACGGCTAATCAAGTCTTACCATCCATTTAATTTAACATTTTCTGCGATTCATTTAACCGTTTCTGGCATGACCTACATATCGTTTGATATGGTTGATCTACGTGAAACCATAATTATTAATAGCCCTAATAGTGCACAGCGCCTAGCATCGCAATGAAGCGCTGACTTCAAATAGCCCACGCTAAGTGGGCTATTTGGGCTATAGTGCAGCGCAAAAACAATGCGCTATAGTCGGTCCAATTTAAATATTTGGATCTGGCCCATAATTACATTAAAATACAGAATATTTTTAATACCGAATAGTCGTGAAACCCTAATCGAGAATCTTTACTCTTACTACCAGATTAGACATCGAGAAAAGAAAATAAAATCGTCGAAGGTGAAAAGACGGAATTTTTTTCTATCTTCTTCGACGAAATCTACGACGATATGTCGGATGATGAAATTTAAAATTGGTCAATTGTTTAATATTAACATATTATTTATATTTATAGTATTATATGCGTGCGCTATATTTACGAATAACACGCTAATTGTGTCGCTATGCGCTATGGCTCTGGAGACCCTTTGCGCTACGCTGCGCAAAACGCTATTAATAACTATGCGTGAAACTATTATATGTGCGGACAGCATGACACTGCATTTGCATTATGGATGCATTTGCATTATGGATGATAGGTGTGTGATACCTACCCGATGGTTCATTTTATCAATATCAAATTTTATATACGATTATTTAAAATTGAATTGTATGAATTAATTAAATTGAATTTCAATAACTAAAATATTTATATTATACACTAAATTTTTATGATATTAATTTGATATTTTTTAATTATATTTATATATTATAGATAGTTTATTTAATATTTTAAAAACATTATTTATATGCGTTAAGTAAATCAAATTTCAATAAAATTTCAATAATTAAAATATATGTATATATATATTGTAAACAAAATACTTGTAATATTATTTTGATATATTTAGTTTGTTAAGATTTATTTTAATTTGCTATTTAGCTAGTTGTGAGAATATTTTTCTAGTTCACTAGTTGTTAGGATTTTTTTTATTAGCCATTTTTTGTCTAGTTTTTAGATTTCAATTCTTTTTTGTTTCTTTAAATAGATGTAATATCCATTGGAGAAATCAGAATTATTGAAATGAAAATTATCAATCATCAAACGAGCTTTTACTCAAATATTGTTTGAGATAAATTTATCCTTAAACTACTCAAGACGTAACTTTAGTTGATCCTTCATTTTGATTTATTCATGATTAATTAGTTTGGGGTTCTGTTTATTAAAGGATTTTCATCACTTTTGTGGTGTAGCTCGATCCATCATTTATCTATCATCATTTTCCATCTGATTTCGGTTGTGAGTGTTCTCCGAATAATAACGAGTCAAACCAACGCTTCATCCACCACCATACATATACTTTCTATCTTATTTCGTGTGTGAGTGTTCTCCAAAGAGAAACGAGTCAAACCAACACTCCATCCAACGACACACATATAATTTGAATATGTTAAAGTTGTGAGTGTTCTCTGAACAACAACTTCTACGATTAAGTTGCTTGTGTTCCTACATCATCTGGTATCAAAGCCAAAAAGTCTGTTATCAAGGTTGTATCATACTTACACACAACTCATTACGATAGAAAAAACAATATTGACACTCTTGTTCAATTAACTTATATAAAAATCATATAAAATACAAAGTGAAGAAGTTTGTACTGTATGGAATGAATTTGGAGAACGTATTGGGAAAATTGATCGACCCCCAATGAGATTTAGAGCCATCAGAAACCTTGCACCTATATAACAACATGTTGAAATAGAAGATGAAGATAATGACATTCCTAATTGGAAATATAAACCTCCAGATCTTTTGTTTTGTCGAAATAAGAGAAAAAATCCTCTTAAGTGAGGAAGAGCAAGAGAGAAACGACCAGCAAGGCTTAGCAATGTAAAGTTAAAGATTAAAATTCGTATATTCATTATAAAATAAGATCATAATGGCTACATGGGTTGGGAAGGACGTATGAAGTATATATTTGATTTTTATGGATATAATGAGCAAAAAAAGCTTGTCATATGTACTACATAATTTTCAGAGAGTGCTCTTATTTGGTGGGACATAGAAGTAATATAGAGAAGAATGTAACGCTACAAACTCATTGACCGTTAAGAAGACATGAATTTTATTTTAAGGTGAAGGTATGTACCTGCTCATTACCATCGTGATTTGTAAAAATGTTTTAGAAACCTATCTCAAGGAACCAGAACTGTCGATGAGTATTTTGATGAGTTTGAACAACTCAAAAAAAATAGAACTAGAAGAGTCTGAGGAGGTGCTAATGGCCCAATTTATAGATTCTTTACAAGAACGAATTGCAAGAAAGGTGGAAATCAAATATATTGATTTGTATGAAGTCTTCTACATTGTTGTCCAGATTAAGCAGCAACTCAAGCGCAAAAACACCACCAATCAGACCAGAACAACACAAACATGGGGATCCTAATAATAACAAACTGTTTAATAAAATAAAATCAATGGAGACCGAAGCATAAAACAAGGGAAAAATTATTATTGAAGTTCCAGAGATGATAAACACTGAAGTTATTCCAACTAGAAGTCGTGAAGTTAAATGTTCTAAATCTCAAGGACATGGGTATTATGCTAGAGCTTGTTCAAACTTTTAGCATACACATTATCAATGAGACATGGATTAATCTTTATAATAGAGACAAAGGTTCTCAGATTTGAACACATCAAATGGTTGTATGAAGATAGTCCTAACTTTGGACTATTTACAAGGAGTGTTCTAAAAGGGAATTTGGTTTGTTCTACAAACATGATGAGATCTTGTTTACAGATAAAAGTTTGTGCATTCCACAAGGTTCTATGTGTGATCTCATCTTAAGCGAAGCACTTGGAGGAAGTCTTATGGGTCACTTTAGAAGAGATAAAACCTTAGGTGTTGTTGGTGAGAATTTATTTTGGTCTTATTTGAAGAAAGGTGTGGAGAATTCCTGCAACCGTTGTATTATTTGTTTAAAAGAAAAATCTCGATCGCATCATCATGGTCTTTATCTACCATTGCCAATTCTTATTGTACCATGGGTCGACATATCTATGGATTTCATGTTAGGACTTCCAAAAATTAGGCACGAAGACTCAATTTTTATTGTGATTGACATGTTCTTGAAGATGACATATGTTATATCGTGTGTTAAGGTGAATTATGCTTCTAAAAAAATAGACTTACTCTTCAAAGAAGTAGTACGTTTACATGGAATTCCAAGGACTATTATCTCAGACCGAGAAACCAAATTCCTCAACCACTTTTGGAAAATGTTTTTAAAAAGATGGGGACTAAACTAATGTTTTCAAAAACTTGTCATCCCTAAAAAGATTATCAAACTAAAGTAGTAAACCGTACACTATCTACTTTACTTAGAGCTATTGTGGGTAAAAATCTTAAAAACTGGTTGGAATGTTTGTCATTCATTGAGTTTGCTTTTCACCTCCTACGTATTCTGCTACCAAATTGTCTCCTTTTGAAGTTGTGTATGGATTCAAGCCTTTAACACCGTTAGACTTAGCCCTACTACCACCATTGGAGTATTCAAGTCAAGATGGAATACACAAGGCTGAAATTATCAAGAAAATACACTCAGAAGGTTAAGAAAAACTTTAGATAAGAAAACAGAACAATATAAGCATCAAGTAGATAAAAAACGCAAAGAGTTAACCCTTGAAGAATGTGACTGAGTTTAGATACACCTGAGACCATAAATATTCCCCCCCCAAACAAATTTCTAAGCTTCTACCTCGTGGAGATGGTTCATTCAAAGCTCTAGAGAGAATCAACGATAATGCCTACAAATTGGAGCTTACGGGAGATATTAACATGTCTGCAAGTTTTAATGTTTCTAATTTGTCTCCATTTGAAATAGATGAACCAATTTTATGAACAAACCCTATTTAATAAAGAGGGAATCATAAGGATAACCAAATAGATCCAATTGAAGATCAACATAAGACCGTCAAAATACCAACTATTAGAATTGGTCATATAATGCGCTCAAGAGCAATGGGTCTTCTTTGAGATTTCAGCAAGGCTATAAAGAGCCTTATAATCCAAATAAATCATGATCAAAATTATATTTTAGTTGCTAATCAAACCCAACCTATTTTTTACATAATAAAAGCTCAAGAAAGCGTTTAAAATGCTTCTAGAAATCTGGTCAAAATGATATACGAAAATGAAGCTCCAGATCTTTAAAATAGTTAATTTGTTAAAAATATCTTTTAATATGGGATAAAAATCACCATTGGTCCCCCATATTTCACCTGTGTATCATACTAGTCTATGATCTTCACTTTTGTCTCCCACTCATCTTCCATGTTTCAAATATTTGCAAGATCAATCCTCTCCCCACATATGAGCCATGAAATACTGACACATGGCACCCTAAAATCCTAAGTTTTGTGTCACTTTTGGTCCCCCATATGTTTGCCCAATTATACCTCTCCCTCAGCCCAGTCACAATATAAGCATCAAAGATATGAACAATTTTTTATGTTTTGACAAATACAATTCATCAATCAGTATTCCAAGAGTACTTGTTCTTCAATTTTTATAAATTCTAATTCTCTATTATTTTCTTCTCGAAAGTTAGTGTT
Source organism: Limnanthes douglasii subsp. nivea (assembly GCA_036936605.1). NCBI lineage: Eukaryota > Viridiplantae > Streptophyta > Magnoliopsida > Brassicales > Limnanthaceae > Limnanthes > Limnanthes douglasii. Next base: position 163,796,980 of record JAUPFV010000005.1, on the reverse strand, counting down.
AGATTCTTCAGTTAGATTTATACATGTTTCATAATTATATGTTATTCAGCCTCAGATTTTGAAATTGAATTTTTTCTAAAGCGATATTGGTAGATTCGTCGATGGAGAGAGTGAGTTTTGGCGGTGGAGGGAATTTTGGGTACTAGAACGGAATGGTGATGAATAGAGACCCAATAAATACCATCAATACCAAACACAACACATTCCAGATGGATAAAGAGCTTAAATAAGTTAATCTTAAAGTTGAAAGAGGTTTAATGTATTTCGACTTAACTAAAAAAAACAACTATGATTTTGTTAATGCAAGCTATGGGTTGGAACTAAAGTCTAACACGCACCCATATAGAAGATAAATGATAGTTTAAGGAAAAACGTTTGGATATTTCTGTTGTAGATAAAAAAATACATTTTTTTTCAAGAATAAAGACATAAATCAAGAATCCAGAAGTGGAGATAAGAATTTAACATTTAACGGAAATCAATAAATTTATAGATTTAGAATGAAGAAGACATGTTTTGGGAAATTTTAGTAAGAAAGAAGAGAGAGATACATAATGAAAATGGAGAAGCACTGGATAAATCGAGACTTAGGGTTTCTGATTTGGGAATGAGTTCAATGGGTAATTAGGGTTTCAAAGCATTTAATCGGGGTTTTATAGATGAGTAATTGGGTTGTAGTAATGGGTATTCGGGTTTGGGCTTAGTTTTGTTGGGCTTGGTTTGGGTAAGTTAAGTTTGGTTTGGGTTTAATGTTTTGACCCGGGTCCAGCCTATTTAAATTTAAGTAAGGTTAAAATACTAGGTATGTGATAAATAGTAAAAAGTAAAAATGCGTGGCGGGTGACTAGACATCTGACTAGGCTGAGAGAGGGACATAATTGGGAAAAATATGGGGGACCAAAAGTGACACAATACTTGGGATTTTGGGGTGCCACATTTCAGTTTTTCATGGCTCACATGTGTGTGGGGATTGATCTTGCAAATTTCCAAAATATGGAGGGTGGGTGGGAGACAAAACTGAAGATCATGAACTAGTATTATACGCGGGTGAAGCATAGAGGGGCAATGGTGATTTTTAACCTTTAGTATGCTATTTTTTAGGAGTTTGATTAGGATATCATTTAATTTATTAGCTGTTATTTTTAGTTTGTTAAGATGTATCTTAATTTGCTAACTTCTAGCTAGTTGTTAGGATACTTTTCTGATTTACTAGCTGTTAGGATATCTTTTTATTTGCTATTTTTAGTCTAGTTTTTAGGATTTCGTTTGTTTTCTTTCCTTTAAAAAGGTGTAATCTCCATTGGAGAAATCAGAATTGATAAAGTGAAAATTATCAATCAAAAATGAGTTTTTACTCAAATATTTGTTCGCGGCAGATCTATCTTTAAACTATTCTTGTGAGAAGAAAATTTAGTTGATCATTCATTATAATTTATCCATGATAAATTGAGTTTGGAGTTCTGCTTATCAAAGACTTTTCATCACCTTTGTGGCGCAGCTCCATCCATCATTTTTCCATCCGATTTCGTTTGTGAATGTTCTCTGAACAACAACGAGTCAAACCAATACTTCATTAACCGCCATAAATATCATTTTCATCTGATTTCGTTTGTTAGTGTTCACTGAACAACAACGAGTCAAACTAACACTTCATTCACCCCCATACATATCATTTGAATCTGTTAAAGTTGTGAGCGCTCTTTGTAAACTACTTCTACAATCAAATCGCTTACATGCCTACATAAGTTATTCTCTTATTTATGTCTCTATTTATATATAGAGACCTTTCTACCTATTTTACATATCTTTCGAAATAATAATAAAACCTTAATAGACTTTCTTTGTTTATCTTTTTCTACATGGTATCCGAGCGTAGGTTTAAGATTTTATGTCTTCCAATGTGTTGGGGGGCAGTTGTTTTAGCTGTCAGCCCGTTTTCTTGGTCGTCACGAAGAGAGAAAAAATTCAATTTTCGGATCTTTTGGGTGCAGCCACAATCAACAGACTCGGTTTAGTGGCAAATGGTATTTATTTTTGCTGAATTTTGGACAGCTTGTTTGAGACATCTAATCTTTAAATCTGACCGGTTGGATTGTTATTTGTTGCCACAGTCTGAGAGACATCGTTGTTGGAACAGTGCAGTGCTTTTGTTGGTAAAACATGTTTGATTTTACATATAAATTAATTTTATATTTGAATTTGGACTCGATTTGGATTTAAGTTTGGATATAGATTGGATTTCATTATGGTTTTCGATTTGGATTTAAGTTTTGATATCGATTGGATTTTATTGTGGTTTTCGATTTGGAATTATTGGGAATTCAATGTGATTTTGGACTTTTATTTTGGATTCGATTGTGATTTTGACTAAGATTTTGAATTTGGACTTGGTTTTATTATGGTTTTAGATTTGGAGTGGTTTAATCATCAATTTGAATTTGATTTCGATTTGAGTTAGAATTTTGAATTGTATTTCGATTCGATTTTGGGATTGGTATCTAGGAGTTCGAAGTGAAATTAGTATATATAGGAGTTCGAAGTGAATTCCACCAAGAAGTTTCTTAATGTTAATACTTTCTCTTTCGTCGAGTCCAGCCCCGAGCTTGTGGTTTGTTTGATGTTTGGATTTTATCTAACATGTGCTTAGATCAACATTTTTTTGTTTAGATATTGTTTTTAAATTTTGTCTAATTTTTGGTTTTTCCATACTATTCTTAAAAATAAATTTAAATGTTATAAATTTTAAATATTTTTATTGTTATATGCTGGATTATTTAATATTTATAATTATGTGTTTTTATTTTTTATTTTTTTATAAATATAATTATTAATTTTATTGATGTTGTGATTAAAAATTGAATTATAATATAATAGTGTGAAAATGAAAATGAGATGAACAGGAAAGGAAAAATGAGATAGATTTGTACAATATGATTTATTATATTAGAAAGTCGAATGCTATACAATATAATCTACTATTTTTATTGACCCTATTAAATTAAATTTAATACATCAGATCAGAATATTCTATAATCATCATATAAGATATCAAGAGACAATTCTTGCAGCACAAGAAAAAGAAAATGTCAACTCGCTGATTCTTTGTCTCTCGAACACGGTGTTTGGCTTTTAGAACATGTACAATGCATATAATAAGAAATAACCAAAAACTGTCTGTCTGACAATTTACATCTCTTCCACGGTATTATTTAATGAACACTTGTATAACTAAAAGACAATAGAGTAGGTATGACCATACATAATTTCTCGATCATAAACTTACACACCATTTTCAATTGCCTCAATGCACTCAACCACACTTGCCTTGTTTGACATTGCTGTCATTAAGGCCTCATGAACTTCCTGGTTGTTTTTCAATAAAGATCCGGCAAACAAAACCTGCAATTTGTCATTACAGCATAATTTTGGTCAATTTTTTCAACCAAAGAGGGATTCATCGTGGTAGTTTATGAAATGAACGACTCACAGCCCATCTAGTAAGATTTTGTTGCTGATCTTTGCTAAGTTTTGGCTGACTCCTATTAATTAACCGCTGCATGAAATTCAAACAGTATTTGGGTGATGGTTGAACAGAAAAAGCTAGAAGATATAATAAAGACTGTTTCCAGACCTGAAGAGTTAAGAGATCGGCAGATTGACCAATCACTTTATCATATTTCAGACCTTCTGCGGCCAGTCCAGCCATTGCTACAACTGCGAGCCTGAGAAAGTTCGTATGAGTACCATGGCGCCGGATTTGTTATTGATGGGAATACTGAAAGGTTGTTTGGTGCACAACTTGTAATAGGCTAAAACCTTGCTTAAAATAGACGAATAAAAAAACATTTTCTTAAGAAGAAATTAGAAACTGTGTTTGATGCATGATAGAAAAGTCATACCTTAAACTTTAAGGAAAAAGAATAAACCATGAGGTGAGATTTATTGTTTAATGGAAGTGCTGTGGAAAGAATAATAAGCCAAAATAAATTATTTATACGAAGTTCTAGTTTTAGGCATTTTGATCTTATCTTAAGCCAAAAAGAACTAATCTTTTTAAGCATAAAAAACTAGATCAAAACCAAATAAAGAAACCCTTTACTTACAAGTTTGAATGCCAAAAAGGTTATATGCGCCAAACAATCCCTAAGTATTTTTATTGAGTTGTAAAATGCTTACTTGTCAAGTTCTTTTGTGTCAAGTTGGCCGCTGTAGATGAGCTTTTGTATTCTATCATCAGTAAGATTGACATTTTCTTTGCCTATGTCTAACGAATAGCCCATGATAGGTATGCCAATCAAATAAGCGACTGACGTTCAAAAACAAAGGCAGGCAAACTCATTAGAAACAAACCAGAATCAGACTATCTGTCTCAAGTTGTACTTTGCATGTTTCTATGAGCATTTTCGGTCGTGTTTGATCCACATATTTGTTTTCAATCCTATTTTCAAAAGGCATAATCATGTGCTTGATTGCTAAAAAGGGAAATAATATTGAATATAATTATTTTTTCATGTTTTTTACGAGATTGAATAAAAGAAGAAACCCGAGTACTTAGGAAATGAGCTGCTTCATGTCTAGCAAGCCTCTCTTGATAATCTGGAAAAACTGACGAAAATGCGCCAATAGCAGCTTGAAGAAGCCTAAGATACATAAAGTTTAAGCATACATCAAACAGTAAGTATAAGATGTCCGAGGATGAGTTTGTCTTACCCTGGTGCAATGCTACCAATGCCTAGAACAACTAAAGAAATACTCCCAACCAAGTACGGCACAAAGAATCCCCAATCCTGTGTAGAAACAAGAACAGGTATTATAGTTGCATTCTAATTATGTCCGACATGATTCCGTTGTCGTCCAGCGGTTAGGATATCTGGCTTTCACCCAGGGGACCCGGGTTCGATTCCCGGCAACGGAATATTTCACTTTTTTGTTTTTAATTAATTTTTACTTGTTTCTATATCTATAACTAGAAAAGTAAAAAGTAACGAGTTTACCCCTGGAAGCTGTCCAGCAAGTACGGCTATAAAACTTGTTGATCCCACCACTGTAAAAAGAAAAGCTGCCTGTATCACCGGAATATATCAAATGGTTTGCTACACTTCATATTCCGGAGATGACAAATTCGAAAATTATACGAATATACATAAAACTTGTCATTTTACAAAATGCTGAATATAATAATCAAAAGTTTTGCAAAAAGATGTCCAAAATTTAGAAACCCAGGATTAGCTCGCCATTTTCTCTTCATACGTATATACTACTACTACTTACAAACCCGAGACTAGCTTGCCAATTTCTCTTCATATGTATGTACTATACCACTTACATCATTTCTGACACTAGGAATTGCAAGGTTCTCTGCATTTTTCATCCCGAGATTTGTCAGCTCCCTTAGTGCAGTCTGATCACATCAAAATGAACTTTAAAAATTTTCAATTTTCTGTCTTGTAAAATCTTATCAAAAGCACATATCACTATTAGTTATGAGCATGCTAAGGCTGACCAAATTTTGTTTTATACCACAGACTCACTCTATCCGTCCTGGAAAAAATTGGGTATGGACATGAATTCTTTTGTTTGTCATTTGAATCCGGACAAGAAAACATCGTCCAATTTGAAAACTAGGTCGGATCAGATTTTAACTATGTACAGCCTAGCCTAGAACCAACCCGGATAATGTCAGATTTTATAAGAAAGATGTAAAAAAAAGCATACTAGTTTAGATTGAACTCACATGGAATCAACTAGATTATCTAGAATCTTATATCAAATTAAAAAAAAATTACATATACAGATTCGTCCTCATATGACATATTGTTTTTACGTTTTAGTATAAAGTATGATCATGCTATTGACTTATTAAAAACCAAATCTGTATCACTACGAACAACCATATATATATTCGTATAAAACTTCATACTTGCAACGTAAACTGACCGTCCGACGGGAGACATAGGGTTGAGAACTCCATTTCTTAGCCCACCCGGTTTCACCTAGTCGATCGAGAGCTTTTTTAACACCATCCCCATCTTTCTGCAGCAAAACTGCAAAATGTGATTCTCTTTAACCCCTAATTAAGTTACAAATCGACATCAAAATACGCAATTCGCACTATGTTATACACGATTAGGGTTCCGAGCAGTTGGAACTTGAAATTATAGCTCATTGAAACGCAATCATAAACTAAAAAACACATAAACAAGGCACGGAATGGGACAAGTAACCTTAGAAATGGCAGATTGAAGAGTATTGAGATCAACCCTAGATGCAGCAGAGGGCGAAGACGATGCTCTTATCTGAAGTTTTTTCTTGGATAATCGAAAGCGAGTCCGAAATAGAAGATTATAATGGTTGAATCCTCCATAAGAACGATCCTTTGAATAGGATGCGGTGTGAAGCGGAGAAGATTTTGAGCTTGAAGAAGAAGGCAACGTACTCAACTGAATCATTTTCTGGAGAAAAAAGAGAGGGGGAGAAAGAGGAGAGATAGAGTTAGATTTGTTAGTGAGACTGAGAGGAGGTGATTTGGCGCCAGGGGTTTAAGGCGGTTATGCTTCCACATCATCATTTTATTTTCCGAGGAATTAGAATCAACAACGTCCGAAATTTGGTTCAGTTCACTATTGTACAGAATCCATAATATAAGTAGTTTAATCACAACGCTTCCTCTCTGTTTCAGGATATAAATAGTTTAAGATTGTCGTATGGATATTAAAAATTTGTAATAATTGGTTCTGATTTTATAAAAAATTAGTTATAAACTTATTTATATAACTATAAAATAAAGGATAAAAATATAAAATACATAATAAAATTCTATAGGAATTCTAAAACGAAATTATTTATAAAAAAAAATCAAAACGACATATATTATAAAACGGATGGAAAACTATATATTTGGATGGCGCTATAAAACAAAGTTTTTTTATTTACGCTATCTTTTTTTTTTTTAACAGAGAAAAAAAAGAATGATAACTTTCAATAAAAAAAAGTTGATTACATAAACTAAATCAAACCTAAATCTAAACTTAAAATAAAATTATTTATTTATTCTGAGCTGAACAATTTCACACGGATCTCCAAGAGGTCTCTTTGGATTGAGCTGGATTTGTTTGCTCGTACAGGGGCGCATGGTTCCGGACTTTTACCGAGACTCTCATAGTTTCCTGTACTGGGTGTGCTATAACGACTTTTTAGAATAGTATTTTTGATATCACTGGAAATTATAGCGAGTTTTCTTTGATTTTGGTACTTCAACCGGAGGAAGATTTCAACCACCGAATCATCTCCTTTAAGTGAATTCATTATTTTTATCAAAATATTGTGATGTTTCTTCTTTATGTTTTTTCAAAATTCTAACGATTCTTCGTTAATTTACGCTATCTTAGTGATGGAAATTTTTCGCATCACTAATTTTTTTTTAACTTTTTCCTTAATTTTTTCCATATCATGGTAAAATCACCATATTACATGACTCAAAGCAGTATTTCACATCACAATTAATGGACTGGATCCATAACTAATATTCCACAAGATTCATTTGAAGCACTTCCAACCAAATCTAAATTTATTAGTGGCGGTTACAGTAGAAATTTTTTTCAAACTCGTATCCAAAAAATATTTTCAAAACTAGATATTTGAAATAGTTCTAACTTTTCGAAGTAAGTTGTTACAACATGTCAACTCCAAGAGCATTCATTATTATTCTCACCATATGGAATGAGATCGCATATGGAGGACTGAAAAGTTTATGTCTTGGGCTACAACAAGATCACTTGTAAAAGCAAATGTCGTGGTTTGAGTTCAAAGTGCGGCGAGATAGGTTGAGAATGATACAACAAGATCACTAAAATTATGGCTTTTGAAGTGTCGTTGAGTTTCGATTTTAACAAGATGGAAAGTTACGATGGGAACGGAGACCCTGAGCTTCATATTGAGCACTTCGTGGATGCAATGGCTAACTTTATGGAAAAAAATATTTTAAAGTATAAAGCTTTTACAGTGACCCCCAACGAAAATGTGTTGGTATGGTTCGGTCAATTAGCATCACGGTGCATTGCAAGGTTTGAGATGTTTCATACGATTTTTAAATATTGATTCGATAAAATCATAATGACAAAGGGTCATGGAGACCATTTAATTCTACGCATACGGTGTAACGGGGAAAATCTGAGGGACTACACATAATACTTTATGCATACTAAGCATGACCTCAAAAATACCACGAAAATGTAGCAATCGCCTCTTTCATACATGAATTTTTTCTCGAGACTTACTCTTTTGAGGAGGTAACGAAGATAAAAGTTCATAAATTTGGTGCAGTATTAAAGCATATCGACAAACAAGTCTTATCCAAGGAATTACCATCGAAAATTTATGGATAACGCACTCGGGGAGTTTCGCCAGGCCTCGACCCCTATTTTGGCGGATGTCGCGATCATGAGTAAAGCTTCTTGAGAACTCTAACAGCAAAAACAAGCATCCAAAGGAATTTGGTTATAACAGTAAGCATCCTGAGAGCGTTGGTTGTAGCAGTAGGTACCAAATCAATATATTTTACCTACCACTGGCATGGAGCATTCGCAATCGACTCAAGGTAGAATCACAACGCAATCGTAGTTCGTTGCGTGACGAGTCACATGTAGTTTTCATATCAAATCGGTGAGGCGTGAGGATTACATTGAACTACCTGAGAGAATTGAAATTATTTACCGTAGGACGAATGAAAAAGTATGCTTTAGCCCTCTCATCCTAACGATAAGGCCTCGAGAGAAAAGAAATGAAAAGTTCTATGAGTATATGTTTTAGACCTCACATCCTAACGATAAGGCCTCGAGAGAAAATAAATGAGAAATTTTATGAGTATCACAAGGATATCAATCACAATACGAAGGATTGCACAACGCTGAAGGAGGAATTTTAGAGTTTGATAGATAACGGAAAGTTGGTGCAAGATGTAAGGAATAATTACGATACATCGGGGGTTGTAGGGGCCAAAGTGGAGTCCATCAAGGCATGTGAATCGGGGATTCGTGGGTTTTTGTAAGGTATGAGCTTGACACAACATTATCTAAGCGTGATATGGTCAATGATCATCGAGCTTTTGGCCTCAACCATCATGGGGATAAAATTATCTCTAGAAGTGACTATTAGGTTTCGACCCCATGTGCTTTGTGGCCCGAATGGTTTCGGGGGATAAGAGACTCGTGATAGATCAATAATTGTTGAGACTCAGATTGGCGACTCCCATGTCAAAGCAATGAACTTTTAGTGAAGCACAACTTTCTACTTTCCCGAATCACTCATCTGGTTATCAAAGCATCTCTTTCCCGCTTCTCCCTAGGTAACAAGTAATCAAACTTTATTTCTATATTATCTTCGAACTCAACATCCCTGGATGGCCAGAACCGATGACTATTAATTAGTGGAGTTTATGTTAAGATTTTTTCAATATAGTGAAGTTAACAGTGATATATGATAAAATAAAATTCTTATTTATTTTTACGAATCATCAACATTTTAAAGTTTTCAACAAATGTTGTTTAATTTTGAATTCTAAAGCTCTTAGAAGTTAGGTAAAACCAAACTTTGTTTATTGCTAAAAAAAGTTTTCTTAATAGATGAAGAGTCAAATGGAAATATTTCAAACAAATTAGAGCGAGGGTATTTATAATATGAGCTCATCTAATAAGTTCCTTGCAATATTATATACCACTCGCGTGGGGGTTTGAGGCGTTCGTAAAATATTCCAATTAGGATTGGTTGAAACAGTACTCAGCGAGTAATATGATTGCAGTAATTTCAATCACAGATTGGTTAAAATATAAAATCGATAAAGTGAACCAACATAGGTTGATCACCTTAGTTGAAGTCTTAGGCATTACAAAAGAGCCCTAATTAGGCCAAAAACAAAAGATCTAAGTAGGAAAAAAGTAAATAAATAACCCGAAATAGTCCAAAAATAAAAGAATCTGAAGTAAACTAAAAACAAAAAATTCTAAAGTAGATCAAAAATAATATAGCCCTAAGCAGGTTAACAAAAACGATTTGAAACAACCAAAGTTAAATGGTTCAAAATGACCTAAACTTGAAACAAACCGAAAAATACTACATTTAAAACAACCTATTTGGGCCTCCGACAAAGTAAGCAAGAAGAAACGAAACACATTGATAAGCGGAGCCCATTGACTTACTTGATGAAAGTGAAAATATAAAATTCCCTGGAATCCTAGGAAATTTTCATAAATATAAGGTTTCTATGTGAACTAAGGACTTAAATCTGGAAAAATTAATATAAATAATATTTTACTTCGACATATCGGGGGACTAAAAAAAGTAGAGAAACGAAAAAGAAATGAATGGAAGTCAAACAATACGAAGCTCAAAAGTCATTTGTCCGACGGGGTATTGAGATCCTTCCCATTGGCAGAAATGTTGGCAGGGTTAGCAAGGTTTTGATCCTCCTTGATACCCGTTCCATCGAGCTCATCCCACATATCATCCATCTTCATGTCGTTGTCTTCAATGGACATTCTAACAGGCATTTTATCAGATGGTACGAGTAGTCATAAATATCCAAGGTGAAAGTCCAAAAAATTATTGTAAAAACCAAGTACCATTGTAGATTTGATCTATTTGGCTTGCTTAACCAAAGCCTCGAGTATTTGTTTCCTCAGCGCCGAAAGAGAATTACTCATTCTAGTTGTTGTATGATCAATCGATGTTTTATTTGAGTTGGAAGTTGTGACGCTTCATTCTCCAAGCAAGTCATCTAAACTTATACGTTGGTAATTAATCGACCTTGGTCTTTAGCTCGTTAACCTCATCTGAAAAGTCTTTTATCTTCGCATCAAACTTCTCATTTTATTCATCTTTTATTTTTTTATTAAACTGGTAGGTAGATTACCAGCTCATCATTGTAGAGATACTCACATCATCATCTCCAACATGTTTGACAAGGCTATTTATCAGAGTAGAGAAGTCATGAGCTCCATATCGTTCTGACCAGCCATGTTTTGAATTATCCCAAATGTATTATTCAATATCTGCAAAATAATTGTCAATTAAGATAAGAATAGAGAAAACAACTCCAAAAAAAATAATCATATAAAGTAGTACCTACATGTGCAGGGTTATGATCCAGGCCATAGCTCCTCGGAGACAATGGTTGGTGTAAGAAACCAAAGTGTTATATGCAGTATGGCGGCCAATGATTTTACCCATTTCTTGAGCCTTTGTACACGCTATCTTTCTCGTTCGTTTAGGAACAAAAAAAGAGGAGTAGGGTGCGAAAATCATATTTATGGGTCGAGCTGTTTGTTAGAAGAATATTCTTCCATTTGGTCTCATCAATGTGTCCTCTCACTTCGGGAGAATCCTCCACCACTATGCAAATAGTTCAGGTGTCAACATTCTTCTTTTTCCTCTTTGGAGGATCGTTTGGCTCAGTTTTCACCTGTTTACTCTGAGAAAGCCTCCGGTTTGGTAGAACGATATTGGAGGATAGTAGATTCATCACTGACACTACCTCATGGTCTGGTGCAAGCTCTTTGGTAGGAGAGGTACCCCTCAGGGTGACAAAAATTTGTGTCAGACCGTTTTATTTCTCACAATTTATGAAGAATTATCCACAACTTATGGTATTTGAGAGTCTTGGTATTTCTTCTCCAAATCACCTGAGGGCTAATACGTCAGACTATTATCACCCTAATTCTTGATCTCGATTGGGTTGCTATAAAACATTCATTCCCTCTGAAGGGCTTTATAGTTCTTACCACTCATCAACTAGTAAGGGAAATAAATAAGATTGCGAGAAGTGTACCTGAGTATGAATTAGTAAGATAAGGAAATAATGTTTAGTGTTTCAAATACCAGTCGAGGTCATATGTTATCTCGTTCGAAAAGACGTTTTCGGTGGGTTGGTTTGTCAAAAACGAGTTTACGATGGTCAGCGAAAAGATTGAGATGAGCTTTTCTCTCTAAGTATTTTCTGATGAGGGCATCAATAAATGTCGAGCTGGTATTTAACGACTCTCTAGGTGCTAGCCTAACCACCTCTATTTGATAGGAGTGACGATCATTTTAAGTCATGCTAAGGACAAAAACATATACGCACGCTAGGGCATGTAGGTCGGCACAATTGTAAGTATGTGGCGTTGGGGTGGCTAGCAAGTTAAAAAAGGTTATTTATGTTAGAACTCAAACTTTTGGGTTTTCCAATAAGTCTCTTCGTATCCCGCCCAACTCTTTGATGAATTTTTACCAGCATGCGTAAAAACAGACCTAATCCAAAAAAAACCTTGGAGTCGTAAGTTATTTTTCTCGTTATTTCTCGTAGTATTTCACCTTACTCGGTCGGACATTCTCCGAATCGATCCCACATATAGGTTGAATGTTTAAGTCCATCATAATCCTATTTTGATAAGTTCTCTATGAATATGAGGCTACTGGTAAGGAAACATTTGGTCAATTTATGGACCAGATAGTGAACCAGTCTAATTAATATTTATTATTATGAGTAAAAGACCTCAAAAAGGTTATTTATGTATTTTGGGTCAATAAAGCCACCAAAATCCAAAAGAGTCACTATAAATAAGAATCGTCACCTCACTTGGAGGGTGATAAGCTTTCATTTTATTATTCACAAACTAAACTATTTTCTTTCTCTAAATTTACTATTTTGTCCTACCCATAGTTATCAGTGGCATGCGGCAGTCTGTGGTGAATAGGGATAAATGGAGCCACGGCAGTGAGGCGAGCGGTGAGGCGATGGCCACATGACATGCGGTGATTCATTATTTGAATAATATATTTATAGTACATAATTGTAATTTAAATAGTACTATTTAGACATTTAAACTAACAATAACAACTTACACATTCAATTACATAATTCTTAGAACATCTGAGTCAAATGACAAACACATAGACTAAAACATCCAATCACATCATTCTTAAAACATTTGAGTCAAATGACAAACATAGACTAAAATACATCATCGTCTGAGGCAACATCTTCACACCTCTCATCTCCACCATGTTCTCCATTTATATCTCATAATAGAGTATATTCTTCTTTAAAGTCTTCATCAACAAGCATCCAATCACATAATTCTAGTCTACTTCATCAACCTCAACAGCTCCAACATCAACTCCTTCCAAACCATCTTCATCTTTCCAAAACTTAGTTTTAGATTTATATTCTTTTAGTTCAAAAAAATAATACCATGCTTAGCACCTCGCCACAGCTGCCACAACGAGCGCTACAGCCGCCACAGTCGCCACAGCGAGCGCCACACTAAAGGCCTCGCCACACCTCACCCTAAAGCGATATCGCCTCGCCACGGCCGCCACGTGACAACTATGGTCCTACCCCCACAAATATTCTTGTGATTTGCTCATGTGCCAATCCGGACCAATTCTATTGCACTCAAGCACAAGAATTATCTGAAGAAGCACTTTCAACTAAAACTATACTCATCGGTTCTCAAAACACCTAATTTAAATATGAAGGGTCAAAATCCATGTATGTTATATTTTTTGGGGGTTTGTGATTTTTTTTATCATTTGTTGAAATAAGTATTGGAATCATATTAAATATGTATTTTATACTTTGATAGTAGGTTATTACAACTTGTTTTGTGCTTGCAAAATGTTTTTGTTTTCTATTGTATTGTTTGATTTAAGATTAAATCAATTTTAAATTTTTGTTGGTTGTTTAAAATACTTTGAAATTAAATTTGGTTTGGATGAATTAAGTATTAATTATATATATTTTTTTTTGTTAATTTGATAAATTGAGTGATGTATATTTTTGAATTAGATTAATTATTCAAGAATAATACATTTGAACTACCAATATGTTTTATTTTATTAAGGGATGAAATTAATAAATGAAATAGTTTATTTTATTGCATTAAATTTTAGATTTGGATAACGATGGTAGGTAATTAAAGTCAAGCAAAAATATCAATTTTGATAAGCATAGTCATTAATTAATAAATAAATAAATAAGTAAACATGTATATATAATTAAAAAAAATATTACTACATTATATAAAAATAAATTACTATCATTGAGATGTTTGAGATTTGAAATAATTTTTATACCCTTGATATTACATTGTAAATTTTTATTTTTTTCTTCTTCTCACTCAGTGTCTTTCTTTTTTCAAATTTATTTGTATTTTCCTAATTTTGAGATTTTTAGTTTATTAAATTGTGATTACAATTTTAAAATACATTATAAAAATCTGAGAGTATAAAATCAAATCATTTGAGATTTGTAATTCCGTAAATTGCGAGTCAGATTCCAAATCGAATACAAAATTTAAGAGTATAAAATCAAATAAAACTTGTTCTCTAAATATCAATCTAATTTCCACGTTCAAGTTCATAACATAATACAATTTTATAGAAATTCAAGCTCCAAGAATATTTCATGAATTTTAGGTGAAGAAAACAAATTTTTGAAGAAACATATGTTTACTAAATTATGGTTAATCGAAATACCTATTATAAATATTTGATGGATTTCGAATACAATTTAGAATCAAATTTGTTGTTCATGTGAAAGGAAATCAAGTTCGATAAAACATATTTATAAGATTTATCTGAAATATTACTATTCTTAAAACATGAATAATAAAAATTTTAAGGTATACTAAATTATTTCTAAAAATGACAACCTTAACGTTTATAAGGAAATTAGATTATTTTCTGAAGATATAATAGATTACTTGTTAAGGCGTGATATTTTTTTAAACCATGATAGGTTGTTTATTAAGACATGATAGATTATTTTTAAGGCATTATGAATATACATGACATGTTATTTTCGTAAGATATGATTGATTATTTCTTAAGACACAATAAATTATTTCTCAATTATAAAAATAACATATCTAATTTTTTAAAACAAGAAATATTACTTTTTTAAGGCATGATATATTATTTTCTACCATGTTTGTCAAATATGTCATGTCTGCCTTGTTTCAGAATTTTTTTTCATGTTTTCCTTGTATCAGATAATTTGTCATGCTTTTCAAAAACTTTGTCATGCTTTGTTTCAAAAATTTCACCATATCTGCCACGTTTCAATAAATATATCATGTTTGGTTTGTTTTAAAAACTCTTTCATGTGTGTTTTGTTTCAAAAAATCTATTATATGTGCCTTCTTTCAGAATATTTATCTTGGCTTCCTTATTTTAATAGTGTCAGTTATTATGTGATCGTTAGCAGCGTATAAAATTCGTTTTTCTCCTTCTACAGATTCAATATGCAATGTTATTATAATTAGGTTAAATTTTAAAATTACCAACTGAAAAATAGATTATTTCTTAAGGTTCCATGTGGGTTTATCTGATTAAATTAACATTTTTGTTTCTGCTGTGATAAGTTTAAACAACTTCATTAGTAATAATCTTAATTTTTAGGTTACATTGCAATGGTAAGTGAGTTTTTAATATATATACATAATAATAAGTAAAAAAATATAAAGACTAAACACTTGAAGGCATATAATCATAAAATATGCAAACAAAAAATTTATAAGAGAATTTATAATTTATAAGAGAATTTATATTTTAGAAAAAGTATATTGCTTCACAACACAAGGAGTCGAACGGAAAAATGAACTTCAAGTCTAATCTCATTAATAATCCATAAATAATTATCTACAAAATAATTATTAGGTGTAGGCTAAAAGTGATTGGTGGAGCCGAGTCAAATGTTTAGAGCCAAAGGTCCGTAAGAAAGGCTTGAGGATTATACTTGTCGAATCTCTAATAAAAGGATATATAGAAGAATCTTACATGTATAGACGTCTATTGAACTTAAGGGGTGAATTTCACAAATACAAATATTGTGTTACTGCTAGAACATAATGTGCAAGATCATGACGTACTAGATCGAAGGTGCATGAATATGTAGTCAAAAGCTTTGAAGATACTTATGTATATTTAGATGAAATTGATTCGCTAATATCACCGAAGAATCTGAAATTGATAAATTGTTCTCAATCATTGATTAAGTAACTTTTGATTTAAGCATACTTGAGAAATGATCAAAGTTGTACACACATACAACAACTTCAGGTGTCAGGAATGATGGTGTCACTACGTGGTGCGGTGTGCCGTCGTACAAATGACAATGTTGCATTCTTGTTTATGTTTGGATAATTCGAGAAAAAAGCTGTAAGCTGCTATAGTGAGCTTGAGGGTTCAGGGCAGTCATCGTTGATTTTATATAAGTGAATAAGATGTATGAAGTCGTTGTTGGAGCATTGCGAGAATAGCTTGAGAGAGAAAGCCTCAAAATTGTATGGTTTCAAAAAAGAGAAGTAAGATAGAAGATAAACACCGAAAGAAACACGAATATTCATATTTCCTTCTATAAGTATAATGTGTTTTGTAACATAATAAGATTGGTTGTTTAAGTTATGTTTGAGAAAATCTTCTTATAACATTTTTCTATATATAAATAGGTGTATGTTTCCCAATGATGTAAGATTTCTTCACAATCTAAACCACGTTAAATCTGTTTTTTGTGATTAGTTTATGTTTTTATTTTTTCGTTAACCTTTTTATTAAAATAAATATAGTAATGAAGCTCCTTTACTCTTTATTTCAAAGTAGCAGATGGCCTAACATTTATATGATTCAGCTTACTATGGTTAGATTCGGTCACCGATGAATCTTGTCAATATTGTGATTATTCCATAAGTTGATACAATTGTTTTTCGGTTGGTAGAGAACGATGTTGGTTATGGATCTTCTACTTTATGATGGTTGAATTATTCGAAGGAAAAATCAGACCTATGAGTTATTTGTCTAGAGTTTATTTTATATAAGGCGACGAGATCAAATGTAATAAATGTATATGTTTAACTTAATAATGTGTTATGGGTATAAATGGACTTGGGTAAACAAAATGAGTCTATGGACCATGTACAAGTCCATTAGGTTCATTGGACATATTTATCTATAAATAGGCTTTTATAGCATTTAATCCAGTCCGACTAAAATCATTTACTCCTCGCTTAATTTTTCATAACTTCTTTTTTTAAAGTTTTTCTTAAGCAACTTTATTTTCTTTTCAATGTCTACCTAAAATTTTTGTTGTTTATTTTATCATTATAAAACACCCCTAATATTCGTTGACACCATCACTACCGACTTGAGAGTTGGTGTAGGACGGAAACTCTTATAAACGTGTAAAGAATCGAAATCGAAAAAATAGGAAAAAATCCATTTTTTTAAACGACGGTACTAAAAAAACTTTAAACTTTAAAAAGAACTAACATATTGATATTATTAGACGATTTATAGGTTCTATCATAAACATTTTATACAAATAACGAATTACAAAATCGATAACTTCTGATAACAAACTTTCCGTTTACTAAAAAATCTCAAAATTTTTAAAAGAACTGACATGTAGATATTATTGAATGATTTACAGATTTTAACATAAGCATTTTATACGAATAACGAATTACAAAATCGATAATTTATGATAAAAAAAAAATCTTTCAATATAAATGTGCTCGTCCATTCATATTGCTTTTTGGATTCTCTAGAAAGATGAAAGAGGGGAGGATCGAAATACATCCATAAATTTATTTTAAACTTGTGTTGGAATGAACTAAAAAAACTTCATAAAATAAGGTGAACGCATAAATTATTTTATTTAACCTAACAAATATACCACCTAATGAAATTTAAAAAAAAAATTATAAAAAAAATTTGTTACAAATCCCGTACATTTTAAATGGAAAAAATAATATGTTGACAGTGGGATTTGAACCCACGCCCTTTCGGACCAGAACCTTAATCTGGCGCCTTAGACCAACTCGGCCATATCAACTTATTGTTAGGAGGACGAGGACGATTATATTAGATATCTTTGGAGCTGAGTTGAAACTTTTTCCCACCTATCAGCACAACTGGAACCACCATTTTCTCAACTAACCAAGAACTCATCAAAGTTCACGCTAATGTCCGACGCCGCCACCACATCCTCCGATGAACCGCGACAGCCAATCATTCCTTCACTTCCCGAAGACGTTGCGATAAACTGCCTTAACCGAGTCCCAAGGATCTACCACCCAATTCTCTCTATCCTATCCAAACCGATCAGATCTCTCCTCTCGTCTCCACACTTCTACACCAGCCGCTCCTCCACCGAGCACTTCCTTTATCTCTCCCTCCGCCTCCCTAGCACCGCTACTGTCAGCTGGTTTACACTCACCCAAAAGCTTAACCAAGATGGTAAACACCTTTTGATCCCGGTTCCTCCAATTCCTTCAATTTCTCTTATCGGATCGGCTTATGTATCCAACGGTTATCAGATCTACGTTATCGGCGGTTCAATTAAGGAAGTTCCATCGCCGCACGTGTGGATCTTGGACTGCCGATTTCACACATGGCGGCGTGCTCCGGACATGCGAGTCGGTAGGGAGTTCGCCGCCGCAGGGATTGTGGACGGAAAGATCTATGTGATCGGTGGATGCGTAGCGAATTCAACGGCTCGGGCCAGTAATTGGACCGAGGTGTTTGATCTGAAGTCCGAGTCATGGCAACCTGTGCCGAGTCCAGAGGATGTGCGTGCGAAATGGATGCATGCCAGCGCAGTGATGGAGGGGAAGATATATGCAATGGCGGACAGGTAACAGAGAAGTCCATCTTTAGCTTATCAAAATTTATTATTGTTAGGCTTTTATAGAACTCCATAACTATGTTGAAAAACAACTAAAACCTTCATAAGTTTTTGTTCGGTTTTACTTTCTTGTGATTGAAGTGAATTCAAACTTGTGTATGAATTGGTTATTTAGGAGTTAGGAGTTCGGACTAGGGGTGGAAATGAGTAGCTCCTGCTAAAATTTGCAAGGTTCAAGATCTTCTATTAGTTTATGATATTATGTTGGAGCTTGAGAATTGCTTGTTTTAGAGGTTGAATATAATCCAAAGCCTAAATGAGCCAAGCTCAAGCTCGATTTTGTAAAAGAAAAGAGTGCAATATCGATTCCAACATCATAATATGTTTATAATTAGGACTTTTTTCTTTACATATATTGGATGGTTCAAGGTTGTTGTGAGCCATTTAAGCTAACATATGTGGATTTCTGCTATCATTTCTGACTCGACCACAGGAACGGTGTAGTTTATTCCCCTAGGGAGGGGCAGTGGGATTCCCCAGAGAAGAGGTTAGATCTCGGATGGAGAGGGAGAGCTTGTGTCATAGGAAATGTGTTGTATTGCTACGATTACTTGGGGAAAATAAGAGGGTACACTTCAAAGGAGAGAGTATGGAGAGCGCTGAGGGGTGTTGAAGGCTTGCCCGATTTTCTATGCGGTGCTACCATGGCCAATGTCGGCGGAAAGCTAGTGGTATTGTGGGAAGGGAGAGGCGGTGGAAAAGGGAGAGAGGTGGAAATATGGTGCGCGGAGATTGTGCTGGAGACGCGTAACGACGCGGAGCTTTGGGGGAGGATTGAGTGGTCGGATGTGGTGCTTAGTGTTCCAAGTGGGTCTGGAATTATAAATTGCTTGGAGGCTACATTCTGAGCGCATTGTTACGTGTCCGAGTGTCCCAGTGTATGATTCTAATTCAACTGTGTTGGTTAGTGTTTCTTTGCATTTTTCTTTTGCCATATACTAATTCCCATAGAATATAACTTTTTTCAGGATATATTGTATCAAATATGTTCTCAAAATAGCTTAAGAAAATTAGTCGAATTTCATTGACTAAATCTTTTCATCTGCAAAAAATTAATTTTTCTATGATACATGGAATGATATATTGTTGGTCTAATAGTTGAGGTAGGGATATCTTCCTAGCTGAGAGTACGGATTGTAATCACAGAATAAAATGAATAGTCCGACTATTCCCTCATATTACTCTGAATGGATGATACAAGACCTTGCTAGTGATGCTAATCGATTGTTCCACTTTCTTTAGTGCCAACATAAGCGTACTAATACTAGTGTTTTCTGCAGGTACCTGCTCAAGTTCATTTTCATCTATCTTTTGGGAAAATGTCTTGCTCCAAAATCCGCAAGAAGAACTTAAGTCTGAAGTCCTGAGCTTCTTTCTCATCTAGACTGCAGTGCCCTTATGGATATTTGTAAGTTGTACCAAGATTCTCGCACTCTCCTTCAGACCATGGTGATCTTATGGATATCCTTAAATTGTATTAAGGTACGGGAAAAAAGTCTCAGTCAACAATAAAGAGCTATCCAAGTTTGGGTTGTTTTACTCTTATAGAAAAGTACATGTCTGCTCTTCTAAATCACTTTCCAGTGTTAAGATTGGGTCTTAATAAGAGTTTCTAGATAAAACTCGAGGGGTTGTTACCAGTAATGTCACGAAAGTGTAGGTTGTGTTAGGTTTTAGAATATACAATGAAATATCTTCCTTGTTTGTTTGTTGTGTTAAATGTGGAAGTTCATATACTCTACAATTGACTGTACGACAGACTGTATTCCAATAAAATGCAGCTAACCATATGATTAAATTAAAAAAGAACAAACAGCTGCCCAACAATTTGATTTTTAACCCATTGCCGTATAATGAAAATCAGACCAAGTCACACTGTTTATATCTAAACTTCGTAGACTTATTACCAAAGAATGTAAAACACTACAACTGTCTGGCTAGTAGTACCTTAAAGCTAAAATCATACAACACTTCATTTGCCAGAAGCTCAATAAATAATCAAATCAAGTGCATTGATAAAGCTACATTTCCACAATTCCGTCGTGTTTTCCTTTTAGGAAGCCCTTAATCTGCTCAAGTGCCTGCCAAAATGATAAGGTTCGTTTTAGACCAACATGCTAAAAGACGGAAGCAGAAAGTTTGTTGTATACCACAGGCTTGTTTTAGACCAACATGCTAATGATTTTTGTAAATTTGGGTTAATCACTTCAATTTAAAATATATGAAAAAAACATTGAAAATGAAGAACATAACGACTTGATGCCCGGGGAGCATACAATAAGTTACTCTTGTTTAGGTATATTGTTTCAGAGAGAGATACCTCAATTACTATGGCAGTCGGTGTTATACTCAGTACGTCCCGATTACCAAGCTTGGCTGCAATATCTGAAGAGAGAAAATAATTGATTCAGATTAACAAGTGAAACATTAAAAAACAATTATATAGATGTATTTAGTTGGAACAAATATTCAAATGAAAAATGATAACATTCATGGAACCCAATTATAATAGAGGTTTGAAACAGCATACTTTCTAGAGAAACTCTGGCATGAGCTTTAGCATATGCTTCACCTCTCTCTTCTAAAATAGTAGAAAGGCGCTGATAAGCCTGCAGGAGACAAAGTTTCAGGCAACAATTAGCATCATTGTGGTTATATATCCATAAATGTTTCAGGAATTAAAAGCAATTGATATATGGTGCTCTGATATTAAATTACACTGTATAGTGTCAAAGGAAACAATTTACCTTTGTGTATGCATCACCTGATTCGTGATGCAAAAGTGGTCTAGAATCAGTTCCTACGGCAGCAATTCTTTGGGCCAAAGCTTCCAAAGGTACATCTAACCAAACAGTGATTCCATTCTGCATGTATTCCCTGAATAGCCAATATGGAAGAGAAGTTAATGTAACAAAAATGGCTAGCTATATATTGAAAAAACTGAAAATTCGAAAAGTAAAATGTATGTGAATGCCAGTGTGTAGACTTACCAATTCATGGGCTCGATAACTGCCCCTCCTCCAGTAGACACAACAAGTTGGCGTACCACAGATAGGTTTCTCAACACCTCAGTCTATAAGATAATATGTAGTAAGATCGACCATCAGTGCGAAACTAAAATGTGCAAATCACAAAGTGTAGAGAAACATCAATTTCCAGTTGTTAGGCTCGGCTTATAAATACCAATTAGTATCATCCTTGCCTCGATTTCCTAACTTAAACCGAATGTGAACTCGAATTTGAGCTGAGCTGGTGTATCAAAACACTTTGTATTAAATTTCTAATTCTAGATAAATTGCTAAGCTAGTCATATATTAATCTTATTTGACCCAAACTTTAACTGAGCCTACACAAACTTGAAATGAATATAGATTTCGAGCCTGTGTAGAAGTGTGAGCTTGAACTCAAAAGTACTGACGGGAGCCGCGCCTTTTTGAGTAGAGCCCAAACCGACTGGATATATTTGTTTGTTAGCACACCTCAATCGCAAGCATATCCCATATATAGGTACAATTATAGACAGGAAGTTTGGTTATCTCTTAAGAATATATACAGCAGGTGATACTCCCACTATCATATTGTTTTTTCCAAATCTGATTGTCATTCACTGAATATTTAATTAAGACAATGATGCTAATGTGTTATGTGCCAAATTATCTCACTCGCCTAACCTCTTTCTCCCTGAAGAAAGCCTCTCCATAAAGCTTGAATATTTCAGCTACCGAAGTTCCATTCATATTCTGCTCGATCAATGTGTCACTGAAATGTCCACAAACAAACCTTAAAGTTCAGTAATGATTGCATCAGCAGTTAAAGAACAGCTTCTCACAAACTAGAAGTCCAATTGACAGACATGCAATCCAAATTGTTAACAAAAGATACTAATATTTCTACTCATTTTCAACTTACTTTTCCTAATTCCAATTCACGGAAAACTATTCAGTAATAGTAGTAACGAGAAAAAGGGAAGGACGAACCAGTCGAAAAAGGAATAATTAAGAGCTTCTGACATTATTTTTCCTACTGTTGTCTTTCCAGAGCCCATAATCCCTGCAATTAGGTTAAAATTTCACCTTGTATGTCAGTATATAGAGCAACAATACTTCTAAAATGAAATACTGAAGCAAGAAACTAACCAACGACGAACACAGATCGCCCATTTAGATAAGGCTTAACATCTTCCGCTTTATTCTGCATATCATACAATCGTATAGTATAAGTCGTTTGCTTTCGGTGGCTTAAGTTTAAAGAACAAGATGAAGAAATACCTTCAAAATTACAGCATCATCAAAAGGAGCATGAAAACCTTCGGACTCCAATACTGATGCTAGGAAACATATACATAAATGAAAACAGTATCTGATATACGAAATCGGCAAACTAGATAACTTAATTAAAGACTGGCTCAACAACAACCACCACACGAATTAGACGAATTAGCAAAATCAAATGGTTGAAAACACGAATAAACTTCAGTTCTAGCGAATTTCAGACTCGAAGAATCAAATGCATTATCAAGTACCTGACGAATTCTTGCTACAACACGAAACCACTAAGGAAATCGATTTTCGACTTGTTGAAGTTCTATCATGATGTAAATTAGCTGCAAAAACCGCTTGAAACCTTTTCCGGTTCCCTAATCTCTGAGAAACCGGCAACGAACAATGTTTTCTTCCATCGATTCTTTTCGAATCAATCCAGGTTGGATACTGTAACCTCTGTGCAGCTGTTGCCTGCATCATTCAGCTTTGATAAAAGCTCCAAATATAAATCCTCGATTTCTCTGCAAAAACAAATTATCTTGATAACTCAAAATCAGTCAGTTATGAAACTGTAGATTATGCATAAACTAAGAACAAATAAGGAAATCCCAGGCTTACAGTATTCGCAGAGAATCGATGCGATTACGGTTGAAAATCTATGGATGGTTTAGGTGGGATAGAAGCTATATAGACCTCCATTGTTAACTCCTGTACATACATATAAAAATACCTACCAAATGGCCTTTCAAAATTTGGCAGCTCAAAGTAAAGACTTTCTTTCTTATTAATAAATATAATTAAATATAGTTATCAATAAAAAATTGCCACTTGTAAAACTCTATTCATTTTGATCTACATTGCTAAATTCTTTTATTTTATATTTATAAATTTAGAAAAAAAACATCAAACTTAATTTCAGATAATATAATTACGATGATATAACTAAATAAGCTAATAAGTAAAACATGTTGTTTGTCGTAGTTAATAAAAAACAATATAATTTTAGGGCAGGTGGAGGTGGGTAGGTGATAGAAAGGACAAAGGAGGCTGGTAAGCCACTCTTTAATTTGAAAAGGGTAGTTAGTTACGATTTTTCACATTAACATTCCAAGTCGTGTCACGGTGTATTTCGCCATATTTTTGTTAAATCTTGTATGGGTTTGTGTGGGATTCGTTTTTAGATATTTTTATTATTTTATGAAAATCATTTATATAAAATAGTTATATTAGATTTAGAGACGGCAATTCGGGTTTTGTCCGTTCCAAACATAGAACGGCCGGTCCGATCGTTTGGCTTACCTATCTAGTTTGGTTTGTTTGACTTACCTACCTCGTTTGGCTTACCTACCTAGTTTGAAAGTGAAGTGGTGGGTCTACCCATCCCAACCAGGGGTACGTTGGGATTCGCGAAGAGCAGCAGCTTACGATGTTATTAAGAAATTGTAATCCACAATCCGGTCGAGTGAGACTCAGATTTCTAATTTGTCTGATCCGTTCCAGTCCGAAAATTATAAAAATTATATATAAATTAATAATTTTATATATAATAACAATAATATATATATATAATAAATTACTATATTTAAAATAAATTAAAAATATGAAGAAAAAATATTAAAATTAATATCTGCAGGTCGAGCCGGATTGAGCGAAGGACATGGACGAACAGACTCGGATTTAAAAGTACAAATCCAAAAACAGATCAGATCCGATTCAGATTCATATCCAAATATCCAAAAAACATGTTCGAACGAACCGGCCTGAACTCGACCCACCGACAGCTCATTGTGATTCCTAATTAGATCTCTCATCATATATTTTTTAACTTAATTAAAAACTTTGAAATATATTTATTTAGTAAGTTTGGTTTGTTCGGTATTAAAAGAATTAATACAAATATGGTACTCCATCCGTCCCAAAATACTTGTCGTTTAAGGAAATACTTTTTGTTCCATAATATATGTCGTTCTCGTTTATCGATGCAAAATTAAATATTATTTATAATCAACTACCAATTAAATCTCTTCTCTTTCCTAATTTTTATGAAAAAGTATATGTGCATAACCTTAAAACGATAAATATTTTGGAACAGAGGGAGTACCATATTCATTTTTAATTTTATAATTATCAAGTTTTAGTTTTTCGAATCAAGAATGATTATTCGGTATTTTTTAGTTGTTTGTTAGATGTTTGGTTAGTTGTATGATGTATGATACTGATATGTTTATATACTGGATGTTTGTTTGCCGAAAAATAGATTGGTTCAAATTATTTAGTATCAGTTTAAGATGTGCATGCATAGTTCGTAAAGATGTATATCACGCGATGAATATTGGTTTGTTTTCTAAGCTCGATCATCATTATGTTATTTTGCTATCTATGACACTTTGTGAGATGGGATTTTAGTATTAAGAGTCAAGGTTATGAGGATATAATTGGTCATCTTATTGAGTGTCTGCTACGTTGGGCTACTAACATTCATCTACTTTTGGTATCCCTCGAGCTTTGACATTCGAAAACCTCATAATTCTATTTTTTTTTGAGATGACGATGGCAGTAGACGACGTCGACGCGATCACAGATTTTCTTGCAGAAGGTATGTCCGGATGAGAGGGTCACAGTTATATATATTTGGTGTTCGGTCGAACTACCTTAGTATAAAGCTTAAAATGATCTATACTATGAGTGGTAGATGTATTCGCATTTTGTGGTTGCAGGGGATCTTTATGTGTAATACGTATCAGGATAGGCGTGTCACATATGATAATGTCAGATATGTCACCTGTACTAATTCATATGTGCCTTTGGTGTTTGATATTTTTGAACAAAATTGGAAATGTTGTTTTTTTATTATTATATACAGTCCACCCATCATTATACTGTCATGGATAGGTACATCTGGGTCATATGATGTTGTTCATTTATATTATGCGCTTGGACATAGTTTTCTCCATAGTATTAGTTATTTTTACGGGTTTACTGGGATGTTGGTGGCATGGATATTCGATCATTATCCTATGATAGCGGCTACAATACACAATGTGTATGTTATCACCTCGCTATACATGTGTAGATATGTACCGCAAAAGTGTTCTTTCAAATCCATGTCTCGATATGATATTCGACGCATGATAACTATGTTTTGAGACATTGATGTAAGTTCCAGTTGTCATTCCAAATATTTACTTTATTTTTCTTTATTTCGCTATGAATTAAAGTTATTTTAACATTTGTATGTGTATGTTGTAGGTTAACTTCTTATATTATGTTTATCTACGACTCGTTCGATCGTTTTGTGAGATTATTTTGAATAGATTATCGCTGAGATCTTGGGATATTTTAGAAAGGTTACTATCCACTTCACGTGGCTCGACCATTTCATATGATACCAAACCTCGTACGACATGTTTTGCACAAGGCTAGTAGATATGCTAGAGCTAGATTTTGTTAAGATGAACGACTTAGGTTAATTGTTAGTCTCATAGTATTGACTCTAACCTCGGAAGTGCTACATACGATAGTGGGCCGGATAATACATACTCGATGTATCTTATTTGTGTTACAACTAACTTGTGGTATGTAGTATTAAACCTGAAATTTGAAGGTTTTGATACATATATTAGAGCACATGATGATGACACAAGTATGGATGAGAGTTATGATTGATTAATTTAGTATTACCATTTTATGCACCAATATTGAGGTTGTAGATATATATTGTTTTTACTTTATTATGACATTTATGGTTTTGTTACAAATTTTGTGATCGTGTTTTTTATTTTGTTATAATTATCTTAATGATCTTAGTGTGTCTTGTATGATTTTGTTATTATCGTGTTTGTATTTTACTTATCTTTGTTATCGGTCACGTTTATACCATACACGAAATAAGCTTTCAGGTCCATTTTTAAGAGCCTGAGTATATACAATGGGTCGCGTTTAGTGCAAGACATATGTGACGTAAGTCACCGACTGTGTGCAATATCAAGCTTTTGGGTCCATTTTCAGAGCCAAAGTTTAAGTAATGTATAACGCTCAGAGTGAGATATATGAGACGTAAGTAGCATACCATATGTGTTATCAAGTTCTCGGGTCCATTTCTATAGCCAAACTTTAAGACTTGGGTCACATCCAGAGCGCGACTAATTCCATTTATATCTCGTGTTATGCTAAAAAATATTCATCTGTATTTCGAAGACATAATCGTAAACCTATGTTCACGCATCAAAATAACGATAACATAGTTAAAGCGATAAAATTAAACGTAAAATAAAAAGAGATCATAAGCAAATACATAAGTTTAAGAACATAAAATGAAAAAAAGTACAACATATGAATAACGCAACACTTTAGATAGAGTTATACCCATAAAATATATACTTTTATGACATTAGATTTCATATTTGTTTACTCAACGAGGCAGTCCTTCACCTATTCCAACATATGAATTTTAATGAAATTTGTATTATGAAAATTAAGTAACCTACACGTGTTTTTTCTAACATTGTAAGAAGCTGAAACCGAAAATCTTGGAACTAATTTCAAATATTCAAACATGATGTAGAATTATTCATGAACTTGTGCAGTGACATCAAACATGAACATTGTGTACGATTCATACCTTACATATAGTATATTTTGTACAATCTCATAAAAAAAACTCATTAGTTTCATCCGCCCTTGTTATATTCTTGCATAGTTCATTCCATATAAAACACGTTAGAAGTTTGATTTGTTATAATAGAGAGGTGAATGATGAATTAGGTCAATCGAATGAAGACATTATTTATACACTATTAGTTAAGGATGGCGTAATCCAACAAAACTATTCAAAATTTGACACGTGTCATATATAGATTTCATAACACACGAGGACGAATGAATTGTCGACACGCGTATCAATTTTATGTATAAGGATTTTTTTATATCCACCCCTGATGAGTACAGTTCAATATTACTAGATCATTCACCATAATAAGATATGTTATTAGAAATGACCATAAAATGTTACGTTACTTGTTTGAGTGAACTAAACAAATTAAAGCACAATCAAAACAAAATGCAAACATTACATAATTAAGTTCGAACAAAAAATGACAAATCAAACATTACATAATCAACTTTAACAACGTAACAACATAATAAAAATATGCATAAATAAGTTTGAAAATAAAAATTCCAAAAAATATAACATAATGACACATCTTTAGTCAAATTGTCGGTATTGCTTCTTCGTCATACATCAACGTGAAGAGCGACTTGATTTGGGTAACAAAAATTGAATCATACGAAGTTCATATTTTCAAACAATTTTTATTCTTTGGTATAGAGCGAAATCCATACATGGTATAATTCTGGAAATGGTCCATCTGAAACCATAAAACCAAAAAATAATAATGTAAGAATTATAAAAAAATATCAAAAAACTTAAACATAACATTAAATAAATAATGTTATTGATTTGCTTACCTATACGAAATGATAATCACGTACAAAATAAATTCCAACCTTTTTTAACAGGTGCCAAACGAGGTGGGCAACCACGTAAGGGTATACATATAATATTGGCAAAGAGGAAAATGGTACAAACTGCATTGCTAACGAGTGATTACACTAACCTGATGTTGGGTAATGTTGTCCGGTAGCGCTTTATCGGATAACTTTTAAAGCAAGCTAACTTATCATGTAGTCCATCTACGACATATGTTCAATCAAACACTTTCAACCAAAAATCATGGTGCTCAATCAATTCGAACTTCAAGTCTTGTTTCACAGATGCTCAATCTCTTTTTTTACTATATATCTTCTAGATACAACTCATTATTGCATTGTCCTTTTGGCACAACAACTTTACCGTTAGTAATATAATTATGTAAGGATTTGAGGATGTTATCCGCGTATAACAAGTCGCGTATGATCCTACTAGATTTTTTTACTTTTTGTTGAGTAACTATTTTTATGTGGGAGCTTTAGGTACTAGGAATGAATATAGTTTTGAGACATTCTTGCTACCTACAGTACTCAAGATACTAGTGTTATGGTTTTCCTTAATGACATGTTCAAAAAAAATTATCTCATTCCACCGATCGGTATGAGCCGATTTTTTTTACCTATCGTAATAATCAGTTTCTTAAACTTTACAATATGACTTGTTTCATGTTTGATCCTATTTATAATATAATCTTGAAAAGTTTGCCCACAATCGTTGATAGGACTATCTATGATGGATTATTATTTTTTTAACATCTCCGAATGTAGTTTTATCTCTAGGATTGTTGTCTAATATTTTCCAAAATATATCACATTCACCTTTAGAAAAGAGCATATGTACTTCATACAGCATAGCTATTTCAAATACACAAAGAAACTTTTATATTTTTTTAACGACACAACTACATGTTATCCAATATATATTTATATTTTTAGCAGTTTGATAAGTCTTGCGATTATAACTGATGAGTCTTATTCGAGTGGGTTAAGATTTGGATATTGGATATGATTTTATTTGTGAATTAGCTAAATATATTTGTTGAATGAACTAAATTTGATAAATAATAAAATAGCGGAAACACAACGATTTGGGTATGAGAAAAATATAGCTTATATATTTTATTAATTGAATAAATTTGTTATTTATTGATAATTACATCTCTCTTATAATTAATTTTGGGAAATAAATATTTATTCTCACTTGTATACATTCCCAAGAACTAGTGCAGATCATTTATTTTTTATGTAATTTGTTAGAGAAACGTGTTATTCCATTTGAGTTGTTTTTACTCTTAAGAATCGACATTGGGATTTGAAGCTATTTGGGTTGGTTAATTGTTTATGAATGGATTTGGTCTTTATTAGTAGCCATATAGTCCTTGCCATTTTGTGGATAATGACTATAATTCTTGCGATAATCGATGTGTTTTGTCAAAATCCATTCATCTGCATTGCTAAAGAGGAGTTGAGTGTCATGCGAATTTAGTGCTACCTTGGTTTTATTGTTACTTAGTGTTGGTTTGTCTTGAATTCATCTAGAAGTGTTGATGGTTGAGATAAGATTTTCGGAAATAAATTATGTTATAAAGTACCCACCGCACCCTGAAATTTGCTCATCTGTTTGGTTTTCCTCTTGTTGTGACGTCTTCCGCTTTTTCATGAGCATGATATATCATAATTTTCCTTGCTGATAGTAACTCTGGTAGTTGCATTATCATTTTTATCATATTTTTTGATGCGACATATGTATCAACAAGGCATGCAAAATCTTTAAATTGGCATCTTGCTTCACTTAAAGGTCTGACGCAAGCTGTTGCAAATATGTCGTCAGAACTATCAGGGATGGAAGCAAAACTTGTCGAATGGTTAGAATCACGTGTTCAGTAGTTATTATAGCCGAAGTGTGCAACTCAAACGAATGATTTTAGAGATTGGAGCTCGTCAATCAAGGTAGCTATAGCCAGGAGTGATGCAGAGAGAGTTGTTGCAGTTATAAACTACACCGAATGGGACATCGAGGATAAAAAAAATTGGCAATAATTTCCACATATGATGCTAAATGATGAGTCAAATTATAACGAGTTAAGATCCAAAGATTGGGTGCGATTTGATTTGTGAATTAGTTAAATATATTATGTTGAATGAAATAAATGTGTTAATGAAATAAAGTAGCGAAAGCATAATGATTTAGGGAAGAGAACACTATAGCTTGGATCTTTTATTGATGGAATAAACATGTTATTTATATTCCTCATATAATTAATATTAGGAAATATATGACAAAATTTATCCATACTCTCACGCATTTCCCAAGTAATGCATATCGTGTGTTTGTTATAGAGACGTGTTATTCCTTTTGAGTTGTTTTTACTTTTAAGACTCGGCTCATTGGACACTGAATCTATTTAGGTCGGTTAGTTGTTTAACAACGTATTGGGTCTTATCAATATCTATAGCCACAATTGATAAATTACTTTTTATCTCTCCATAAATATATAAATTCTATGCACAAATTTCATATGAAACTTACTTATCTCGAACAATTCAAAAATATTTGAATGTTGAAGATCAAGTAGTGCGCGAACTGTGGCCCATAAAAGTTAAAAACTTAGTTTGCTAGGTTTGATGTAGTACTTTAGGATCACATGAGCACTCTCGACCTCGTAAAAATATAAATACTATATTTTGATTATAACATTTATTTATTTATTTAAATGAAAATTTCAAAATGAAAATCTCACTTGCCGATTAGTTATTGTATTTTTTATATGTTAAATCTCGTTCGTAAAAGATGAATAAATGTTCTCACGCATGATGTCATCCATGATTTTATAACATAGTCTACAATCTTTGGGCATAAGTAGAATACTTAGTCTAGTGTTGCTAATGTTTTTTTATACTCTTCAGTCATGTTTGCTTCGACAACAATGTCATAAAATTCCACAAACTCATCTTGATCATCTTTTTTTGCCATCAACAATTCCGTGTTTGCAAGAATATTTTTGTTTATATGCCATTTTCATATGCATATGGATTGTATACAAAAAATACGTCTTCAATAGCTCACAACACTCACTTATGATTAGTCACAATGATACTATGAAATGCACAAATATGTTTTACCGTCGTCATATGTTGAACACTAAAATCCCACGTGCAGTTGGTTTTCTTCTCCAAACTCATGGAGGAAACCAACATAAAATGAAAAATTCATTGAAATTACACCAATAACTATAGGCACTCGAATTTTGTACCTCATCGTTTTTGTACATATTATCCATGACAAGTACTCGTGACAATGTACGCAATAATACTTATAAGATGTGAGAGAAGTAATTAGGTGATGACGTTCATTCATCAGTTGTCTGATGCTACACAAATTAATTGTGCTCCTTCGTTTTTGTTAACAAGTATTGCATTTAGGTTTTGCCGATTTTTTTACTAAATCATATTTTTTACAAATTTTCTAGATGTTGCGCATGTTGGATACATTCTTAAGGTTATGGCTTTTCAAACCCACATATATTTTCCTAGGACAAGAACCAAGTAGTGT
Organism: Limnanthes douglasii subsp. nivea; assembly: GCA_036936605.1. Taxonomy (NCBI): domain Eukaryota; kingdom Viridiplantae; phylum Streptophyta; class Magnoliopsida; order Brassicales; family Limnanthaceae; genus Limnanthes; species Limnanthes douglasii. The sequence goes on along the minus strand of JAUPFV010000005.1, from coordinate 163,764,957 downwards.
TAGCTGACAGACTGATTCCTCTCTGTTCACCTTGAGTCTATCGGCTTACGAAAGACCTTTGTAGTGTGTGGCTGGTTTGTGATTATGTTTTCTATCTACAATAGTTAATCACCAATAAACACTAGTACATTACTTTAAAATTCTTTTAACTGGAATGGACAACACACATTTTTTATATATACATTCTTTTCTTAACATCAATCACACCAACTTTCGGTTTATGAACATTGTACCTTTCACATTTTTCATATATCCTAGGGATTTTCCCTTAGTTACGCTTTCGTAAAGGGTAATAATGACCATGAATCATATCTTTCGGCTTTCAGACATAACTCTTACGTCTAAATTAGGTTTAGTGTAATACTTGTGCGTGATAAAAAAATGTATAATTAGTCATCATACATGTTGGTGGCTCTAGTTCATATAATATACAATCGTCGTTCAAAATTATAAAACCACACTATAATAAGTAAGATGATATATGGAAGATAATGCAATTATTTTCGCACTTACATCTCGTAATTGATACTATATTTCGCACCAAGATTTAGAAAGTCTTACAGTTAGTCTCACCCATAATTAAACGCATCTAAAATTAAACATCCACATAATAATTCGCACCCATAATTATCTTTTAGATTTATTGGTAAGTCATTATATTATATTATATTATATTATATTATATTATATTATATTATATTATATTATATTATATTATATTATATTATATTATATTATATTATATTATATTATATTATATTATATTATATTATATTATATTATATTATATTATATTATATTATATTATATTATATTATATTATATTATATTATATAATGAGTTTTGTATAGACAAGGAATACTAACTCATATCCACATATTTTTAAATAACTTGTTTTTTTTTATGTTCAATTGTATAACAATTGAATTTGGTTTTTGGTTTTGCATGTTTATTGGTAACTCATCCTTTTTATTTATATATAATTTTGTGAATGGTGTCGAAAGTAATCGGTACTTATTTTTTGATGATTTTTTTTATGAATATTTTGATTATATTGGTGTTTTTATAAATGTAAAAAAAAATTAAAAAATATTAAAAAATATCTTCTTAAAATATTTTTATTAGTATTTTCTTAAAACATTTTTATTAGTATTTTCTTAGCAAGTATTTGTAACCAGAATAATCTATAATATATATATATATATAATACGATTGTTATAATCCGGTAATATTTATTTATAACTGTATAAAGAATCGGATGATGTTGACATAGTTTTTTTTCTTTTAGGGAATCTAAAACCGCTATTCAAGGGATGCGCACAAGGTAAACCCTCGATTTAACACAATGTCCTGTAAACTAACGCTAGAATCAAAAGTTTAAACTTTATGATTTTTGATTTAACAACAAAGCGTCCTTCGTGTATCTCAAATTTCTAAATTATTTTATAAAGTTAGATTTACAATTTTTCTTGTAACTGAATTTAATGTATTTTTAATGTTATATTTAAATAATTAACCTTACAATAGTGAACCAATAAAATATGATTTGAATAGTTTTTTCTCAAAATAAAAAATGAATAAATAATACATAATGAAGTAATGATTATTAATGCTATAATTCAATAATTTCGTTGAAATATAATGTTAATAGTTAACAATGATGAAAATTGGCCCGATGTAATCATAAGTTTTAAAATATAACTCACGTTCTATTGAGCTTTTGAAGCTCATTCACCCAAATAATCATAAGTTTTAAAAACATCTAATATAAAAATAAAAACATAAATAAATGACCAAACTACATAAATAATCATAAAAATGATAAATATTAAATTATCATAAAAATATTAGCATTCAAAAAAGTTATAACTCACACTTATAAATTATGATGAGTGATAGCCAAACGAGTATTAAAGATAATCACTATAATATAAAAACGTTATATATGCTATATATAAAGGGAAAACTAATTAATAAACTAGTTAACTTTCTACTCCACCAAAATGACAAGTCCGTCAGAGACTAAAAGTTTCCAGGATATTTTAATCCAAAAACCAAAAATTGATAGAGTGAATACAATACGTCATGAAAAATTTAAATACATCGAATCCCTTTCGAGTGATAAAAGTAAGAGAGACCACTGCAATGAAGAGAAAGATTTGTCAACCATCACCGAGAAAATCTAACTACAAAGTTTTAACAGTTGGCAAGATAACTATGAAAGGAGCGAACACAAATGCTAAAGAAAATACATGAGCTGATGTATTCGACTTCTGAGCCGAAGCTGAAATCCTAGATCAAAAGACATGATGTGGAAGCTAGAAGCAAATAGGCTAAAAGAGATAACACTGACAGTTACATGTCTAGATATCGTTACCAAAACGTCAGCAACAGAAGCACTATTTATTTCAAAAGTCAAACCGATGTTAGGAAGTCATATCAAACATCGTCTGAGAAAAGTAAAAAGTGTCAAAACTATAGGCAGAACAAGAAAAGATTGAGTCGAACCTCATGATCTAAAGCCAAACCTGGGGAACGAATAGAGGAGTATGACCAAATATATCAATGACTATGTGCACGAGCACGCTTCGGAAGATATATCAATATATACTTCTTTGTTACTCGCTCTAACACCTCATCTTGGGAAGGAGGGAACATCAACTCTTTCAAAGATAGTCGATCAAGGGGATTTAACCTCCACATTCTGCTCAGAGCCATATTATTGTCCGTGAAGCACAAGCGAAATCGGTTTTCCCAATTCCCTTTGGCCCATTCACTGAGCTTCGTAAAAATAGTAGTGGCACTTTCCACATGATCAGCATATGGCTTGGAAATGCCAGTCATTGCTACAAAAATATTTAAGTTAGATTTTCACCATTCGAAGGACTATCATAAGTAAATTTGTTCGAAAACTTACATTTGTTGGTCCACAGAAGAGATAATTTGTGAGGGCTCGAAGGGGTTGCTTCATAGCCTGTCTCCCAGTGTCCTAAGAAGAAGATAAATTGCTGTCTCCATTTCTTGTCAGCCTCTAGCAAATCTTTTAGCACTTTCTGCCTTCGCTTAAAAGTCAATGAGTAGAATGGGAAGAATGGGTTCCTAACCAACCCGAATAATCCGATGAACTGCTCCAAGGAGAAATCTTGGCCTGAAATTCTCGAGGCCATGATGCATGCCATTAATGTGAACCACATGTTGGGTTCAGCTTGAGAAGGGCAAAGATCAATCTTAGCAAAATACTCGATGAAGAAGGGGTCTAAAGGAAATCTTAGTCCCTAATTCATGATTTCAGTGTAAACAACAAGCTCATGATCCCTAACGGATAGTGGAGTCTCTCCTTCGGAGGGGAATGTGATGTCGATATACGAAAGAATGCACCAACGAGTACGAAGTAACATTTCTTCTGAGGGAGAGAAATACTTGTACGATATATTGTAAAGAGCAACAGCGTGCTTATTCTCAATCCCTCGAATATTTTTTCCCATGATGGCATCGAGTTTAAAGGGAAGTGTTACATTACCTTTTGATTTAGAGGCAATACGTTCCGCTTGCTCTTCGGATATCGTTGGAGAAGGAGTACGCACTTGGCTAGAGGACTCTACTGGGACTTCAATGTGTTTGTCTGGATTTGTGGTTTGAATGGCTTGAGTGTTTGGATCAGGATTGTTCGGGGCGGTAGGATGCTCACCGGACGACTCAGCGGGAATTTCAACGACATTATTCCTATCTGCAATATGAGTGGCTTGAATAGACGACTCAGGATTATCCGAGGCGATAGCTTTTCCTTTAGAAGCTAGGGCTTTGTTGCGCAAATCTTGAATCTCCGCCTCGGTAGCCACGGTCTGCCCTGGGGAAAACCGGGGAGTCTCATTCCCTGTTATGGATGGAGTAGCTGGAAGGCTTGATACATGATCTCTGGTCCTCGGAAGAGGAGGGTCAACTGCCACAATTCGAGGAGCCTCAAGGATAGTTGGTGGTACATTTTTCAAACGCTTGCGCTCCTGCGAATGTTTGTCCTTGTGGTGTCTCTTTCTTTTTCCCGAAGATTGTTTGTGGTGTTTCTTTTTCCCCATTTCTTCGAGGGTGGTCTGATGAGATATTTCGAGGGGGATGATGGCCGTCGAATTTGTAGGAGGGAGCCACGAACCGTAGAAGGTAGTCACAGCAGGTGGAGGCTGAGGCTCTGTGTATTCACCAACAGCGACTCTTTCTTCGAATTTTTTGCTAATAAGGAGCCACTCTGGAATCCAACGAGGTTTGTAAGTCAGCTTTCTCTCTCTAGAAATTTTGGGTGGAAAGTTTGAGTGATTAATGAAAGAGGTGAGTATTTATAGAAGCCAAATGGGTTTCTAGGGAAAAAAGGGCATGAGGACATTTTCTATTGTTTGCCTAGGGGCATTATGGGTACCCTAGGTCAAAGATTGCTGACAGAGGCGTGGGAGAAGTTGCAGAGCCATGATCTCTCTAAAGATACTCTGACACGAAAGCATGACTGCTGATGTCATGCCCTTTTTCAGCCAATCATTGCAATGTCTCATCGTCGAATTATAGTGGCTGCGATATACTCACAGAAAAAATTCTGATGGGAAAATTTTTCACGTACTAGGCTTCTCCTTACTAGGACATTGCAAGGATTGGGGGGCTACACTGGTTAATATGAGGTAAAAGAAGTTTATAGTCCAAGGGATGTTTTTTTCGAAGAGATGCTTTTTCGGAGAAGTGTGTAGCATTTGAAGTATTGGTCTAAAGCATTTTCGAGGAGGAAATTTTGTGGTTGAGGAAAAGTTCTTCGAAGAAGCGACGTTCGAGGAGGCAATAGAGACTTCTTTACAGTCCCAGTAAAATTATTTTTACTAGGACTGGGGGCTACTGGTAAGGAAGAATAAAAGACATGGAGAAAATTGTAAAGAAGAAGTCTGACACGAGAAAATTGTAAAGAAGAAGTCTGACAGGAGAAAATCGTAAAGAAGAAGTATGGTAGGAGAAAAATGTAAAGAGGAAATTATGTTAGGGGAAAAGTGTATAGACTATTTAAGAAATAGTTAAAATGAGAATAAGAAAAGATATAGGGACCAAAAGTGTAATAATCGAGAATTAAAGCGTGTGGGACCTGCAATTGTACTATAAAAGGACCACACACGCTTCACAGATCCCAAGATGAATATAATATTACTTTCTCTCTCTACTTAAGCTAAGCTCTCACTTTCTCTCTCTAAAAAGGCTCCTAAACAAAGTGGTTTAGATAATATTGGCACTAAGATATTCTCGTATCACAAAATCACCCCAGACATTCTCAAAACTCTTCAATATCCACCTTAATCATTATATTATCACCCATGGTTTTACTTTTTAGGTCATGAACCAATTCTGTAGCTAATAGGATATTATCTTGAATGTATTTATCAATAATAAAATCTCCTTAAACATTTTATAATGATTTTCAAGAGAAGATTAGCTAGCTTATTGTTTAGTATTTTGGAAAGATTCTATTAAGAAGTGTACACATGTTAATGGGTCTGAAGTCTTTCCAAGATGGAAGGTTATTGGATTTATGAATAAGATAGATTAAGGTAGTTAACACACCTTAAGGTATGGTTTGGCCATTAAAATGGGTTTGTATGGTAGAAACATAGGTCATGGGTTATAATATGCCAACATGTTTTGAAAAAAATGCTATTAAAACCATCAATCCCAACAATACTTGAAGTGTTGAGATAAAAAACAACATTATGAATCTTTTTCATTGAATGATAAGACATTAATCCTCTATTTTCCTCATCACCAATTAACTTATGAATAAGGTCTTGAAGATAATCCAGATCCTCGTGATTAGGGGTTTCGATTACGATAGCTTTGAAGTATAACTCAACATAAACACATATTTGGTTAAGATCAGTAATCCAAACACCATGATCTAGGATGTTGTTTGTTGATCTTTTAACATGGTTATGGTAGGTTCTAATATTTTTGTCACCATCCCTGATCCAGTTAGTGTAAATGTTTTATGCATGTATGTTTCTTCTTTTGCAATAAAATTAAGTTGAATAAATTTGACCTTATCCATCTTGTTTTTATCTTCAGAGGTTTGAGATATGTGGTATTGAATTTTAAGAGCATTAACAGTTTGTTTAGCCTCAATTACTACATCAAAAATATTGCAAAAACATTTTGTGTTCCATTCCTTTAAGACAACTTTAAGTCTCTTAGTTTTGTACCAGAAGATAGTGCTAGGATTACCATTGATTATTTTGTTCAAATTTGATCAACAATGAATAAGAAGTCTTCATTCTGAGTTCACATGTTTTGAAATTTGAAAGGGACTTTAGTCTTAATCACTTCACCTGAAATGGTAATTATAAGGGGAGTGTGATCATATCATGTTTTAGCTAAGTGGATAACCTTAGTTTTTATAAAGTAATTAAATCATGCTTGGTTGTAGAGTACAAGGTCGAACCTTTTCCATTTTGGTATTGTTGGTCTATATAAACTTAGTCTCTGAATAGCTAGTATCCTTCAAATTACAGTCCCAAATTGAATCATTGAATTCATCATAGCCTCTTAAACATAGTGTAGTGCAATTTAACTGCTCATAAAAAGATAAAGTGACATTGAAATCTCCCATGACCAACGACTCTTTGGTTATGACAGAAAGGGATCTAAGGTTATTCCATAAGTCCAAACGAAGATCTCTTTCGCATTTGACATAGACTATGGTTACATAAAAGGTTTTGTCCATTGTTAGAAATATGACTTCAACATGGATAACTTGATGATTGTTTAGAATTATGTCCAACATAAAATCTTCTCTCCATATGGTCCAATGTTTATTATTATAATTGAAAATATAGTTAGGAAAACCCATGTTTTCAACAATCTTTCTTAGATTCTCATGATCAATTAAAGGTTCCCGAAGAGCAATGATATCAATATTACCTTTAACTTTCAAAGGTTTAAGCCTTATCCTCGAGGATTTGTTACCAATACCACGAATATTCCAATTCAGAATATTTATAGTCATTTAAACTTATTGGTGGGAGATTTGTTTGGCTCATTGAACTGCAAATCCTTGACCACAAAATCACATTTGTTTTTTTTCACTTCTTTGAGTTTATTATTAAGTAATTCCTTAAAATAATTATCAACTTTAGTTTTGTTTCTTGTAGGTGATGTGGGCAGGCTACCGATACTCCTCTTGTTGGGTGTATGATGTTCAGATGCACAATTAACATAGTCATACATGTTGTTGCAGTTTAAATTAGTTTCCAGTGATTCGATAGCTTCAATCACCTCAGCTTCATTAGGTTAAGGCTTGTTCTTTTGGGACTGCTTGTTATTTTAGTCTATTTGAGGAGCAATAACCTTCCTTTTAATTATGGATTGAGTTGGAATAACATTTTCTTTTAGTTGGTCATTTTTGTTGCTTTTGGGTGGTATGAGTTTGACCATATCGGTAACATTCTTCTATTTCTTAGTTTTATCTTGCAAGGTAGTGCAATCAATGTTTAGATTTTTTTATAACTATAGATTTGACTTTAGGGATATATGTCTGAACAACATCTGAAAAGGTTTTGGAATCATGTATCCTAAGGTGTTCTTCCATATTTTTATTAGGCTTAGGATGCAGTTTTTTACACTCAGTGTCTTATGGCCTAAATGATTGCAATGAGTGCAATAGAAGGTAAATCCTTATAACTTATATTAAGACAACAACCACCATTGCTAACAAACCCAACCCATACTTTGTACAATAGATTTTTGGTTATGTCAAGTTCAATCCAAACATATCATGTATTGTGCTTGACTCTGTGTTTCTCTGGTATCAAAGGTTTTAAGGGTTGACCTATGGTTGATGCTATATATGTAATAATACTATCATTCTATAGAAATTGAAGCATATTTGATATTATGATCCATACATGTGTTATGGGGCTTTCATATTAAGGTTAAATGTTGGATACCATTTGAACAACCTCATTGATTATTGTTCAAATGTCCACACATTCTTAGACTATAACTTGAATAGGTCATCTTTGAGAGAGAATTCTATAAGAATGTGTCTAACATCATGGCTAAATAGATTTACATTACGTGTAAATTTAAGTTTATCCAAGAATTTGTTAATAGTAACAAGTTTATGCATACTTTTAGAGACTTTACCTATTATAGTGAACTTAGAAGATGAAAACATCATTTCTTTTATCTTCCATATTGTATTGTATTGATATATGGTATGCTTTCTCCTTAATATCTGATGGAATAAACGTTATTTTGTTCTCTTGATTACTGAGTGCCTCTACAAACATCTTGGCTTTCATCAATGACAGCTTTGATTCATGATTTAATCTTGACGGTTGAATGTTGCTTCTTTCGGGTCTTGTAGTTTCTTAAATTGTTTGATTCAAATTGCAAGTAGAAATCAGAGGGAAGTCTTTTTCATTGAATACTTGAATAGAGGATATCTTTGGGGAAAATTGCCTTGATGATTGGACAATTGTTATTGATTCTTCTTCTTTCATGGCTTTGTTCTAGTAAGGTTGGCAAGCGACCAAACATACTATAAGAACCAAAACATATAATAAGAGAAACAGTAGTAGAAATCTTTTGAGTAACAAATATTAATGTTTACATAATACACTTTCTTAGAGTTCAAGAAAGCTTTTTTGAGAAAAAATAGTATATAATAATTAAATTTATTTTATGTTATACAACTATAATAACCGGTATAAAATTTGTGTAAGCTCTTGTTATAGCAGTGGTCATTCTGCATTCTATGTTGTAGTAGTGGTCGTTCTGCATTCTAGTAGTATTGTCATGTATCACGTTTAATTATGATACTTGATGGCGTGACGGAAGATTAGAAGAAGAAAAACAGTAGATGTTACCCTAACCATATGTTAGAGAATAAAGGAGACTCGGAGAAATAAGCTCAGAATTATATTAATCAAAGTCTGACGGCAAAATAGGGTATAGAATGCTTTATATAGCACTACCCAAACCCTAATTTCAAATAAAGAAATTATATAAATATCTAAAATAAAACAAATAAATAAAAATAGTGTCTAAATATAAAAACTGGTTTTTGACGGCTTTAACCTTTGAATTTGGATATCAAACTTTGTGATAAATCACAGTTTTAAAATCTGACCGGCTCGTCGAAATTCTCGATTTGAATACCCGTTTGACCCAATTCCGATACCTGAACAAAAAATCAATCTGTTCGCAGTATTTGCCACGTCAATATTAATTAACATATTTATCGATTTCTTTTATATCTCGATCTATTTGTGCTGAAAAATACAAAAAAAATTGTAATGACATATAAATTTCATTAGTTTAATTGCGCAAATTTTAGTGTATGTTTTTTTGGTACTACGATTTTAATCTAATTTCGCATGGGCAGTGTTGAATAAAATTATAAAGAAAAGAAACCTTGCCACCAAACATTACATAAAGTAGAATGTGGGTTAGATGGTTATCATTTCCCATTTGAACTGGAACGTATGGTGTACATGTTTTTGTTATAGGGATAGCCATCAAGTCACGTTGATAAAGCTAGGCAGCTCATTTGTGAATAACCATGGGTTTCGTGTACATCGAGGATTCAAAACATAATCCCTAATAGATGTAATAATTTGGTGTTTAATCCCTAATAGATGTAATAATTTGGTGTTTGGATTCCATTTCTTAATATAAAATTTTTATCGGATTTTTTTTGACCGAAACATGATTATTATTAACGATAGTTTTACGACACCTGTGGCAGGCGCGCGGATCAATACTTAATTCGAAGTATTAGCAGTTCAATCATCTCTCTCTAGATATGCTTTCGATAGCAATAACTAAAACATAGGTAGACTTTATTTTTATGTCTGATATTCCCTCCGTCTTAAAATACACGGCGTTTTAAAGGTATGCATAGATATTAAAAATGATATATTTTATAAAAAATAAAAAATTTAATTTAATTAGTAGACGATTATAAATAATTTTAAAATTTGCATTGATAAACGAGAACGAGATGCATTGTGCAACAAAAAATATTTCCTAAAGCAACATGTATTATTGATAGCATAATTCTAAAACAACATGCATTGATAGCATAGATCAAATCTGCGTATTTTCAAAGTCGTTTATTGATTCAGGTAATATTCGTTTTTTAGATCTTGCTATTTTTCTATTTTGAATTATTGTGCGATTATTTTTTGATATAAATGATTGTTTTAGTTATCACGTGATTTTTTTTACAATGATATAAAAATAGTAATTGTGGGAAAACGTATTTGGAGATTTTTCTTAGTTTGCAAGTGTCATTGTAAACTTACGATTCGTTGTGTTGCATAAATATCAACTCTTACATGGGTGTGGAATTACGTTTATTTTGGTTATAGAATCAATTAGTGTTGTTTAGTTGCAAATATGTACAAGTTTGTTGCAAAATATCTTTGTGCGTTTCGGTTGCTGAAATATATGAAAATTGGATGTGAAAATAGTCTCAACTTATATGCAATCATGCTATAGTTCAAGTTGTTATGTAAAAACTTTTCTCGGATATACGAACTTTTAACTATTTTTTATGAAACTTTCAGTTCAAATAAATCTTATGTCGTTCCTTCACCTAGCTTGAAAAAAAGACTTAGAAGACTTAAGAAAAAACACATTCTTTCCAAAGTTGAAGACTTGGTTCATAATAGAAGATCATGTGAAGAAAACATGTAAATAATTCATTTTTGCTTTTAATTAAATATGGTTTTTTATTCTTTATCTATTATTATTTCTTAACAATTTAAAATTAGACATGTAGTGTTCATTTTTCAGTTATGAAAGTAAACATTTTTCAATTGGTACAGAATTACTTTCATCTTGGTTGTGGAATTACATGTTAAATAATTGTAAAATTATGAGAAAATTGATGAAAAAATAAGGTTTTAGTTGCGGAAATGATTAAAACACCTTATGACTTTAATTCTTCATATTGTTAATTTTTTCTTTGAGCTGAATTGTAGGAGAATTCATGATATGAAGAATACATGTAAATTAGTATTAAAATTACTATAACTTTGTTGACGAAATATGTGCAAAAATGGCTGCATAATTTTTTGTTAGGTGTGAAAATCAAAATACAAACCGATCTAAAAACTACTGTAATTTGGTTGCATAAATACATGCAAAATGGTTGCATAAAAAATATGGTAGATATGCAAAATCAAAATACAAATTGATCTCAAAACTACAGTAACTTGGTTGTGAAAATACTTACAAAATAGTTGCAGAAAAAGCAAAAAACACATCTGAAACCTTTAAATAGATACATAAATAATTCTTATTTTACCAATTAAAACATAGTTTTATACCCCAATTAGATAAGAACGATGCAATAAAATATCATACAACAAAATAAAAATAAATATCCATAAAAGATAAAACCATAAAAAGTCTTCAACGAAAAAGTCAAGTTTAATCACAACGTAAAACCTATTGGATGAGATGGGTCCAAAAATCCAATACTTAAACTAATGCGGTGACCACCTAATATATTCTAGGGTTACTCTCACCAATGTAAGACAGGAAACATATGGAGGTATCAAGACCCAAAAAGACTTATACGCAAAATCAAGCCCAAAATGATTGATGTTTAATCGTATTAAAAATATTATGAAAAAGTGAAATGCTCTATGAAGAAATCATCAAATTTTTTAACAAAGAATTCATAGTGGAATTTAGATAAAATTATCAACCAGAGAACTCCTAATTTTATTGCATAATACGGCACAAGTGACACATTTCTAGCCAATCCGAATAATCACCAAAACTAAACTCCTAGAACCTCTGCCATAGATCGCGTGATCACGCTTTTGTTGGTAACAGTAGTAAAAGCGAAGCTAGTGAAAATGAAAATAAGAATATTAATATTAGGTAAAACGGAGTAGACATGATACTTTAAAGCAATACCCTATAAATCTAGCTAGAGAGACGAGCATGCGAAAAATTCAAAGAACGAATACCGTAGCATAAGAGATGCTGATGGGATTTTAGGAATTGCAGAAATTTAGAGTTATCACAACTTCATTACTGATTGAATGTCATAGCATATGATGTACTTGGAATTTACCATATGCCATAGTGGATACCAAAGTTATGCATGCTTTGATTTTATTTGTATAAACTATTGTAGCATATATGATATAAGAAAAAATATTTTAGCACTAAGATTGTCGTACACTTTATGGTGCATAATTATTCTTAATTAATAGTTTCTGTCTTTATCTGAACCCATAAACTTATTTTTGCATCATAAAAACGGAAAAAGTGTAAATGCTACAACATAATTGTTCTATTGAATTCTAAGTGCATCATTAATACCTAACTTGCGCCACTAAATAAGGAAAGATTACACTAGTAATCTTATGATAAAACAATTACATAAAATATTATAACTTACAGAGGATGATAAGTCTTCGAGTGCTTCGTATTCAAAGGATGTTGTAGCTGTTATCCTTCATCACCTAATAAAACTAAGTTCATAGCTTGAACTTTGATTTCACAGTGAATGACCCTTCACAATTTGGGATGATTTTTCATATTCTCTTATCCTTTTTGTGGAGGCCTTCCCGAAACTTTATATCATGGTTCGAAACTACGTAACCTAACCTTTGAATTGTATTTTGCATCAAAGTCCTCAATTGTTCATAACGTAAACGAGCCTTGATTTTTTTATCTATTATAATATCATGTTTGACACGTATGGCTTTATTATTCATTTATTCCTTGTATTTTGAAGATTATGTATAATCGTTTCGGTGGAGACAACTGCCTCTATTCCATACACTAGATAGATAAATGTTTTGTTTGATGTTATACGTGGAATGATTCTATAAGACCATAAAACTTATGGTAAATTATATGGTCATGTTCTTACTTCTCCTTCATGCATCTCCTTGATTTATTCAAATATGGTTTTGTTTGTCACCTTCACTTGGCCATTAGCTTGTAGGTAAAAAATATATGAGAATGTATACTGTTTACCCTTCTATTGCCAATACCATGTTACCTTTTCATTGTGGAATGCTGTATCATTGGTTGTTATTATAACTTAGGGTATCTTGTAATTACCTCATATGTACAAGTCTAGAAATCTAATTACTTCTTCAATTGTGATGCTAGTTAGTGTTTTTACATCTACCCTTTTGAAGAAATAATAAACTACCATGATCAAATATTTTCTTCCTCCTGAAGCTGGAGGATTCGTTCTCACAATATTTATGCCATATCTATCGAATGATATTGTTTCAGATATGATTCATAATCAAACTACCATGATTTGATGGAATTTAAGAAATGTTGGCATGTGTCACAATGCTTACTTTATTTTTTACATCCTCCACGATTATTTTCGGAGCATGATTTTTTTTGTATAAAGTTTCTTAACCACAATGTGCACTATCTTCCCCGTCATGCAGTTAATCAACAACAAAATATTATTTTTCTGGACCAATATATCTTAGTAGTGGTTTTGTCAATCTCTGCTTGTATGGTGTGCCATAGCAAGACAACTTATGTTTCCTTCATCTTTAATTTTCTGTATTTGGTCTTGCTTTATAGAAGTGTGCCTTATGGAAGGTACTTTGTGATAGGATTTCTCAAGTCATTATCTTCTTATTTTATTCAATAACCATAATCAATGATATTGATACAACTGTAAGTACCTTGTTTAGGAGTGCGATGCATGGTTTATCCTATAAAATATCTCATTCCTTAATATTTATGCATGTCGAAGATGCCAAGGCATATGTTTAGGCATTTTTCGTTCTTCTTACTCGGTCAAGATCCACATGCTCGAAGAAATACATGAGTCGCTGAAGTTATTTCAGATATTAAACAATATTATCTTTTTTTGCTTTAGTCTGGTCCAATTCTTGGTTGCGTACATGGTATGAATTTATAAATAATTATAGTTATTTGGCCTTACATATGTTAGCTAGCCATAATCCTACAATGGAAGCTTTGTATTTAGTATCATTGTTATAAGCTAAAAAACCAAACTTAGTAACATATGTGAAGATTTCTCTTAATTGGAGATATAAGTTTGATTCTTGTGCCAAAACCTTGTTTGTTATTTCCTTTATCGGTTTTCACTTGCCGTGTAAACATTGTTTGTTCTTTCAAAGGCACCGATCGTTCAGATTGGAATTCCGTGAAAAAATATGCTAAGGTTTAAATCTTAATTGTAGTTTTGGATTCATATTGAATGTCATAGCTTTCTAGCTCAACAAACCACTTTGTTAATCATCTTGAAACATTTGGATTTTGCATGAAATTGTGTAATGTAAATGATGTTCGGACGATGATGGTATGGGATTAAAAGTAATACCATATTTTTCTTGTTTTTATCACGAGCATTAAGGTTAACTTCTATAGGTGCAATATCTTTCTTCAGCCATGAGTAGAACTTTACTTACATAGTATATCAACTTAGATTATACATTTTCTTCCCGTAGTAGTATAAATCTAACAACGATCCAAAACTTCAAGAAATATATACAAAGACTCTATTGGCTTTGGCTTGGTTAGTATTTTCAGAGCTGCAAGGAATTTCTTTATATTTTAAAAAACATCTTCACAAGCTGGTGTCCATATGAATTTATCTACTCCTCTCAAAACTTTAAAGAACGATTGACACTTATCCAAAGACTTGGAAATGAATTTGTCGAGAGTTGGAAATTTTCATGTACGCACTTATACTTCTTTAGTATAACTTGGGGAATCCATTTCTTTTTAAATTGTCAACTAAGATGGGTCTTATTTAATATATATTTCTCTGACCATGTAGTCGAGAATTTTCTCGATAAAATATCGAATGTACATTTCTACAGATTTAGCTTGAAGTTAATATTTCTAAGATTTGTAAAGGTTTTCGATAAATTGACTATGTGTTTATCATCTTCTTTTATTGTGACTAGCATGTTGTATATGAAAGCTTGTAAGTTCCTTCCTGAGTGGTCTACACAATTCTTATTCACCAAATGTTGATATGTTGATCTTGTATTTAAAAGGCAAATAACATTACATTATATCACTCAATGTCCATTTTGGTTATAAATAGTGTATGCTCTTTGTTTTCCTTATCCATTTGAATTTAATTGTATATTGAGTAAGTGTCCATGAAGTACATATTTGGTTGTCATCTGTAGCATCTACTAATTGACTGATTCGTGGTAGTGGAAAAGTATCATTCATGAAGGTCATGTTGAGGTTCATAAAGTTTACACACATTCTCCAATTTTTTTTTCACTAGCACTGAATTCATCATCTAAACTAAGTAGTTAACCTACCATATGTGCCCAATAGTGGGTAGTTTGTCCATCTCTTGAATGATTCTTCCATTTTTTTTATTGTGAGTAAGATCATATTTTATGTTTGATTGGGCGGGGGTTTGGATTAATTTATTGCTTGTGGAAAATTACTTTGGTCGAGACTCCTTTAATATCATGAGCATTCTAAGCAAATAAATCAAGATTAATCTTTATAATTTCGATTATTTGGTACATGAAAATTGTTTGGATATCCTTGTCGAGTCTGGTAATTTTTTCGCCTTTGATTCAGGCATTTGATATTTATTCTCTAGGATTTATTAGATGAGGGCACACGAGGATCGTCCATATCATCAAGAACAATTGGGTCCCCCGCTCATTGTTATTGCACCTCTTTTGTGAGCTAGAGTTGTTGAGTGGCATTCTCTCAAAGCTTTTTGACTTCCTTAGATGATTCTTATGTTTCCTTTGATTGAACACTTAAGACACTTATGGACTATAGAGACGACCATGCGTATTTGATCCAACCAGGATCATCCTACAATAATGTTGTATGATAACAAAACCTTTACTATCATAAAAAGATAGTTAACCCTATTCTTGCATTATTGTCTTTAAAGCACCACACCATGTTTAATCTGCACACTACTTGTGCATCTATAATTGTGAAATATGTTCAGATTCATTGTAAATGAATTAACTATGAACAAGATGTTAGTATATCTTCATGTATTAATCATTACTCGTTTCACATTCACTTCAACCAATTTGAAATTGATAAGTATTGCATCACCATCAGGTCCTGATATGTCTAAGATCACCACCAAATAATGCTAAGATTGGATATGAGTTTCAGTACAGGTCTCTTGATGTCTGTATATGGTATTGTATTTCCAAATATCTGATATATTTCCTTCTCGAACGATTAATGATTTTTAAAAAGGGTCTTGGCCATTAATGACACACATATATATTACCAATTAGGTTCATGATCCATGTATTGTTTTGCTTCATTATCAAAGATGACATTGTTGTCAAGTGATATTGTCTTATCGAGTTGTTTTTGCACTTGTCGGTTAATTATTGTCAACTTTGACACCTTTATCATGATCTATGCTATTTTCCTTAACAAACTCTGATAGTTTTCTCTCGTTAAACATGCTTTAAAATTGGCCATGTAACATCCAATATTCCTTTTTAAAGTGTATTATATCGCTATCGAATTTGTAATAATTTAAATTGTCTAAGTTTTTTCTACGGTCGTGAAATATTTTTGGTTTTTAATATATGATAAAATCCTTAGTTCTTTCATATATATCTATGAATTCTCATTTAATTCAGAGAATGGGCCACACGGGGGTCGTTCAGACCTTCGACTACTATCATGGTTGTTGTACATGTTGTTGCTTCCGAACATTCTTTTATACCATATTTATTGGTTAACGTACTTCGTCTTGGATAATTCTTTATAATGGTTTCTTTTTGTGGTATCGTGATAAGGCTTCAAGTTAACATGTGCCATAAAAAGTGGCTCACCCTTGCATGATAGCGAATGAATTTTTAGATAAATCGTTGGGGTAATCGTGTCTCTTTCTAATCTCATTCTCTCTATTTTCCCATCTTAATGTGGCATTCTAATTGCACCAATAGGCCATCGAATATATGGTCTTTATTTTTCATGATCGACTTGAAGAAAGGTCATAGTAATATTCTTTATTGTTATGCAAAGTAAGCTATGTTGTCGGGGTGATCCAGAAGCTCATACTTGGTTTTGATTGATCAATATATGCATGCTTACAAGCTTTATTATGTATTTTCTTGCAATATATGATATAATATGCGTATCCGTTGATAGATTTAGAGCCAATATGGTGGTTTAAGAAATTTTTCTACAATATGTTAAAACTTCTAATACTAGCCGTACGTATACTATTGAACCATGTCAGAGTATTGTGTGTAGCTTCAAGACATACGCTTTGTACCTCATATTTTCATCCTCTATAGGGTATCTCAATATCTCATTCTTGGAATTCTCAACATGGTGGTATGGATCGCCTTTATCTGTGAATTCGTTTATCTTGTGAGTATAAAAAAAATGGTAGCAGTACATGTTCCATTTCGGGTGTCAGAGAGAAATTATCTTGTGTATTCTCATCATAGTTGACATAATAGATACTGGATTTATTTATGTTTACCTGCATTAAACAAGGTGTTACTGGTCGGACCTGTTTATTCATTCGGCCAAAGCCTTGTTGATATACTGAGTCACATGGTAGTCATTGGTATAATATCCTTATGAAGAATTATATCTCATGTAAGATTTATGAGACCCATATAGATGGTTGTCATTGATTGTTGCCAAATATGGTGGGTATCCAGGTTTCATTTGTGGATAAGGTGAAAGTGGAACCGAATAACATTGTGGACATGGTAGTTGTACGGGAGGCACTATATAGTGATGATTACCGAGATTTACTCATGGTTGGGTCATTAGGGCTCGATAGTTGTTCTAGTAACCTGTTAGCGTACATCTTGTGGGGTTGATCCGAATTGTTTAGGATTATGTTACTGGTACTGTTAGACCATTAGGGTTAATCATGGGTGGTTGTTGTTATACTTGAGAAATTTCTGGTGGTGGAGGGATTTCTTGATCGTTTTGTAGAATGAAGGGGCTTGCGATCAGAGTTCCTTCCCGTTATCAGATGCTGATTGATATATTTGGTCATACTCCTCTATTCGTTCCCCAGGTTTGGCTTTAGATCATGAGGTTCGACTCAATCTTTTCTTGTTCTGCCTATAGTTTTGGCACTTTTTACTTTTCTCAGACGATGTTTGATATGACTTCCTAACATCGGTTTGACTTTTGAAATAAATAGTGCTTCTGTTGCTGACGTTTTGGTAACGATATCTAGACATGTAGCTGTCAGTGTTATCTCTTTTAGCCTATTTGCTTCTAGCTTCCACATCATGTCTTTTGATCTAGGATTTCAGCTTCGGCTCAGAAGTCGAATACATCAACTCATGTATTTTCTTTAGCATTTGTGTTCGCTCCTTTCATAGTTATCTTGCCAACTGTTAAAACTTTGTAGTTAGATTTTCTCGGTGATGGTTGACAAATCTTTCTCTTCATTGCAGTGGTCTCTCTTACTTTTATCACTCGAAAGGGATTCGATGTATTTAATTTTTTCATGACGTATTGTATTCACTCTATCAATTTTTGGTTTTTGGATTAAAATATCCTGGAAACTTTTAGTCTCTGACGGACTTGTCATTTTGGTGGAGTAGAAAGTTAACTAGTTTATTAATTAGTTTTCCCTTTATATATAGCATATATAACGTTTTTATATTATAGTGATTATCTTTAATACTCGTTTGGTTATCACTCATCATAATTTATAAGTGTGAGTTATAACTTTTTTGAATGCTAATATTTTTATGATAATTTAATATTTATCATTTTTATGATTATTTATGTAGTTTGGTCATTTATTTATGTTTTTATTTTTATATTAGATATTTTTAAAACTTATGATTATTTGGGTGAATGAGCTTCAAAAGCTCAATAGAACGTGAGTTATATTTTAAAACTTATGATTACATGAGGACAATTTTCATCATTGTTAACTATTAACATTATATTTCAACGAAATTATTGAATTATAGCATTAATAATAATTACTTCATTATGTAAGTTATTATTTATTCATTTTTTATTTTGAGAAAAACTATTCAAATCATATTTTATTGGTTCACTATTGTAAGGTTAATTATTTAAATATAACATTAAAAATACATTAAATTCAGTTACAAGAAAAATCGCAAAACTAACTTTATACAATAATTTAGAAATTTGAGATACACGAAGGACGCTTTGTTGTTAAATCAAAAATCATACAGTTTAAACTTTTGATTCTGGCGTTAGTTTACAGGACATTGCGTTAAATCGAGGATTTACCTTGTGCGCATCGTTTGAATAGCGGTTTTAGATTCCCTAAAAGAAAAAAAAATATGTCAACATCATCCAATTCTTTATACAGTTATAATTAAACATTACCGGATTATAACAATCGTATTATATATATAAATTATAAATTATGCCGGTTACAAATACTTGCTAAGAAAATACTAATGAAAATGTTTTAAGAAAATACTAATAAAAATATTTTAAAAAGATATTTTTTAATTTTTTACATTTTTTTTACATTTATAAAAACACCAATATAATCAAAAAATTCATAAAAAAAATTCATAAAAAATAAGTATCGATTACTTTCGACACCATTCACAAAATTATATATAAATAAAAAGGATGAGTTACCAATAAACATGCAAAACCAAAAACCAAATTCAATTGTTATACAATTGAACATAAAAAAAACAAGTTATTTAAAAATATGTGGATATGAGTTTAGTATTCCTTGTCTATACAAAACTCATTATATAATATAATATAATATAATATAATATAATATAGTATAATATAGTATAGTATAGTATAGTATAGTATAATATAGTATAGTATAATATAGTATAATATAATATAATATAATATAATATAATATAATATAATATAATATAATATAATATAATATAATATAATATAATATAATATAATATAATATAATATAATATAATATAATATAATATAATATAATATAATATAATATAATATAATATAATATAATATAATATAATATAATATAATGACTTACCAATAAATCTAAAAGATAAAAAGTATTTAAAAGTATTTTAGTTATTTTTTTAAACAAAAATATCCCTTAAATAGTCATTTACAGTTTTTTTAATTTAATTTTTTAAAAGTCTTTATCTTTCAAAATGAGTTAGAAAAAAATATATCGGAAAATAATTAGTTTTGTTATTCTAAGCGGAACAAAACTAGATATATGAATGATATTTTTGAATTCTTTTTCTCTATTGCGTGTTTTTTGCATTTCACACTTCCTTTACCCATTCATTTACCGTTCGCATTTATCAACGTTTCACAGTTCATACTTAAAAAACAAAAATATCAATTTAACCCATGTTTCACATTTCACATTTTATTTATCCCTTGTTTCGCTTATTATATTACTTGTGTTCACGGTTCATATTTGGAACAAAAAATTCAAATTTAACCATTGTTTTGTATTTCTTATTGATAAGGCTATATTATGCACATAATAGTGATAAAACACAATAAATATTTATGAAAAAAATGTCACCAACATTTAAGGTATGATAGAAAGTTCAAACATGCAACGAATAAATAATAAATGTGAAAATAAAAAGTTTAGTGTAACTAGTGTAGATCATTGTAAAACTCTCAGTGTACAATCGAACCATTTTTTATATAGAAAAACCATTATTCACAATTATATTCTTTTATAATTCTTTCATCAATTTTAGTCTTATTCTCTTTACGAAAGATGTTTCGGTATTTGATTAGGTTTAGTTTATGCCTTATCACATATTTCTTTTAACCCGTGTCTTGCAATTCACATTTACACATAATCGCAATTCGCACTTAGACAAAAAAAAAATCAAATTTAATATTTGTTTCGTATTTTCCACTTCTTTTACCCCATGTTTCTCATTTCGTATTTACTCATGTTTCCAGTTTGCACTGAGTCAAAATAAAATTTAAATTTAACAATTATTTCGTATTTCACAATTTTGTTAGCTATTGTTTTTTTCATATATACCAATGTTAGCAATTCATATTTAGGTGAAAAAATAAAATTCAGATTTAAATTTTGTCTCACATTTTGCACTTTTTTTAACCTTTGTTATGCATGTTACAAGTGTGAACCTAGGGTTATCTCGTCTTACAAAAAAAATCATAAAATCACACATATATATATATTGTTTACAAATCTAGTTTGTTTGTCTAAACAAATAAAATCAATAATATTTTTATATTATTTTTCGAGTTACGGTTTGATAGATACATAATATAATTTTTTAAAGAAAAAAGTCTTTATAATTACTAAAGACGTTGAAGATATTTAAAAATAAAATATGATATTGAATGGTAACTGATAACTATATTTGGGTGTTAGGTGGTAATAGTCTTATTTAAGTTTTTGGTGTTATATGATATAATACAATATATATATATAACTTATTAAAAATACTTTAATTTGTAAATGTTTTTTTGTAAACTTCTTAGATTTTGGAATTAATGTTATTAAAAAAATTAATTTTTTTCAAATAATACATTGTGAGTTCAAAATTTTAATTATAAATATAATATATCATTAAAAGTGACAAAAAAGTAGATGTGCTCGTGTTAGATTTATGTTCAAAGTGATTGAAGGTGAAATAAGTTTGACCTTAATTTTGGTCTTAGTTTAAAGGTTTGTGCCATTACAGGAGGATTCACCTCAAAAGAGGTTCGACCATCGGAGGGTCTTAGTCTCAAAATAATGGGATTCAACTACTACAAGAGGTCAGCTTCTGCACGAGATTTGATCTCAGTATTAAGTTTAGTCCCGACATGGGAGGATCGTCTTTAAAAGGGGTTCCGTCCTGAAAAAAGTATTTTATTGGTATCGATTAAGTCTTGGTACGTGAGGTTCAGTCTCTACATGGGAGGTTCAGTCTCAGGTGGATCCAAGATTTGGTTGTTCTCAAGAATAAATTTAAACCTGAGTTCATTATATCATTCTGGATTTAAATATATAATAATTAGAATGTGAATATGGTACACGTTTTTTTTATAACTAATTAGATGGATACCAAACATTAGGGAGATAAATCACTGAACGAATTGAGTGATTTCAAAATTGATGATTTTTTTGGAGAGAATCACAAAAAATACGCTAAGAGAAATATTTAGATATGAGAGATACCTCTGAAAATATATACAATGTTTTGAGAATATTTTTACATAATCTGTGAGCTTGTATTTTGTATTATTATAGTACCTTATAATTTACATCTATAAAATCATATTTGTTATCTATGGATGTAGGATTTCTCAATATTCAAGCTACATAGATCTTGTATCGTTTTTTATGTTAACATTTCATACCACGTGATCCAAATTTCCAAAGCCAACAACCGAAGCCAATTGCAGAAGTCATTGTGCCGATCTGAAAGTTAATTTTGATATAGGTCCCTACCTGAGGGTGATTTTCTTAACTAGTGGTTTGGTGAGCATGGAGATCTAGAGGTGGGGTTAGAAATTAATTGATTGTCAATGATCTACAGGAAAAAAATGATAGATATCGAGAAATTGAGTTCAATAAAATTTTATTTTGATAAACTCACCGGAGATAATGTTTTTAACCTCTAAAAAATTAAATTCAAAACTCTCCTTATACATAATGAGTTGTATGTTTTTAATGAGAAAGTTGTTAAGTAGAGAGATGTTGAAGTCTTAGTCAAGACTCATAGTGCTATGATCTTGATTTTCAAATGAAGTACTAAGGGAGGTGTATGAAGAATATACTATAATAGAGATTCATAATAAGCTTGAAGGTATTTACTTGAAGAAATATTTCAAAAACTAGTTGGATAATCTATCTATTAGTGATAGCTAGGAGATCATAAATCACTTAAATGATTTTAATAGGTTCATTCTTGATATGAATGAAGTATGAGTCAATGTTGAATACGAGGATCAATCAATTATCCTCTTAATGTTTTTATCATGTATGACCATTGTTAACACTATACTCTATGAAAAATATTTTTACCATGCCGGAAGTGATGAATGTTGTGAATTCAAAGGAATGTCATTTGGATAAGTGATTTTGTAGAGCGTGGTTTGAGTGTAATAAGAATGATTGGGAATATAAATCCAAATAAGAAGAAATCAAACTCAAGATATATATATATTTTTTTGAGATTGTGAGATTTATGCTTCTGACAACTAGAATAAACAATAATTTTTTAACAAAAGTTTTGAAGGCAACTACATACATTATAAACGGGAACTCTTATTTTGAATTGAGTTTCAAATGTCCTCGAGAGAGTTAAAATTGAAGGAAACTCATTTGGAGCTATTTAAGAGTGTTCAGATCTGCTGCTTATGCACACATGAAGTATGTCAAGCTCCAACCGAGAGTATTGAAAATGTATAAGTTATGGTGTTTGGAACCTGGAAATGATAAGGCTTTAACTAGCTAGCCTAAAACTTGTTTCATGTTTCATGTGCTCCCGCTGACGAAGTAGGGTAAAAATACATTGCGTTATTAGTACCTACAATATCTTTTCTTACTTTTCCATTCTCTTTCCTTCTCGCCTCTATGGAAACATCATGCCACTTAAAAATAACATAAAATATTTACCTTCAAAACTAACTACTAAATTATTGGACTGAATATGATCGTCCACTATCCACAACATTAACTGCGTACTACGTACTACCACCAAAACCAAAACAAATCAAAATTCATATATCAAATTCAATCTTAAATAAAAATAAAAATATGGATCATAAACGATGAAGTAACAAAATTTTACACAACGTGATTTTAAGCGATCTCTCTATAACATTTTAGTCGATAAATTATCATTGACGGTCAAAACATGAACATTTGTTATATCTAACGACGTAGCACCCGTTCCATCACAACATTGAAGAATAAAACTATGATATGATTTCGATTTAATAAAGAAGTTATGTTTTATTCAATGTGAATTGGTGAAAAATGTCGTGTGGATCTAGAGTTTTGATTAAGTAATAAGAGATTATATTTGTGAAAAATGGTTGCGATTTGGATGAATTACGGTTTGGATTGGGCACAGATTCAATGATAACTTAACGAAAAGATGCAATTTAGTAAAAAAAATCAAAAAAATTTATAATGTTACGATTTTTACTTGGGTATCCAACAACGAAGAAAGATAATAAATTTGATGAATTTTATTATTTGTAAATTAGGGTATGTTGGTATTCATAAATTTATTTGGAGAAAAAATAGTGTTTTGGTTTGGGTTTTCTTTCTCAATTGATTTTAGAAGTGTATATATTGGATTACTTTCTCTTACTTGATATGTTCACATGGTGGGAGATGAAGAGTGAGAGGGATAAAATAAAAGGAGATAATAAACGAACTAATAATGTAATATTTGTTTTTGCACTATTTGGGATGCTATAAAAACATGCCATTTTTTGAAACATAAAAAATTGACTAAAACGTGATAAATATAAAATCAAAAACCAACAATATGTTTTAACTTGAACTTTATGTTGATATTTTGTTCATCATGAATCTACAGTCGTTGTCTATTAGGCTCGTTACTATGTCAGACCCAACGACCAATGCCAAATTGTATGGTAATCCTTCTGTTCATGAATCTCAACATTTGGTGCATGGGTTGAGGTCTAAAAGAGGAAATCATAGATGACAAACTTTTAACCAAACTGATCATGGATAAGAATTTTAATGTGTTCAAATTTATTTTATTTGAAATAAAACCTTTAAACATAGATATGTATGTTCTTAAGCATAATTAAAATATCCGACCACTCAACCAAACCATAATAAATAAACTATTTTTATTTTATTTCTTAATAGTTTATAACATATGATTTATACATTCCGTATCAATTTATATCGTAACATTTTTAATCTAAAAGTGTCAATTTCGTAAATTACGTGTATTTTACATTAAATTAAGCGAAAATGTTAAATTTTATTACTATCTTATATAAAATTTGAAAATTTAAGTATAAACTTCTCCTTACGATATATTAAAAGTAATATATTACCATTTATAATTTAAAGTTGGGTGAGTTCTTAAAATTTATATCAAACATTTTAAATTTCTTAATAAATACACCAAACTTTTATAATTCCAAAAAAGGTATCAGATTTTTAGAAGCCAAAACACCATTCTAATTAAAAAAAACAAGTTTAATAATCCTATCAATTTAAAAATACAACCATATTACAAAAAATCACCCTCGCCGCCACCCTCCACCACTGCCACCGCGACCACCACTATCACTACCACCATCATTACCACCACCACTACCACAACTACGACCATCGCCACCACCACCATGACCACCACCATCACAACTTCCACCACCACACCAACACCACCACCACCGTGACCACCACCACGAAGACGACCAAAACCAAAACCAAAACTACCACTACCACCACGACCACCACCATCACGACCATTACGACCACCACCATCAAGACCACCATCATGACCATTACGACCACCACCATCAAGACCACCATCATGACCACCACCACTACCACCAAGACCAAGACTACCACCATGACCACCACCACAACCAAGATTGTCACGACCATCACAACCACTAAGGCCACCACCACGAGCACAACCGTCACGACCACCACCACCAAGACCATGACCACGACCGTCAAGGCCACCACCATAACCAAAAGCACCATCATCACCATCACCACAACCACCACAACCAACACCATCACCACCACGACAACGACCACGACCACGACCATCACTACTACCACCACCACCACAAATACAACCACCATCACGACGACCACCACCACCACAACCATGACCAAGACCACCACCACCCCCACAACCATGACCAAGACCACCACCACCCCCACAACCATGACCAAGACCACCACCACGAGTACAACCACTACCACCGAGACCACTACCACCACGACCACCAGCACAACCACCACGACCGATACTACCACAACGACCATGATTGTCACAACCACCATCACAACAACTAAGACCACCACCACAACCATTACGACCACTACCACCATCACAATTAACACCACCACCACTACGACCATCATCACAACCATCATGACCACCACCACGACCACCAACACCCATTAGGAATATCGGTAATAAGACTGTTATTCTATTAAGGGTAACAATAATAAGATTGTTATGCCTATGTATTTTGACTAGCAAAAATCAATCATCTTATTCATTTTTTATAAGAGAATTTTTTTTTCACTTGTTTAGGTTAACAAAAATAAACTTTGTATATTTTTACTCATATTAGGAATATCAATAATAATATCCTTACTTTATTAAAAATAATAATAAGAGTTTTATTTATAAGTAATTCGATTAACAAAAATAAATCATGATAATCATTTTATATAAAATAATTTCTTTGATCTGTTTAGATTAACGAAAACAAATCTAGTCATTCATTTGAAAATATAAAAATTATTCATGTTACTCTTATTTGAAATATCGGTAATAACATAGTTACTCTATTAGAATAACACTAATAAGATTGTTATTTTTAGGTACTTCAATTAACAAAAATTAATCACATTATTCATTTTCTTATAAAAGAGTTTCTTTTAGTTGTTTAGATTAACGACAATAAATCTTATTATTTTTTAAAAATTAAAAATTAACCATATTACCAATGTGAGGAATAACATAAATAAAATTGTTATTCTATTAAGAATAAGAGTAATAAAACTGTTATTTCTAGGTTTTTCGATTAACATAAATGAATCATGTTATTCATTTTTTTATAATTTTTAAAAGTTGTTTAGATTAACGAAAATAACTCTTCTTATTCGTTTGAAAAATATAAAAATTAATTATGTTACTCGTATGATGAATCACAGTAGTAAAATTGTTATTGTTATTATAAATAACAGTAATAAAACTGTTACTCTTATCAGAAATAACAGTAATAAAATGGTTACTCCTATAATTTTTTTGTAGTAATGTTATTCTTAAAAAAATAAGAACAAAATACACCAAACATTGTCAAAACATGGACCTGATAAAACTAGAACTATAACATGTTTTCTCTATTTAAAAAAACAAAAAATATGATCACTGGCTTGTGCTATTGTTGGTCCAAACCAATGACTTTAAAGTTAATTGAGACTTTCGTTAATTTTTTTAAGTTGTTTAAATTAACGAAAATAAATCATGGCATTCATTTAAAAAAATATTTAACACATTAATAAAGTCATAATGAGTTTAAGAAATTTCACTTAGAAATTTTTGAATTTTGAATTTTAAAAAGAAAGATTTATGAAATTTGAGTTTAAAAAGTCTCATAATCTCCATTTTGTTAGAGATTAGTAAAAAAACATATATTATAAGTTAGATTAGTTAGTTTCCAATAAAGATAGCGATAAACTTTTACACACAATGTACACGGAGGAGCTTAAGAAAACCAATCACAGTCGTTGAAATGAGTTAAGAAGAAAGCTATAGTTAGATGATAGGTAAAATGAAGCTATACAGGGGCGGATTTAGAAGGTAGCCAAAATATGCTATGACATACCATAAATTTGAAAATAATGTTTAGTGTAGTGATAAAGTGTCTTACCTTTTGGCTCAAGGTGTTCAAACCTTGTAGAATCCAAAACTCAATTACTATAAAATAGGATTATCTTTTGAGTGAAATTTTGGTTTTTGTTTGGTTTTTATTAATATAAAAAATACATGGTTATTACTTTTGAGCGAAATTTTGGTTTTTTTGTTTTTATTAATATATATATAAATACATGGTTATTATTTATTAATAATTAATTTTATTAAGCGGTGGATGTTTAAGATTCTTTTTTGTATTTTATATGGTATTCGGATTAATCTAAAAGCTCATAAACTTTTTTCTTGTGTATAAATTTTATATATGTATGATTTATATATTTTTAATCATAATTTAGGTAATTCATTGATTGTACTTAAATAATATTTTTTTTTATCTCAAATTTATTATTTAGATAATTATATTTAAATGATAAAAGGTTATAATAAGACTAAAATTTAAATAATAAAATATGTTTTGAAGTGATTCGATTACTAATTTTATTTAAGTTAAACATGTAATTATTTATTATTCTTTGTATAAATTTTGTTCATAATTTATATAGGTTTATTAATCATAGTTAGGTAAAATATTGAGTAATAAATTTTTCCCAAATTTACGGATTAAATAATTATATTTAAATAATAAAATGCTATAATAAGACTAAAGTTTAAATATTAAAATGCGTTTTGGAATGATTTTCATATTACTAGTGAATTTTGTTTTGTTTGTCAGATTTATAATAGATGGTTTAGTTTGATTTGTTTAAAAAATGTTGCCCAAACTTTTTACACCTACCCCTAAATTTTCAAAGTCTGGTAGATGAATGAACAAGAACTTATTTCTATATCTTCATCGAGTGAAACATTAGTATATTTTTACTATTTAATACTCAAATATTTATTTTTTGTTAATATTTAGCATACTTTTGATTTTAGTTATGGATCCGGTCATGCCTGACAAGTGTACCTTTACGGTGTTATTGTATGTCCGATATTATTGCTCAGTATTTTTGGCGCCTGAACGAGATACATTTGTTAGAATTAGTCAAATTAAAGTCCACTAAAGAAGGATTTTTAATTATTCTTGGTAGCTTACACGATAAAACCATATATATATATATATATAAAATGTTCTTTTTTAAAAAATACCTGAAAGGGGTAGCCAAATTGATGGAGTAAGACATACTCGTGACAAAAAATCACGTGTTCGAATCTTTCTACAAACACTTTTTTAGTTTTTTTTAGTTTAAGCCGGTCACCTTGTGTGGTTATTTTTATTTTTTATTATTCAATAACATGTTATGAACCATTTTGAGATGTTTTTAAAATGCAATGTTTTATTTTGATACAAAATAAATTCTAAAATTCTGGAAAAACTGACGGTAGTTTGTTGGTAACGGTAGCCTCAGATTTTTTCTTATGTTGGGCCTTACTAGGTAGGGGCTCAAATCTAGGAGGATTAAGCCCTAATTCTAGAGTTTCAAGTCTGTATTGTACCTGACCCACCTTTTCTCTCGTTTCTTCTTTCTTCGTTACGACTCTCGACCCTTCGAGGCATCAGACAACTGATTCACTGTCAGAGCTCGAAAAATCCCACTTTCATTTTTGATATCGCGTGCTTCTCTTTGGTGCTGCAACAATGGCGACGGTTATGCAGAAGATCAAGGATATTGAAGATGAGGTATTTTAACTCCTTACACTCTCGTATTTGTACTTAACGATGTCCGAGCTATGCTTTTCTCGTAAATCACAGAAAAATTATGTTATGTTTATAATTAGATGCCGTGTGACGTTTGATTTGTTTAACCTCGTTATTGTATTTGGCATGGAGGAGATTCGATAGAACTAGAACTCTATTATCTTCTTTTACCCCTCTCTCGACGATTCGAACGAGTCTGTAGAGACTTTTAATAGTTTGACTGTATATATTTTGGAGGTTATATGCTAAAATTTCTGGTGGTTGAACTTGGTTTCTCTGATGATTGCAGATGGCAAAGACTCAAAAGAACAAAGCCACCGCTCATCATCTTGGGTTGCTTAAGGTTCGTTCGTTTTGGTAATGGAATTCGAAGTTATTCCATGGTTGTGTTTCTTTCTTTTTCTGTTTGCCACTGATAATTTGCTTTTGCTCTTGCTCTTTTTATTAGAGTGCATATTGGCAAAATCTTAAGAGCAATGCAACTCTAGTTGTCCAGACTCCGGAGTTAGTTCTAGCTATGTCATTGTAATACTTTAAAAATTATGAAGTGTTTATCTTCATTCAGTCGTAGTTCTTATTATTTAAGGGAAGTTTTAAGCTTATGTCTCAATTGGTTCAGTCATGGCTTATGGTGTCTTAGTCTGAATCCGCTCTCCTCCCCCATCTCCTATAGTTGTAGTGATGAATGTTACCTAATTTATTAGCATGTCATTGTAGGCAAAACTCGCAAAGTTGAGGAGGGACCTCCTTGCACCTCCTACTAAAGGAGGTGGTGGCGCCGGAGAAGGTTTTGATGTTACTAAAAGTGGTGATGCTAGAGTTGGTCTGGTGGGGTTTCCTTCAGTGGGGAAATCTACACTTTTGAACAAATTAACTGGGACTTTTTCAGAGGTAAGCAATTCTTCAAGAATGTTGTCGTTACATTGCCTTTCGGCTTCTCTGTGAAAGTTG
This sequence comes from Limnanthes douglasii subsp. nivea, assembly GCA_036936605.1. Classification (NCBI taxonomy): domain Eukaryota; kingdom Viridiplantae; phylum Streptophyta; class Magnoliopsida; order Brassicales; family Limnanthaceae; genus Limnanthes; species Limnanthes douglasii. Next base: position 163,734,723 of record JAUPFV010000005.1, on the reverse strand, counting down.
AATCTGAAGCCCATCTTTAACTTTACTGTTGAAAAAGTAACACCTGTAATTGAATCCACCTACTTTTTTAGTATTACATCAAGTTTATGTTGCTAGCTTTTCTTTCAAAATATCTTTGATAATTATCCAACATGAACCCCATAAAATTTGGGTAATATTCTGGGTGTCTGTTTGGGTTACTCTTAAGTTAGCAACCAACATTTTATCGGAAAGATTATTTGAAAGGGTTAGAAATCTATGCTTTCATCACATTTTACTAAATTTTGTTCGAATTAGGAACCATTGGTTTTAAATGTTTCGGTAAAAGAAGATAAGGTTATGCTATAAGTGCATGTGCCTTTTACTTGATCAACATTTATTTTTGTTCTTCTTTGACTAAAGATATATTGCGTATTTCATTTTTAATTTATATATCATTTATAACTATTAGGACTTAAGGTGGATGATTGAATAGTATGAACAAATCTGCCTACTAAAGGACCCATATTATTTACCGGTTGCAGGTTGCTTCCTATGAATTTACTACATTGACATGCATTCCAGGTGTTATTGTGTACAGAGGAGCTAAAATTCAGGTAGCACTTCAGTTATGCCTTTATTTTCTTTACAACACAGGGGGGTTCCATGGAACCATTTATGCAACTTTCTTGCTTTATCTCAACGACATTTAGTTAAAGTATAGATGAAATGATGTATACTCAGAGTCCAAAGGTGCAATGATTGGATAAGTATTAAATTAGTTTATAAATCTATACTTTTAGTTCCCCGTGTATTTAGATTGTTGGCTACATCATTGGTTTTCCAGGATAATGTTGGTGTTTTAGGCCAAGTAGAGTGAAGTTTTCGTGAAACATTATCAAATACGGTCCTCATTGTTTTAATGGTTTTTATTTGAGAGTGGGTTAGTTGAGGCTGACATGTGGTTGCTTGGTGCTTGACCATTGTTCACTTGGATCTCTTGCTCCAGTAAACTTGTATTTCAGGAAGGAAAATTTTGTTTTCAACCTTTATTCTGTGTTTAATGTAATTGATCGAATAGAGCTGTGGCATTAAAGTGGATTATATCTATCTCTTCTTGAGGCATTAAAGATCACTTGAGTGTTTTTCGGATAATTTAATTCAATCGCTAATAATGTTAGATGTCTAGTGTGGTTACCTGCCATCTGGTGTCCTCATTCGTGATGATCCAGTTTATTAATGGTAAAATGATAAGCTACTCTACCTAACTAATTTTTATTGTATTTGGCTTGCAGTTGCTAGATCTTCCTGGTATTATAGAGGGTGCTAAGGATGGAAAAGGTAGAGGGAGGCAGGTATGGTTTACTTATATGTGATTCGTGGCTTCTGAACTATGAAATTGTATTACCCTGAAACGTTCATATCTTCGTTTCACTTGTTATTTTGGAGTACAATGATTCAGTCACTTAGGTGTGAGTGACTATTATCTTTAGTACCGCTGTTAAAAGTTAAGTATAAAATTAATGTTTTGTAATGTGTGCATTTAATGTTTGGATTTGGAGCTTTTTCTTGAAGTGTAATTGTTATTTGTGCCTGTTAAGATAGATGCGGAGTTCGAATACTAGTTTGTAGAATTCGTTATCTTATAAGCATGTATAGATCAAGCACTTTTTCATGTCTGGAACATCCTTCAGCTACTTCTCACATTTTGAAGTATGCTAAAAACATTATGTCACTGCTTTGCAGGTTATCAGCACTGCTAGGACATGCAATTGTATCCTTATTGTTCTCGATGCGATAAAGCCCATAACTCACAAACGTCTTATAGAGAAAGAGCTTGAGGGATTTGGAATAAGGTAGTATGAATCCTGTGGAAATTTGTACAGTTACTGCATTGCTCTCATAGTTGTAGTAGTTCATTATTGCTTGCCCTTCTGAATATTTAAATTCCATGCATCTTTGTGCTGTACCAAGCAGATTGTTGCTACTATATATAGATGTTGGAGTTCGTTCATGTTTATAACAAAAACTCAGAATTATATGAGAATAGTTTTGTTTTACTGCATTGATTGCCATGATGATAGGCAAAATTTTTGCATTGTGTAGATGTTTTCTAATTTTTCTTCTGAAATTCTTAGGCAGGAAGCTTCACCTTTTCATCTTAAACACTAGATATGTATTTGTTACTTACATTTTAACTGCAGGTTGAACAAGGAGCCACCGAATCTTACATTCAGGAAAAAGGACAAAGGTGGTATTAATTTAACATCTACTGTAGCCAATACGCTGCTGGACCTTGAAACTGTAAGGGCAATATGCAGCGAGTACAAAATCCACAATGCTGATATTACTCTACGGTATGATGCATCTGCTGATGACCTTATTGATGTCATTGAGGGCAGTAGGATATATATGCCTTGCATATATGTCATCAACAAAATTGATCAAATAACGCTAGAAGAGCTCGAAATTTTGGACAAACTTCCTCACTATTGTCCTATCAGGTAATTTTACTTTTGTCAAATCTCTCTTAAAATTGGCACTACTCCTCCGTTTACCATTTCATCTACACTATGGGTTGAATTCATTTTTTGCATGTGCTTGGTCTGATATACTTGACATGTTACCGTGTCTGAACTACAGTCTACTTCGAACTTTTTGCTTTCGGATTCTTTTCAAACAAGATAATCTGAAACTTTTGGTGTATTCATGTAGTCAGTTTCCAACTTAACTTTATCATAGAATAAAATTTATCTTGCAGAAAATTATTTCAAATATAGGTCCGCAATGATTGAAAAATAAACCAGATTGTCTTTTTCTTTCTGTTTTACCTTCTCTTGAACTTCCTATTTCTGGGGTTCAGTGAAAGCAGCCATAGACTGGACAACTCTATTAGTTATATATAAACAGACAAATCATAAAATTGTTGAGCTGATATCATGTTGCGTCACAATGTATGTACTGAAGTTCATTTGCATCATCGTCTGAAATCTCTTTTGTTAATTCAACAGTGCTCATCTGGAATGGAACCTTGATGGTCTGCTTGAGATGGTATGGGAATACCTAAGTTTGACTCGCATTTACACGAAACCAAAAGGAATGAATCCAGACTATGATGACCCTGTTATCCTATCTTCCAAGAAGACAACCGTTGAGGATTTTTGCTTCCGGATTCACAAGGATATGGTCAAACAGTTCAAGTAGTGAGTATCATCTCAAACTACATGCCTTGATTTAAACCATGATTTATCTTTGACTTTAGATGTCTAGCTTTCGCCACAACAAGAATGAGTAGCCCCTAAATTTCATCAGTCTAGCTTCTGGTTATACTCTTTAGATCTCACAAAATACTTGGGGAAAAGAAATGCTCCCTCCGTTTCATTTTACATGACGTTTAGGTAGTGACCTAAACACATGTAGCAGAAAAACTTATTAAATAGTTTTTGTTTCAGAAATAAATAACTTCAGTTTAATGTTCGAAATTTATACCTTACTGAGAACTGGTAAATATATATACAAACCAATGCAGCATCAGACTCCAAAACAATATGGCATTCTTATGACCAAAAGGTCATGAGTTCGAGTCCCTCTACATACGCTTTCTCGGCTGAGCCTGTCACCTTGTGTGGTTTACCTTCTGGCGTTGGTTTGCAGGCTATCGCGTCAGACTGAGGGTTTACCCTGTGCGCACTCATTGCACTCTGAGTAGCGGCTGCGGGTTCCCTCCGAAGAAAAAAAAAAAAAAAGACTCCAAAACAATATGTACTATGGAAGCTTGTTGTTTTCTTCAAAACTACCCTCATTATAAATCATAGATAGTATTGAAAAAATAAAATTTGATTTATAGCTGCTGGATTATCAAAGTTCCTGTGATTGTTTTAGTTGTGCTATAGTAAAAATTGTGACTCAATTTTTGTGCCTCATATATTCTGAGATCCAAACAGAGGCTTAATATTCTGAAGAAATATTTACACTATTTACTTATCGGCATGGTTAAGGATTAGCTTTTCTTCTGAGTGAAGTAAAGAATTATCCATCTAAACTTTTAGATTTATGTTTGATAAGTATCATTTGTTTTTTATGATTTTTCAGTCTGTCTATATGTCCATGACTCTTACCAATGCTTACTTAATGGTGCAGTGGTCTAGTGTGGGGTTCAAGCGCAAAACACAAGCCCCAAAGAGTTGGCAAGGTTTGAACTTATAATTGGTTCTTGGCTTTCAATATCACATAATAAGAAAATCAATTTTGTCTTCCATTCGAATATCAATAATAAAAGTTTGGTTTTTGTTTTATGCATTACAGGAACATGAGCTTGAGGATGAAGATGTCGTTCAGATTATTAAAAAGGTATGATACTTAGTAGTATTGCCTCAGAAGATCCTTCACCAAACCCACCGAACCGCAAAACTTCCTGTTTATCCGTATTCATTTATAAAAGAAGTGAAGATCTACGGCTTGATATGTAATTAAGGTGATTTTGGGGTCAGAGTGTTTTGTAGTGTGGTTTAGCCACTCTTTGTACTAAGAGTTTCAAGATTGTGTAATTTCGATGTATTTCACTGGTTTACTTGATGTCTTTAAAACTTAAAATTTATGTGTTTGTAATCCAACATTAGAGCAGAGTAGCAATGGTGTAGCTAGTTACAGAATTTTGACAGCTTTCTCTTGTTATTCTACAACGCAGAGTTTTATCCCATGTCAACTGTTTTCTGTCAATTCTGTTGAATTTTTTAGAGGTTTGCCTTTTAGCATTAGTCTCACTATTTTCTTTTTTTTAAACTATGAAATCCTGTTTAGACAATGCAGTACCATATATTTAATCACTACTGTAGTTAATTTATTTTCCTCCTCTTCATAATTTATTGGTTAATTTTAGTAACAAGTTTGGGACGAATGTAGTGTTTTGAAACACGGTTAAATCATAGTTTTGTTTTTTTACTTCTTAGATTTGTTGGGTTTCTTTTTGGTGTATTGACTACGGTATTCTTTTTTATATGGTTTAAAAAAACCCATAAAACATTAACACGTATAGCACATTGTTTATATAAAAAACAAGGGGTAAAAAAGACCAAAAACAACACCATAAGGATGATCCGATAATAACTAAATTATAAGCCCGATTCGATCTAATTTAGATAAATGAAATGCGATTTCCATTATTTTACTTACTATTTAAACAGTTTCTTGGAATTAATAGTAACTGAAATTGTTTTAATTGTGTAGTATTTTGCTTAGAATTAGTAATTCATAGTTTCCATCTAAACATTTATCTGGAAGCAAAAAGTTCTCCAATTAATCTCTTTGAGGAAGTTGAATTGTATTTTCTAAAAATAAAATAAAAGATAAATTATCAGAACTTGTGTGTTATTTTTCATAGTTTAAATAGGAAACAAACATTTGCCTGTCATAATCTCTAGAAGAACCACATTAGTTTGGTTTATAAATAGTCAAACCAAAGAATAGAACTACATCAGTTTGGCTTTATAGGAGTATATATATATATATACACGGATATACCCAACAGTCGTGTTAGTTCGGTTAAAAGAGATTTATTTTTAAACAAATGAGAAGTACATATAAAACCTGTAATGTTGGAATAAGTCAAGTCTTTGAATAATTTAATTTTTAATATATTATTTAGCTGAAACCATATTATAAAATCTAATTAGACAATATATATATTAACATTTTTTAACCTTTTAAGATTGCCGCTATTCATAATGATCAACCTATCATGGCAAACTTTGGTTCGAATCTGCTAATACTTTCTTAGGATTAGTTAAAAACAAAAATTAGATATGTCTTTAAGAGAAGAGGCTTTGATCACAGACATAATAGAATTCACCCACTAGCTTCACAACTACATTACATCATTCTATAAAAACACAAAGGGTGATTCTAGAAACACAGTACAAAATATAAGGTTGGTCGAATCAGATCAGACACAGAATCGTACATAGAATCAGCAAGCAATCTCCTTTATATCTTCAAGCTTTCACACAACAGTTGAAGTATCTGAAAATGCTCCTCCTTGCCTGTTTCAGAAAACAAATGTAATTTGATTACTATAAAACCCAACCAATCATCGACTATATATATATATATACTCTTATCTTTATCTAGACCAGTTCACATTAACAGATAAAGCCAAGACACGTGTTAACTATGCATGTGCTGTTACTGGCTTGTTTGTGTGGCTGGGTCTATCTTCAACTTGTTTAGACACGCATAGATTACTTTCATTCTAGGCAACCATCTCTATCATCACAAGTCCCCTACTGAATTTTATTTATAAAAACAACTGAAAAGTTGCCAGATGTTATATTCACATTTAGTTTTAGGACCATAACGTGCAGACTTTGTCTATTACTAATTTACTAATCTATCTCAATTACACCTACTGAAACTGATTTTTGCCCTGATATATCCAAATTCAGAATTAGACTGCTCTGAAGTTTGATCTTGTTCAAGTGAATAGACAAACACTGATCATCAGGACTAGTGGTGGCCGAATTTTAACACATCACAACACATCACGGGCAAACAAACGCACACTTGCATGAGTTTTAGGTACAAAATCCGGATTCAAACAAAGAAAACTCGTCCGATTTCAAATCTACGTTGGGTTCGAGTTTGGACACCTGTACAATGTTTCATGGAGTTCATCGCCTAGGTCGGACAATTATATTAGGGTACAAACAATATCCAAAATATAGGTTGATACCAGGTAAGACCCAGTTAACCACATCATTACAAGTACAACAAAGCTTTGTCTGACCCACTGAATAAGGACATCATAAGTTACTAACACCAAATAATCAAATCTAAAAACATAACTTAATGATCAATCAATAATGTACCCAAGGAACAGTCTTGATTAAAATACCGAGTCCGAACCGACCTAGGACAAGTATAAATGTCCTAAATAACATCAGAACACAGATTTCATATTGTATATGTTTCACCAGTATTTCATTATATTACTACCACAACTAGGACAGCTCTTCACATGCATCTTCACAATTATTTTATGTTGTTTTATACAAAAGCTTAAGGTACATAAAACAAAAAATAAAACAACTCGTTATATAATATGTTATCTTTTCCACTGAGAAAAGAAAAAGAGAAGACAAGGAATCTTACAGTTGGAGAATGATGGTCCTGATGAAGATCTTGATGGTGATGATAATCATCATGAGTGGGTATTGCAGTTTTAGTAGGTGGTGGATTCATGAGCTCCTCTTCATTACCAAGACTGGCTCTAGAAGGATCCCTCTTGTTTTGCTTCCTCATTTCTCTAATTTTTGAAAAATCCATCGAGTAATCGGGCAGGGGACCCTTCTGGTCCCAGTCTCCGAATTGCGGCACTGATAGCCATGAACCTTGCTTCTGCACATACATCATATCCAAAATTCGTATCAATATGATATTTTAAACTTGGTAGTGATGAATCAAATTCGTGCCTATGCCTATTAAAACAGATAAATTTTACTTATTGCCCGGTCAGTTTTTTAAAATAGAACTTTGACTGGTTCCAAGTTTTGGAGATTGGATTGTATTCACTCTTTTATATATATACATATATAGGCAACAGAGGACATCAGAATCAACAGTGGATCTAAAAAAATCAACAGAAACTCTAAAATTCAATCACAGACTCAAAAGTTGGAAGCAGATTGTAGTTATAAGCCCTAAAGTTTTTAAAAAATGACTTAAACAAGCAAAAGTTGGAACATAAACTGGTCTGTATAGCACAATTAGATTCAATTCATACTGATAGTAGCTCATTTGTTTGTCAGTTCTATATCCATTTTATTTACTGCAAATTAAAACAACAGATTGATGCACAAAACATTGGTAAACATAAAAGCAAGACGAAGAGAAACAAATATTGACCTCCTTACGATCTTCCATGCGATTGACCTGCAATTAGGTTACGAAAACAGAGATTTAGAGTGATAGTCTGGAAATCGGAAGCGTTGATTGAGAGGTTGAGATTACAGGAAAGAAAGAAGAGAGAGAGAGAGAGAAGGAGAGAGAAGGAGAGAGAGGGGGGTTTGTGGTGAAAGGAGAATAGAGAATTAGCTGGTTATAGAGAAGAAAAAGTGGACAGCGTAAAGACAGCTTAGAGACTTGTCTGACAGTGTCTCTGTCTCACACGCATATTACAAGACCTCTAGAAAAACTCGGTCTTGTATTGGATAGAAAAAGTTCTGTAATTAATATATACCCAATCAGTAACTAACTACTATCGCTAAACATGTTTAGGCCTTTTCTTATTATTACAATAATACCATGAAATCTCAAACCATATACTACAATGTTGAGTTAAACTACACTAACAACAATCTTATAATGTTCATAATTCGAGTTTTAGAATAGAATTTGAAATTTAAATTATAATATTTTAAACTATAAAATTTTAATTTATTTTAATATAAATTTCATATTTTGTAAAAAATTAAAAGTAGATAATAAAGATAACAATCTTAAGACTACAATTCTAAAACAATAAAAAAATTATAATTTTTATTGTACAAAAAGTATGCTTCACATATTTACAAAATTTAGTTTTTTGAAATTTTCATACATATAGATATAAGATTTGTATTAAAAAAGAACTAAAGTTCAATTTAAATTTTTTCGCTTTAAATTAGAATTTTAATTTCACTCCTATTATTATAATATATTTTAAATATTTAATAAACAAATATATATCATTTCAGTTTAGCATTTTTTATTGTTATTTAAACATTTATATTTCCATGAATATATTTTTAAAGCAAACATAAATTTTGAATACAAAGATAAGTCTAGCCAAAATTATACACACACACCAAATAAAAAAACAGGACACTAAAATTAAATTTTCATCCGCGTGAGTGAGTTGCTACGAAAGAGCTTGATGATTTCAAAACGTCATTTCAGACATAAAAGAGAGCTAGAGCTTTGAGCTGAATCTATAAGAGATAGGAGTCTGATCCTTGATTGATTAAAATTTTGTTCCACACCAGAAAGTCAAAAAATTGGAGCTCAGCTTTTCTAGGCTCAAGTTAAACAATGAAAGATGATGCAATCAGATTTTGATCTTAAAAATCAGGAGTACAAAGAAGATTGGGATATGGTATGATCTTTTAAGGCGAGATACTAATGCCTTTTTGTGACTACAACTTCCAGTCCATTGATTGAACAACACTTTAAATCTTGCTAGCTTTTCCAAAGTTTTGTGATATGAACCTTATTAACCTGTTTTTTTTAATTTTAAAAACAATAGTCTTGCATATGTTTGTCAGGAGACATGCGACCTGCAAGTTAAAGATTAACTAAAATAGATTAATAGCATAGTGTTTTGAAATTAGAGATTATATATTATTTCTAAACCAACACTTTCAAGCAGAGTGAGACCATTCAGTTGAAGAGGGGTTTGAACTTTGTTGAATTCTAATTTCATTTTACACTTTAAAGTCCATTTAACAAGTCAATCAGTTACTTTATTTAAATTTCTTAGTATATTAAAGGTCACCATTTATGGGGATATAAGAGCTCTATAATATTTCAAAAGAGGCTCAAGCGACCGTTGAGTGTCACCTATAGATAGAAGGTTAACAAGGATTCGAGAGTCTATTAACTAATCTTTTGTTTTTGTAGATTTGAAGACGATCAAGAAGCGCTTTAGCTTCAGCCATGATTGTGGTAAGTTTTCCACACAAATTTCCAAAGTCAAGAACGATGTCTCCTTTATTATGTCTCATTAATATTCCTCAATTGGCCATATTATTTTCTTGACATGAGCCATCTATGTTTAGCTTAACTATGTCAGTTTGAGAAGAAGTCCATGCCAAATAGATAGACTTCTTCTGGTTAAGTGATTATAACAGCCTATCTCTGTAGCAGTAGAATAATATGAATTCCAATGCTTTTTCTTGAATAGATTAACATGATCCATACTAGAGATGATATGCTTCATATATTTGACAGTAGTGTTGGTAGAGTAGATATGGCCTTTGATTTTATATTTGTTCCTTGATTTCTATATGACCTAAAGTATGATAGGAGGCAGGATAGTTCGAATATGCACCTCTTTGCAAGTATATCAGAACCAAATCCTAGTTATGTGAGCTATGGTAATGAATCTTCCTATGCTAATCTTTAAAATGTTAGAAAAATAGGACCCGATAGCCCAATAGTAGTTACAATCCACAAACAAATGATTAAAAGTCTCAATATTCTCACCAAACTGGTATCTAGAAGCCGTAACCACATTTCTCTTATGCATAGTTGAATCAGTAGAAAGCCAGTTATTGAAAATTCTTCATGTAAAAATGAGTATTTTTTTGGGGTTAAACTGTTATAGAGTTTGCTAAAAAGACCAGATTTATTGTGCTTTATTTAAATATGATTTTATGTGTCTTTGGTCTTATAAGTCCTATAATTGGAGACCATCCATCTTGTCATCTTTGTTTTCCTTGATTGATAATTTGTAAATAAGATTAATTTCATTACGAGATAGGATACCAATAAGCTTGTCATAGATCCAAGCATTATTGTACTAAAAGAACTTGACCTTGTTAGGCCGATACCATATATTGTCTATGTTTTCATTTGACATAATCAATGGAGAGTTTATGTACCAGTTGTCCAACCAAAAATTAACATTACCACAACCTATCCTCCATTTTATATTAGCTTCAGCAATGTTCTTTATCATAGCCAGCATTTTCCAAACCTGAAAGCAAGCCTTAGAGCAGTAGTTAGCCTTAAGAAGGTGAATATTATTCCAGTAGATACTTTGTAGATATCTAGCCCAAAGAGACTTATTCTTCATGAATCTCACCCAAAGTTTACTTAACAAAGTGTTTTGCATGTCAATAAGATTCCTAACATTCAGCCCCCTTCATTAAATTGTCTACAAATATTCGACCAGTTATTCTAGTGAATTTTGTTAACTTCTTGTGTAGAACCCATATGAACTTGTTGAATATTCTTTCAATTTTATTTGTTATACACTTAGGGAGATTGCAACTTTGAATCCAATACATTGGTATGTCCATCAGAACATAGTTAATTAAGGTGAGTCTGCCTCCAAATGAGAGCTTTTTGCATTCCCATTCATTTATCTTTTTCCTGATTTTGTTAAGCATAGGTTGAAAATTGTTGGCCTTGTTATTCGTGTTTAAAGTGATACCCAAGTATGTTGTTGGGAGGCTTCCGGAGATGAAACTACTTTAATTTGTTAATGTAGAAACTATGGTAGGAGGAAAGTTATTTGATATAATGACCTTAGTAGAGTTAAAACCATTTGTAAAAAAATAGAGTTAAAATACTCAAATCATAGATAATGGAGTTAAAACCATTTGTAAATATAAGTAAATCATATGCAAAAAATCGTACAAGGAATTATAAGAGAGCTTATTTATGCATATTTTGTTGACTTATTTAATATAAAAAATCTTACTAAAACCTCTTAATAGGAATTCCTCGGAAATTATGAAAAGACTAGGGGATAGGGGGTCCACTTGTCTAATTTATTTTTTGGTCTTGAAGTAACAAATAACCTCCCAATTGATATGGATAGATACATGTACAACCCTTATCATCTTGTCATTAATATTAACAAATTGTGAGTCAAAATCAGATGCTTTGAGGGATATTCTGTCTAAGAATGAATGAGGACATTGCAGCACATAAGTCTTTCTTAATGATCAGCCGACAAGTAATGAAAAAACTACTATTGAAACCATCCATGCCAGCAATACTTGATGGGTTTAAGCTTTTGATAACACTATAAATTTCATCTTCTTTAACAAGGATCATGAGCAGTGACCAAGACAAAAGTTTGATAAAACTTTAATCCATATATAAAATAAGGGTTTTTCTAACCTTAAAACGTGTCAGGTCACCGCGACGAGTTGGTTCGTCGTATCGATAATTTACGGTTGTGATACTGCAACAAATGCACTACCGCATTACCGTGGCAAACATATGCACCGTCGCAGTGACCAAGACAATTAGTTTAATCATTTGCAACAATTATGTACGTCATCACGAAGACAATATTTAGAATACATGGAAGTTGTGGCAAGCCCGGTTCTTCGCGCAATGCAGACTTGTTCACCGTATTAATATTTGTCGCTTGCTGTGACACTAACGATGATGTTTTATTATATTTTTGCTTGTATTTTTAATTTTTATTTTGTTGCTCGAACCATTTCATATTATGATACATAATTCAAATTATTATTACAATAAGATTGCATGTTTAGATATACAAAATATCACGATTAAGATAAATATGAATGTATGTGTTTTGGTGATTATGGAATGTACAATTACGTTTTTCCAACTCTTTATATTTTAGAATGCATGCTAGTGCTAAAAGAATCTATGGATTTCGTGAGGCAAAAACAACGACCTGTAACTGTTGATCACTTAGAGTCTCAATGCATGAGGCGATGTATTGCATGTTCATAGATATTTTGTTTTAGATTTAAATTTTAAATATCATTTATATCCCTTCATATATTTAAAATAATAAGTTTGGGAATTCATGTTAAAGACACATTATAGACACATTTTCTATAGGTGAAAAAACTACTACATGATGCCTTAGTTGCATTCATACACTTCAACTCATGCACAACAAGACTCTCATATTTAATGGTTTCTATTAAGTATATACCATGAACTAGTAAAATCGATCCAAATGAATGTTTGCTTATCTTTAGATGTGCTCGTGAACCAACATTGTTTTCCTTATAAATATTCTCTCAATTAATATATAATATATTTTTCAAAGATCTCCGCTAAATATTATGATTATTTAGTTCATATAAATGTATGTACAAACTTAAAACTTGAATAATTTAGCCCTTATGTCATTTTTTGAAATAATTAAGATTAGGTGTTATGCGTTTATTCATATGTCACTATTAAATGACATTATATTCACATTCTAGTTATACCTTTATAGAAGCGAATTCCAGATCATAATATAATTATGTAAGTAGAATTGAAATATGATATGTTTGTTCATAATAATGCCATGAAATCTATTAGAATATGTAATTGAACAATCATTTACTCTTATCTTGGTTGTCATTATTAACTATATACTTGAGATATTTCCTATCCTAGTTCAGTTAAGATGAGATTAATTATTTGTTTTGAATTTCAACGTTGAGCAATAATAGAGAAAATAATTCAGCTTTGACCAATAAAGAGACTTACGTAACATAACACTCTAAATAAAAAATAAGTTAGTAAGAATGATAACTTAGTTACACTAATTTTTAGATCTTAAGAAGGTTAAGTAAGTTTAGAACAAAAGTTTATTTTTTCAGAAATATTTGGGACAAATTCAGACGAGTTTTAGAAGATTGAGATTTGCATCGACAAAGAAATTTGCTTTCACAAATTTATGATGGTCATCCTTTTAATTTATTTTTTAATTATTAAAGACGTTTGATGAGTTGATACAATTACATCCATCATAGTTTCTCTTCTGTTAGGATGACGACCAAAGTCCCACATCCCACATCGGTTAAACATGGGAAGGATCAATGGTATATAAGTGATAACATACCTCAACTAGTATGAGGCCTTTTGGTAGTGGACCAAATGCAAAGCTGTGAGGGCCTTCGGGCTGCAAAGCGGACAATATCAGATTAGTGTTGAGATCGGTTGTGTTCTTACTTATATACGGAGGCGGAATATACGGACCGTACCCCATATTCCCAACACGTGGTATCAGAGTGTCAGGACCAGACGGAACGCGATTGTGGTAATATTCTCAGAGGTCGAACATGTTGAACCAGTAGTCATGCTCAAGGTGAATGATCTACTCTATACATTTTAGTACGGAACGCGATTGTGGTAATATTCTCAGAGGTCGAACATGTTGAACCAGTAGTCATGCTCAAGGTGAATGATCTACTCTATACATCTTAGTTCAGAGCGTCCATGACTCATCAAGCGGTAGTACTTGATTGGAGTGGATAGTGGAGCTAGAGCGTCTATGACTCATCAAGCGGTGGTACTTGATTGGAGTGGATAGTGGAGCTAGAGCGTCCATGACTCATCAAGCGGTGGTACTTGATTGGAGTGGATAATGGAGCTAAGGAACAAGCGCAGGATGGTCGAGTGAGTAGATAGATCCGCTGTAAAAAAGCTCTATTGCTCAGATGGAGAAATCTCTGATTAGAGTGAGAGGAGGCTAAGTGGTACTTTGTTCGAGAGGAGGATTTGTTAGGATGGCGACCAAAGTCTCACATCCCACATCGGTTAAACATGGGAAGGATCAATGGTATATAAGTGAGAACATACCTCAACTAATATGAGGCCTTTTGGTAGTGAACCAAATGCAAAACCGTGAGGGCCTTCGGGTTCCAAAGCGGACAATATCATACTAGTGTTGAGATTGGTTGTGTTCTTACTTATATACGTAGTCGGAATATGCGGACCGGACCCCATATTCTCATATGGAAGATAAAGTAAATTATAAGTAACTAAATGATAATAAAACATCTTACATACAATGGTGATACACGCAATAAAAGAATTGCAAAAAATGATATATATATATATATATATATATATATATATATATATATATATATAACTACATTTTAACACTAGGTGATATTGTCCCTTATAACTATTATGACTATTTATATAGGCGCTTGATATGTCAATGATAAACAAACCAAGTAAAGGCAATTGGTTGCAACATAGTTATAAGTTTTAAAATAAATTTAATATATAAACCGTTCTTATGTAGGAATGATCGAGATAACACATATTATTTATAAATATTTTTTAGTTATATTAAGTCCATATTTCATCATAGTTAGAAATCACCTCACAGTTTCAAGCTTTTAATCTCAAAGTATGGTATGATAAAGAAATAGAACTTCGAGGACTAAAATATAAAGGAATAAAACCTGTTATGACAAATTGTATAATTAGAGGAGAGAATTAGAGCTTTACGTTTTAATAAGGGACTGATGTGCGATTAAACCCTTTTTTGTAACCGTTTCAGTTAAATTTAAGTCTTTGCGCCTCTATATAAAGGCCCAGACTGATCAAATAAAGCTCTATGACTTTTGAGATAAATCACTCTTGTTACTTGACTTCTCTCTCTATATTTTTTACCTCTCTCAATCGTACTTAGTGAATCCAGATATTAACTCACCAAATTGGTGACTTCACCGAGGAACTGATCACTGATTAATACCTATTCGAATTTTCTATTTTCTTTCCTTTCGAATCTTTGAAAACAACTTCAAACTTGACGATAAATCCAATAAGTGAGAACGATCCATTAGTTCGAGCAGTTGTTGAAATGTTGAAAAAGGATTTGCAAGGGGCTGATGATAGGCAAGAAGAATCTGTTCCGGTTCCACAAACTCAATCGGACATAGAATGCGAATAAATCAACTGTTGGACAAAATTACATCTATGCACAAAAAATACGACCATGGAGAGCATAAGATCCAATCAGCTAGCCTGAAATCAGAAGTGAGACAAGTGGATGACAAAAATGATGCTGGCAATCAATCAGATCGATCTTGCACAGCTCGCCAGATTATAAGTGAACAGAAAGAGTGCGGTTTGAACCTTATAAAGAGCGTCACACTTCTTGAAAGTACAAAAAAGATAAACAAATGTATGTCACATCCAGTGACAGAGAGATAAAAAGTTATTGATCTGATTTTAAAAGATATCGAGGATCTTCGAAAGAATAAAAAGATCAACCTTGATAATCTCGAAAAGAATACAAAGCTAGGAGGGAAAGTGTACCTTGATGGTTGAGGGAAGCTAATTGATGGGAATGAAATACATCGAATCAATACAATATTGTAGAAGATCAAAATTTGTACGTTGTGATGAGAACTTGAGATGGAAATCAATATATTCAAGGTGTTGATTGGATAAATTCTCCATTGAAAACTAAGATAAGATATATCTTTCTTCTGAAGTATACGATGGGATGCAAGACCCTGACGATCACATCGAGCAGTTCAAATATTACATGATAAATTTCGAGGACGATGATAGGTTGGTGTGTCTAGCTTTCTCTCAAACATTTAAGGGAACAACTTTGAAGTGGTATAATAGAATTCCGAGGGAGTCAATTCCAAACTTTAGAGGTTTTTACACTGCTTTTCGAAGATAATTTTTGGGAGCAAGAAAATGCGAGCAAATAGAGATACGATAATTCAATGCAAGCAAGTAGGGAGATAAAAATTGATAGATTACACTAAACGATTTGTCTTAACCAAGACGGGTATAAGATATTTGTGAGGAACTGGTAGCAATAGCAACCTTTCGACAAGGATTGTTACCAGAGGATCTGGCAAACGAAACAACAAAGCGAAGAACTTTGACTTTTGGAGCATTGATGGCTCAAGTGGAATACCAGATCAAGGTAGAAGAGTCGACCAGAGTTCGATGAGTAGTTGGGAGTGGTTAAAATAATTCTGGACATGTACCAAACAATTAGGGTAATCTTTGAATTCTGCCCAACTGAAACATCCGAGGAACAACAACTTACCTCCTCGAAGTGGGGGATATTCAAACCAAGCATCAAGGTACCAATTCAATAGGCCGAGGCTCAACCAATGGATAAGGCCTGAGTATTATGTCGATCTAACTGAGAGTGTTGCTACAAACTTTGAAAAAGCTAAGGGGTATGTGAATTTCAAGAAGCTTGCCCTGATAAATAGGCCAAAGGAGGATCAAAACAACAGATTTTGCAAGTATCACAATGATGGTGTGGATGATTTATAGTTTGAGGGTATTTTTGGTATTTTATCAGTTGAATATTAACTTTTAAGGAGTAGGTAGAAATATAAGAGAGGTGTGTGCTTTTATTTAATATCTCTAGAAAAAATCCAACCTATTAAATGAGGTTGGTTAGGGTATATATACTTGTTTTGTGACCCATGGGTTGTCCGGGTCGGACTTTGGATCCGGGTCAGGCTTTAAAGTCCAAACAAAAAACAGGCCAATTTTCAGCATACAGCTGAGTCATGGTCCGTTTAGGTTTACTATTCATGAAAAAGTCTAATGTAGATGATTCCCGAACTACCCCTTCAGATTAGGCAGAAGGGAACTTCCAAAAATATTTGACCCTATCGGTAGCCCTTTTAGGTCTTTCAGCTAAATTATCAATGAAAATCTGGATCACCTTCGAAGTATTTTTCAAAGAGTTAGCTCACGAGGAGTAGATCCTGATCGGATCTGAAGCGTTTTTCTTTTTGCAGATAGACTAACCAAAGGTTAGATTTTTTAAAAGGACACGTGTCCTATACTGATTCGACCTCTCAGTCGTTTTCCCCTTGATACTTGCACCTATTTTTTCAAAACGTAATTAGGGTGTACTTAATATCCCCTAATTAATACTTGAACGATTTATCTTCCCTAGGTAAATTACTCAAGTATTTTTCACCTTTATTTAACATTATTTTACTATTTCTTTTTCTTAGAATAAGAAAACTTTATAGAGAGAGAGAGAGAGAAATTTTTGAAGCTGCAATTTCATTCTAAGTTTTGAGAGCTTTATATGTTCACAGCCAGAACCGCTTTGATCAAATGAGGTTGGTTAAATTTGTCTGATTTGGAAAAATCAAGAGAGGAAGCAAAATATGCTGCTAGATTTCATGCATCTTTTGGAAGAGTAATCAGTCAGACAATAGCGGAGCCGAACAAGAGTTCTTCCTCATCCGAAACCTTAATAATTCAAAAAACTCATTTCACCCCAACTTTACCCACATTAGATTCTGAATCTTCCGTTCAAATACCCATAAATCCTTTCTCTAAGGACAAGAAAACTTCAATCGTAAAGAAAACCTCACCGTTCATTGCTATGGGATCAAAAACTGAGAACAGTACACCCTGAAGAGTCACTCGACTCTCCAATGCTAGGAGTACCCCTCCCACTTCAAAAGTCACGAGTTCATAAGTAATAAAACATCCCGCCCAACTTTAGGTGGACCTGAATCCATCACTTCCTCTCAATGAGACTACCCAGATTCGGAAAAAAACTAATAGTGCTAAATTGTCCGAACAACAGCCCACAGTAATGGAAGAGCGTATGGAGGATAGTGGGGAAAACACTCCATTAGAAACATCCGGTCAGACGAGGAATACCACATCGGATCGAACTGATAGAGGAAAAATGGGACTGCCAAATAGCGAGTCACTTCTAGAGTGCTTGGAAGGGAAAGTCAGACCCAACTTTCGTAAGGTTAGTGTGAAATACTTATTGGCCCTTCAAAAAATATCTTACGTATATCCTCATACTCTCGAATTAAATCGGATAATAACTAAATAGGGCTTTCTGAAGTCTGTTAAAGTGAGGATTCCCATAACTCCAGAAACCCTTATGGACTGTAAAGCTAATGAGATGGTGGTATACATCAAGGTGCTGAGCTGGGGTCGTCATTTCCCCTTAGACCATGAGATAGTTAGATATTTTCATCTAATCAGGCTTTGCGCAAGCTAATTGAGCCCGAATGTCTGGTATACCATGATAGCCAACATTATCGCCTCTATATTTTCAAAAAATTTAATGCCTATGGAGAAATTTGTTGTTGTGGCTAGTTTGTGTAGAAACCATCAAATCTATTTTTATCACTACAACAGGAGAAACGAATACAAAGTAGTGAATGACCCGTTAGAAGACGAGAAACCATGGAGAACCCGATTTCTTTTCGTAAGTGGAGCTTGGGAGAATGGGAAAAAGATAAACTACGAGTCAAATCCAAGCCAACTGACTAGATACTGAAAGGGTTTAGCTATTTCATAAGACCTTTCCAAAAAAGAACCTTGGACCTTTATAGAAGTTCGTACCATACGAGAAGATACCTTTTCATACCATGTCAGATGGTGATAAACACGGTTATTCTTCACCAAGTGAGAGTGATTCTGATGAAGGAACCGGTGAAAGCTCAAGCACTGATGCCAAGAGTCCCAAAAAATGAAGGTAAGGAAAAAACCGAAGGGAACGAGCCCTAAGTTTATTGTGTTCACCTTTTATGTTTAAAAATAACGTCATTGGATGGCCAATGCATTCTACTATTTTCTTTCAAACTTAGTTTTGTGAACCAAAGTCCTTGGATGGCCAAGGCATTTTGTGTGATGGTAGATTGGGTATATTCGGATTAATATTTAATGTTCATTTTCCCTTCGTATATATTTATTTCTCTTCTTATGTTTAGTATTTAATCTGTATTTTATTTTTCCGACGTGTTTAATAAGCGTTTAATTCATTGAATCACTTCAAAGATATTTCATTTGAAGGATAAAAGTGTTTAATAGATCTAATCACTTCAAAGATACTTCATTTGAAGGATTGAGGTGTTTAATAGATCTAATCACTTCATAGATGCTTCATTTGAAGGATGGGGGTATTTTATAGATATTTATTTTATCCAATCTCCTCGTACTTTCCAAAATCTTTGAAAAAGACATAAGATAACATTGATTTAAAACCGGAAACCTCATTAAAAACTCCCCGCGCCATCAGGGTAGGAAAGAATATGCCCCCAAATATTTACATTGAATTATGATAAAGTAAATATTTACAAGTTAATTTTATTCTAAGTACAACCTGAGATGCTCAATGTTCCACGGGTGCTTTAACATGTTGTTTTCTTTATCTTGAAGTCTGTATGTTCCTTGCTTGATCCTTTCACACACCTTGTATGTTCCACGGCTTCTATATCATCTAGTAGTTTTGAAATTATGAAGATAATGATAAAATAAATCGAAATAGTAACACTATAATATGATGATAAAAATGAGAAATAAATAAAGCTAAATTGGTGGATTGAGGCTTCTTTGGAGGCTCTAAGAAAGTCAATTTTGAATCTTATTTTTTTTTTATTTTTCTGTAATGTGACTGCCCCATCTGGAGCTACAATCGAAATCGTGAAATGACCTCTACATCTTTTGGCATTCTCTGTCACAATACACCAAGCCACACTAGAAGCTCACGTGCGTCAACACTACAGCGATGAATTTCAATGCATCTAGCCACCTTTGCAACTCTTGAAAACCTCTACAAACAACAACAAGCCAAATTGACTAAACTCAAAATAAAATACAAGTTACAGGCTCGAAATCATTACTCACTAAGGTTTTACTAATAAAGGAGATAAAAACAAGTATTTTCCTCATTTGATTCAAGCAAAAATATCTCTACCACAAGAAATTGGAACTATTACTCAAAACCAGGCCAATTTTCAATCTTAAGAACTAACATGGTATATAACCTAAACTTACCTAAACAACAAACCCTTCCCTTGTATCAAAATTTATCACGCCTCTAAAAAATTTATGTTGAAATTACTAGGTCATTACCGAAAGATATCTCCCATGACAAAGTCAAGAGCGAGGAAAAATAAGACTTCAAAACTGTAGAATTCCTAGAGTGTGATAAAAATAAGCTGGAATAAAATGTTAAACATACTCTAATTGGTAAGTTCTTAATGGGCATAATATATATATATATATATATATATATATATATATATATATATATATGTTTGGCATTCAGAAATTCGTTGGGTCTTTTGGCCTAAATGGCAAGATTAGTCTGGCATCTTAGGATCCACACCACTTATTGACTGAACTAGACCTTCAAGAATATTTAAAGAAGTTGTGGCACAGGAATGTGTGGAAAATTGGCCACCACATCATGAGGATATCAAAATGGACATCTTGCTTCCACTCCGAGAGATAATCTCCTATAACTTATGTTTGGATATCCTTTCCTAACATCCCAACCTACATGTACAATGAGAGTACTATCAATGAAATTTCCAAGGCAATTAGTGACCCCTTAGCTGTTTGGGTTTCACACAAAACAGGGCCATGTACGATTGCTGTAAGGCCTGGATCGAGTTGAATATCTCCAATATCCTTCTTTACTAAAACCATATTAGTTTTGGTAAATCAGATTAATATTGGCAATAAATTCTTTATGGATACATGCCTATTTATTTTTCATATTATTTCCATATAGAGCATACCCAAACGGAATGCATAAAAACACGTAAAGCCAAAGCTTCACAAGAAGAAAATCACTAGAATGATCAACACAAATCAGATACCATACAACCCAAGATAACTCAACAATGAATCCCAAAACCTAAGTCTATTATTGTTAAAGAAGTGGATCATGCTGACCGAGACAACAATAACAAGGGTAAAACAAAGCAAAACAAAGCAAAACAATGAAGTTCTCAACACAACATATGATTCAAGTAGAAAATAACCTATTCACAATAGTTTGAAAACTACAAAACCAATATCAATCCAATACTTACCTACCTATATTTGTGAAACTCTATCATTGCAATCCACCATCCATCCTGCAACCAACATACAAACACCTGAGATTAAAGAGTCTGAGATTTCCGAAGCCTTGCAATCTATAGAAATAGGCATTAAAGTTTCAAAAAACAACCTACAAGAATCACCTAAACTTGTTTACCCTCCCCAAAAGTACAAAACATTGGTAGTCTAACCTCGTCCGTCATCTCTACAATACAAATCAACAAAGAATTCAAGAATTCCTTGAGTACAAAAATGAAAAAGTTAAGCTCAAACTACCAAAAAAGCCTAAACACTACCAAAGTCATCCACTATAAATAGATTGCCACACCCAATGATGTCTCTTCAAAATGAGAATCAGAGTACTATACTGGAATGTTCGAGGAAATGCGCTCAATGGAACTATACGCAGGCTTAAAGGCATCATTAGATATAAAAAATAGAATTCGTGGCTATTCAGGAATCCATGATTGTTGACTATCTCCTGACTAAGATTGCTAATCTTCTGGGCTACCACAATAGTATGAATACCTCATAAAAAACTATAATATTATGATATATTGGATTTATCAATTTCGTTTATAGCTTTATAGAGGCTTAAATCAGTAATAGTCTGTCAACTATCCCGTTTTCTTTCATTTAGCCTATCAACTTCAAAATCATCAGCGATGGTCCGTGGATTTGGCAAAATCTATTAATATAGTCTCTCACGCCAAGAAAAATGCCACTCATCAAAGACTAAATTTATAGGCTTTGACAAATCGATGGACTAAATTTATAAATTTTACAAATCGGTAGATTAAATTTGAATTTTTTCAAATAAGAGAAATTGGGAATAACTATACGGCTTTTAGAATATAAAATTCGTGACCTTTTCTTTGCCGTTCTTTAGCTGTTTACAGTGAAATAAAATCAGGTTTGGATCCACAAAGCTCACATAAAAAGATGTGATATAAGGATAAAGTAGGATTTAATTTTATTTTATTCAATAGTGGTCCGTCAATAATACTAAAATGTATTCCAATAGAATAATAGTGATCAACTTCCACAAACTTAGATTAGGTCAAACTCCATATGAAATTCAAATGATTTGAATTATTTTCCAATATACTATACCATTCAACAAAATAATGTGGTGGTGTGGGTATCACTGAAATTATTAATTTTCCAAAAGAAATTATTAATTTTCGATGGTCAAACAAAATCGCGAGTGACGAAAGTCTATGTTGTAATGTGCATTTTTCAAATGCTTTGACCTATAATCTCAAATGCCAAGCAATAAATGTTTGTCCAATTATAAATTTTGTTTTTTACTAAACTCTTATAGTCTCAGTCTGAGAATTTAATTCAAAATGTCATCTCTCGCCAACAATTTTGATTTATCTAGTTGTAATATTTTTTGCGAACGAATAAACTAAACTAATGATGCTCTCGGTTAAAAATATTCTTGGTCGGCAAATAAAATCAATCATGTAGCAAATAATATTAAGAATAATTTTTATTTATAAAATAACCAAGAACATATTTGGACTGTCCCTTAAAATGAGTGATTGATGGATGATGGATTAATCATTTCAATAATTATTATATTAATCTAATGTTAAATTGTGAGGGAATTGTTCAAAATCAAACTCAAAAATTCTTTATGTTATTAAGATTTGGAATTGCGGCGCGGCTAAAGTGGTTTTATTATCGGTAGTAATAGTTTACATGGTTTGTGAAATTGTTAAGATGTTTTGTGAAATATATTTAAGCAAAAAATTATGAAATGATATTTTAGTACTGCCAAAATACATATGATAAGTTTATGGTTAGAAAATAGTAAAAGAAAAATTATAAAAATAGTACTTCTCTTCTCGTAATAAAATTATAAAATACATTTTTAGTACTTTTGTTCTCGTAATAAAATTAAATCTTTTAAAAAAAAAAATTATTTTAACAAAAATAGTAAAAGAAAAATCGTGGTTAGATTTTTCCCCATTAAAATTCGTCATTAACTAAATATTGTTTTTATTTCATTTAATATATTTCAATTTATCAATATAATTTTAATTGTGTTATTAGCGGAAAAAATATATTAAATGTTTTCGTAACACCTAAAACATCTCTATAAAACACAATTTTATTTTTTTTAAATTATAGCATGATAACCTTATTTTTTAAATGAAACACAAAAAATTATAAAATATTTAAATATTTAAAATAACAAAAGATAACAGATTAAGGTGATTTGCAAGCCTCAAATGATGTAAAAGTTTCGGAATACAAAATAAAATTTTAATTCAAACTCAAATTAAAGTTAATATTGACCACCAACTGCATGTTGCATCGTCATCCTCGCTGCTTCACTTTTTGATTCGATGTCTACCACAGTCTATTGGTTATTATATCATAGGTGTCACTTAGTACATCGTCGGTGTAGCGTTGCTTCCCAACCTTTATTCTAAAATAGTTTTTTGTGTATGTTTTGTTCTCTTATTTTGAAGATTCTTTTATTTTGATTTTTACATATTCGAAGTTTCAAGAGAGGACTCATATATATCGAAATGAAGATTCTTTTATTTTTATTTTTACGTATTCGAAGTTTCAAGAGAGAACTGATATATATCGAAATGAAGATGATTGCATTGATGATTATATTAGTGCATTTTTCATAACAAAATATTATATACATGACATATTGTTTGAGTGGATTAAGAAAACTGAGAAAGAACATGAATTCGTTAATATATTAAAACGTCATGATGATCTGCATAGTAGAAATAATCCTCAAATATTTCTTAAATAAGAGAGATCCGAATGATATAATCAGTTAGAAAATATAAATGATCTTAAGAGAAAGTCGTCCGGATAAAAAAAATGTGGATGTATTTTCGAGTTTAAGAGAACTATGGTAACCGTAGATGAATGGTCCTCACAATTTAGGTGCAGGATCCACAACCATCCAATTGCTAAACATTTAGAAGGTCATTCGTACACGGGATGTTTGTCTAAATAAGATTTGACATTTGTAGAAATTTTATCTTCATAGAAACTCAGCCTCAAGAAACTTTTAGCAGAGTAAAAAAGTTGAACGATCAAAATGTGTCATCCTTGCACACTGTATACAACGCTTGACAAAAACAAAGGATATTGGAGAAAATTAGTCAATCACAGTTTCAATACTCGTTGGACAAAATCTAACGTCAAATTATTATGAATGACATATATCTAGCCAAGATCAAAATGATACAATTACTAATATTTTCTTTGGACACCTATTTAGTGTGATTTTGTTACAAAGTTTTCCAAAGTGCTAATAATGGATAACACTTGCAAAGTAATAAGATACGTGTTGCTTTTGTTTGAGATTGTTGAAACAACCTTTACAAGTATGACTTTTTATGTTGGATTTGCGTTTATGTATGAGGAGAAAGTTAAGAATTTCAAGTATTTATATTTTAATTGTTGTTTGTAGGTAAAAACATTGAAGAACCTTCTGTAGTTTTAACGGATATACCCTTGTTGATGAATAATTTTATACAAGTGTTCCTGAAAACATCACATATATTATGCCAATGAAAGATGGTGCATATCCACCATCGGTGCTACTGACACCATCGATGATACTCGCACCAATATTTATGCTTGCACGAAGGATGTTGTTATGCACTAACCGTGCACTTAACACCATTGGTGCAATGTCTCGTACACCAATGATGTTGTTCAAAAACTAAAGCCAAGTATATTAAACCGTATCTGTTAATTGGCACCATCGGTGTAGAGTGTATTAAACCATGGGTGCATGGAGCATAGCATTGAGCGTGCATTTGCATGATTGGTCCTACTTACACCGGCTAATCATATATAAGTGGTACAAAACTAAACTTTTTTACTAATATATATTTTAAGTGACTTTCCAATACTCCGTTTTTTACTAATATATTTCTTAAGTGACTTTCAAATCATACATTTTACTAACATATTCTATTGAGTGATTTGTTAGGTGACTTTAAAAATTCAAGTTTTTTACTAACATATTTTATTAGAAGTTGAGGTTGATAAGTAAATAAATCATCTAACATATCTTAATACAAAATATCAACCAACATCGTCTAATAGGAAACATCATCTAATGTTGTCTAATAGGAAACATCATCTAATGTTATCTAATAAAAAACATTATAGACCATGGTCTAATATAAAAAAACATCGTCTCAAAATGAAACAAGACAACAACTAAAGAATGAGAAACAATATAACTCTTAAATACAAACAATCAGCCAATAAGAAGTAATTTACAACACTCATTTCTGAAAGAGCTTCAACTCTTCATTTTATTATCTTACCTATGAAAATTGTTGATCTTACGAGTAAACTCAACTATTTTTTATCACTAAAATCCAAAAGGGCGATGATAAAATGGTATTTAATCGACGTCGACTTATGATGATGCCAATCCTCGCAAACTTATTTTCTCCAAATATTACTGTTGTCTTCATTCTTCAAGCTTGGGCTGAGTAGTTGAAGAGGATCCGGTGAATCCCGAATAATTATCAAGTTCCACATGACTCTAGCAGGTATATATCATTAAACGATGTCCATTATTCTAATGGGATCGTTGAGATAGAACTGGAAAATGAATTCCTATATGATCATACAATTAAAGTATATAATATAAAATAAAAATAACATAGTATACCATAAGAAGCGATAAATAAAATTTACTTAGATTTTTATTTGTGCGATCAATAATAGTGTTACCGTAGTTATTATTTTGTCACACATTTAGTCCCACCAACCTATTTGGCAACCAACTAACAATATTAGATCTTAAAATATTGTAAGAAAGGTTCATCCGAGGTAAAAGAACATGGGAGATTATCGTAGATATGAAATTCTAATATAATTATAAAACCATAATGGTTATGCTTTGAGGATTTCAACATATCTCCCAAACCATGATAAATGAAAGACACGATACTCGTTTTATAATCTACCCCCCTAGCCAATCTTCATGTCCTCCAAACCCAAGATAAAATATTCCTTCATAGATTTCTTATTGGTATAAGTGAATGTCATGCATCCAAAAAAATATATAAAGTATATACGTGAAACTCGGTGAACCATCTCAACTGAAGATACTGAGTCCCGGTAAATATATTCCTTTGCTATTTTAAACCAACACCCACTCTTCTTTTCATATCTAGTTGTTCAGGGGAAACATGTATTGGAAGTCCCAACAATGGGGTATACTTGGCGTATATCTCATCTCTTGTATCATGGTTATCCAAATCTAAGATTTCAGACACCATTGGGAGGCATGTCATGACATTGTCTCTCTAAATATAACCTAGAAGGTATTGGTATTTTGGCACCATCATTCTAAATAATTCTCGTTCAATAGTGGACAAGTGTTAATGAGTTAGATGATTAATGAAAAGACTAAATAAAGTAACAACTAAAAAACTATGTACTGCAGGCTGGTTAGTTAGGTGACACATGCGAAGTATCGTATAATGAGCACAAACACATAGAGAATTACAAGATTTTACAAGGAAAAACAAACAAGAATATCTTTATAAATTATGAAATATAGATTTAAGTCAAGAATTAAATAATTATAAAACTTACCTCTTAATGAAAGAATTGTACGACTAATGGTCCTTGTAGTTCGCAAATATTCAAATGTTTTTGGAATCCAATAAATTAAACATTCTCAATTCTTCTTCTTTACTTTCCACTGAACAGGTTTCCAACTCCTCAACTAAATCATGGTCAATATCACCACTACCAGTAGGTACCTTGGACTCTAGTGCACCTTAACTAGAGGATCCACCTCTCATGTTGAATTCTTCTGTGATACTTTTTAGAACATGTTGCCTCAAACTATTTGTGATTCTGTATAAAAATATTTATGTATACTCAACTTTCATCTCAGTATGAATTGGCTCAGACTGAGCTTGCATTATTTCATTTCTAGGTTATAAACGCTTTTGTCGAGAATCTAGCCTCCTTTTCTCACAGACCCACTTCAGACTTAATTGAAGGTAATAGTTTTGCCGGTTCATGATTCTATGGTCATGTATCTATGTTCGCGCACGCTCTTTCTGCGCGTCTGATGGTTGAGTCAAAATCATGTGATAAAAGTTAAAGAATTGGTAATATAAAATAAACATAAAATAAATAAACAAACAAAAATCTACAAACAAGAATGCAATGCCTAAGCATACAAAGTGCACGGTCCAACACCGAGGGTGCTATGATCAAGCACTCGTGGTGTTTAAACACTATATTGGGTGTGGAAGACACAAGGACTATTGGTGAAATGTCTAGAAACCAACAATACTTAAATATAGAACCCTTTGTATTGAACTTGTGCACCAATAGAGCAAGGTATACAAAGTATCAATATAAGTGGCTTGCATTATAAGTGGCTTGCATTATCAGTTTAACAACTCATCACCAAGATTGCTTAAGCCTAACAATATGGATGTTGAATCCATGCACCAATGGTGCAAAGCTAATGCACTAGCATTTTAAGATACACATCGCTGGTGTGGAAGCCTTGCACCCGGTGCATAGGTTCATACCCCAATTTACAACCTAAACCATGAACACTTAATTCAAAATTGGCTCTAAAAACTAAAAATTTATCCGTAAATCAACCTCCAATAATAATACTAAACTAGATACTAACACACACAAAACTAAAGAAACTAAATACTAATACTTACATATGTCATCACTTTTAGCACGAGACATTACCTTGGGATCACCAGAGTTAGGTTACCAAAGTATATGAACAAGAGAATGAGAGAGAAGACAAATTATAAAATGATCAAGCTATTTTCACCCGAACGGAGTATAACCCTGCCCATTTATAGGTTCACCAAAACGTGATCTAACCCCACCCATTTTTGGACAAAAATACCTTTACCAAGAGTATATAAGGACATTTTATTGTTTATAAATATATCTCACCCATTTGTTTGTTCTTCTTTCTTTCAATATTTGTTCATTTTAGTTTTATCTCATTCTCTTTCTAAAAATCAAGACTCCGACGATCTCACTCCGACTGCCATCACACTATGGCAAACTCCTTATTCCATGGTGAAAAGTCCGATGTATCCTATCTCTTCCTTTAAATGATGGTTTTTCTCTTGAGTTTTTTTTTCTTAACTTTTTTTGCTCTTGATTTTTTTATTTAGTTTTTAGTTTTTTAGTTAAATTTACATACACGTTTGTTAGTATATAGTTTAGATAAGTATGTGGTTGTCAATTTGTGGTTAGATGAATGAATTTACGGGTTAGTGTTTATTAAAATTGGTGGTTAGGTCTTAATTTTGGAGGGTTTATGGCTATTTTGAGGGTGTTGGGATTATCTTCTTTGCTAATATTGTCAGGAAGAGCCTGTATTGATGGTGTATATATTGTGCACCATCGACGTATAGTTGGTGCACCGATAGTACACAGGCCAAATACCATTGTTGCTATCCTTCTACTTATTAGATAAGTTTTTCCTATCCTAACCTAATTTAGTTAGTCTACTTTGTTTAAATATATCTGATGTAAAATTTAGTTAATATTAGTGGCTTCAAGCTTATTTCATTATTATTTTTATCTAAATTTTATTATTTGTTGATTCATGTCGTCTGTTGCACGAAAAGACCATTCACGCCTTCAGATCTCTAGACATAAGTGACTTGGGGAATGTATTGTCATTGTTAAGTCCGTTAAGATGGACAAACAAAAATATGTTCATGAAAAATATCACCAACCGAGCATTAATATGGAAGCTGAGGAGCAAGCAAAGCACACCAAAATATTGTTGCACCGTATTTATAAGGGTACAAAACAACCTATTGCGAAAATAGTCAGAAATAAGGTGATGCAAGGGCCAATGGTGGATCCTCTAGTCAACTTACACCAGATGTATTAGATCATCGTGCACTAATATAAGATCATCATGCATCCTTATCAAATCTTTATGTACCATCATTAACTCACCGTGCACTATCATCAACTCATTGTTCACCATTATCAACTCATCGTACACTGTCATCCGATTTACCTGCCAATAATAGTGACAATGGTGATATAGATCAACACTTAGTTGAAGAGGAAGATAACGTTATAACTCAAAGAGAAGAATAAATTATATTGTTTAATTTCTTGAATGCAAATAAAATTCTATTATTTCTCGACTTTAGAGAGTATGAGGTGTACAACACTTTCATTTGGAGGGGTTAGTTTATAATTATTAAATTATATATTTTACTTATATCGACGTTTCTTATTAAGTGTTATTTTCTTACTAAATATTTTGTATACAACCTCGTAATTCTCTCAAAATCTAAGCATATTAAGCGATGTTGTACATGTAGAACATGACATCACATCCTAAGATAGAGAGTTATCTTGCACATACACCATTTGAAACTCTTATTTCTCATATGCCTAGGTATACTGAATGAGGTATTCGTTGAACGTTGGAAACAAAAAACCAACACATTTTAGTTCAGCTTCGAGGAGGTGACACTTACGCTAGATGAAGTCTATGTCATCACACGCCTCTCGGTTTTGATAGAATACTGGAAGAACTAAAAGGCTACGAGAGAAAAGATGCATACCGACTATGCTCGGCTGTTGGACTTAAGGTTGATTAGGTTTGCTTGTAGTTAGAGTCTACACAAAGAGTGAAGTTTAAATTGAAATGGCCGTAGGTTACATTTTCAGAGGATCAACATCTTCATTATACCGATATAGAAACTATCAGCTAGGTATCATGTGCATACCTTATGTTTTTTTGGGTGCACGATATTTACGAATTCCAGTCAAAAAAACATGAAGGCTGAATTTCTCTATGGTTTGGAGGAAATGAAATTTTGGATGTGAGATATATATTGGGGGGGTGAATATTGTGGCTTTCCTTTATCATACTCTGGAGGATGCCTCAAATTCTACAAAGTAGAACTTTTACGGTTTTATGACCATGCAAGTCTGTTGGATCTATGATCACTCTCTAACTTTATGAGGTCAGCTTAACTCGTCTTACAGACTTAGGAGCCCGATGGTTGCCAAACATATTGGTGGGCTCTAATCTACTGCCCAAATCTAGCTTATACATAATTCTTAGCGATCCAAAAAATAAGGATGTAAGTGCACAAACTTATACTCAATATTTATATTATTTTACTGATATTTTCATAGCATATTGTCTTGTTTTTATTTTACAGATCATCTTTGAGTCGTACAGACATATGAGACCTCAGTTTCCCATAAAATATATCTATCCAATCGACTATCCAATCAGAATGATGAGCATAATCGAAGGTTATATGCCTGATAGAGTGATGCACCAATTTAGAAGGATCCAAGATGAACCACAACCTCCCATGTTACTAAAAAATACCTATAAGAAGTGAGATCTTTTTTTTTCGGAGGGAATCCGTAGTCGCTACTCAGAGTGCAATGAGTGCGCACAGAGTAAGCCCTCAGTCTGACGCGATAGCCTGCAAACTAACGCCAGAAGGTAAACCACACAAGGTGACAGGCTCAGCCGAGAAAGCGTATGTAGAGGGACTCGAACTTATGACCTTTGATTACAAGCTTGCCTTACTTAACCAACTCGGCTACCCCTTGGGGGCGTGAGATCTTTCTTGTTACCATTAATAGGGATTGTTTAGGAAGATTAAAATAATCATTTATTTTTTACGATTGTTTAACAACTTATATTGCTAGACACGGGAGCCCGATGATAAATGTGTATGTGAACTACATTCCTAAGGATGAATGGTATGCCATCACCCCTTTGTGAAGTCTGGTTACGATAAAATGTTTGAGGTTATTCATATGTTCAATAATATGCGCACGTTAAATGATTTAGAAGGTATGAGGATTTTCAAGAAATGCGTGTTGTAGATCGCTTCTCGTGGATCATTGTTCTTATCTAAAGACTTATATTGGTTGTGTTTGCTTGATTTCATTGTTTCTATTTCAAACTATATTTTTTATTTTATGACTTATGTTGGTTATATTTGTTTGATATTTTATATTATACCATGGATGATTTTGTGTTATAAACTATATTATTCGAATGTTTTTTTATAAACCATTCATGTTGGTTATGTTAATATTTATTCATTTCGTAACTATTTAAGTACATACTTAGGTTATAAATTCATAAAAAACTAAAGTTTATTTTATTAATTCATAAATTATTTAATTTTTAATAAAACACTTTGGTTTTCAAAAGAACATTTAATATTTTCCACCATATTATATTTATACCTTATGCACTACCGGTGTCAAGTCGTTGCATTAATAATACATACTTACTCCACCATGTTCGACGCACCATGGATGCATATACTTTGCATCGATGGTACACCGTATGTTGCACTGATCGTGATTGAAATTGAACCATCTGTACAATTTACTATACACTACTAGTGCATGAAATTGCACCGGTGGTATAACGTACCATGCACCATGCTGCATTTGGGTAATAGTTGGCGACAAACTCATTCAATTTTGCGCCAATTTTAATTCCCCTCATTTTTTATTTTCCCGCCAAAAGCAAGTCATGTATAAACATTACCCACTAATTTTATTATTCACTTCTTTATATATATTCCACAAATAACATAATTATGAACACACAACTTCATTTACTAATATATATTCTATAAAGAAACTCAGAATTTTGTTTCAATATGGAATAGACTTTCAATGAATACACCCACCTCATGAAAGCTGTCAAGTATGTGAGTCGAACGAGGTTAGATGAGATTATGCTAAGTTTATTAATGAATTTTTATGTAAAATGTACTACAAGTGCGAGTATATGTACGTGCATGAAGAAGAAAATATATGTGCATCTCCGTACAATCTTGAGTAAATATTTACCAGTTACAATTATCCAAAATCAGAACCAATATTTTGGGTGTTCTCACTCCCATACGTAATTAAGAATGAGATATTTAACTCATGAAATTTGAAAGCAACTGATTTTCGGACAAAAGATATGCTACGTTATGTGGGGGAACAAATCTTTGAAAAAGCGGTTGCAAAGAGAAGTTACACTCTTAATGAAATATATGATTTTAATTAAATTATATGTGTTGCTTTATGTTCATGTTTAATATTTTTATGTTCATTTTATGTTATTTTACGTAATTTAGGTTATTGTATATGTTTTATGTTTCTTTGAGTACATTAAGTTATACTTTAGTTGTTTTATGGACATGTTTAATCCTATTTTATATTTGTTTCATGTTCTTTAGTTCATGTTTACATTATATGTTGTTTTATTCATAATCTATTTATCAAGTTACAATATATGAAACGGGTTCCAACTATTCGGCTTCATGACCTTCGGCACGATGTCATGCAATAGGTGAATAAACTGCTTTGTTTTGGGATTAATGATTCAATTAACCAACATATACTTCATAAGATTGAGTTGGACCTCATTGACAGTAGGCTGAAACAAGTGCTAGAGGATGCAAACTTCCTAAAAATAGATATGCAAGAATATAAATCTTCCTAAAATATTGTGTTAATTGTATTACATATCTATGTTTAATGTATTTGCTTATGATTTTTATTTTATGTGCAATATATTTTCCTATAATGTATTTAAATCATATGTTAAATTTTATCAATTTAAGTTTGATGTTTTCACATTGTTTACACAATAATTTAAACGAGTACAGTACACAAATAAGTTTGCATTACATTATGAAAATATTAAAACTGTTCACTTATGGGTTGATTATGATATGGTTTTGAACTTCAAGATCTTCATATTGTTTGCATATATTTATAATCAGTAATTCCCAACCAGCTGCTTCTATCTTACGCAATAGTAGACATGCATGATGTACCTACGTGCATGACGAGTCATTAACAAATGGAAACATACGAGGATGGCAATGCCGCATTATTATAAATAAAACTTAAAATGTATTATACAATATTTACATGGATGAAATGGTTGTTATTAATAAACCAAATATGATTTCCACTCTTTGAGACATTATAGTGGGTGCAACTCGTAATGGTAGAAAAGTGTAATTACAATTCACTGGCCTCATTTGTGCCTCAATATGAGTTATGTAGTTAAAATTTGATGCACTCGATATCCCCATCTCCGAAATTGTCATCCAGTAAGCTATATTTTTAGTTACTCCATAGTAGTGTATACTTTCAGTGACCTTTAAATACTCTTCTTTACCATTAAATATATACTTGTAAATGTCATAGTTATCCAGAAGCTCATCATAAATTTCTTTCCTAACAAGATACCACCCATCTTGTTGGTCGTACAAAACCATACGATACTGATTGATACTCACAATGCCCATCGAATCTAACGTCATTTATAGGATCTATAAAAGGTCTATAGTGAAGGGGTGATTATCGTAAGTAAGATTTTGGATCATGAAATAAATGTTTAGAAAAAATATTAGAGCTTGGTATACTATGACTATATACCGACGACATTAAATTTTTCCAATTACCGCATGTTTCTATGACGGAACACTATGACCATTAGCTTGCGTTTGTATTTTCAAATGAATAGATTTACTTATGGGTGTAATTCATTTCCCTTTGGGCACTTTAACCGAAAGAGTTTTGAAAAAGTTACGTATTGAAAGTTCAATAGTTTTTTTTAATCTCTCACGTGTTCCTAATGCAATTTATCTCGTTTAATGGACGATACAATTATATATAATTTTTGTTTGGCATATGGACGACCACTTCCAATAGACTACATCAATCCAGATAGACTACTTCAAACTATATCTTCTAAATATGTTATATGTGTCATTCGTCGTTGGTTTACATGGCATCAATTATAAGCTTATCAATTTTTTTTCTTTCAAGGGTTGTATCATGGTTAGGCTATGTATATCATTATATCTAATCACTTCCAATGACCATAAAAATATACTAGACTCTATATAGAGCCACTCAGAAATCTAGTGGCAACACGGGATCCTGTGCATAGATCGTATCACACAAATTCAATTTTAATTTGTCATCTTAACTTTATCAGTCATTTTATGATATTTAGTAATTTATAATTCAATAAAAAAAAGTTCTAAAGTAGCATTCGAGATGTTACCTTTGGGTTTATCAAACACTTTGTTTCCAAATTTATGTTGTGATATTAATCGACTATTTTCAATTAATGATCTAATTAACGCATGTTGCATATCAACTCAAGAATACACG
The DNA here is from genome assembly GCA_036936605.1 of Limnanthes douglasii subsp. nivea. Lineage (NCBI taxonomy): Eukaryota > Viridiplantae > Streptophyta > Magnoliopsida > Brassicales > Limnanthaceae > Limnanthes > Limnanthes douglasii. The sequence goes on along the minus strand of JAUPFV010000005.1, from coordinate 163,700,199 downwards.
TTATCCTAAACTAACTTGAACTTTTGCTTGCTCGTACCTATCTGACGGTTTATCTTAAACTGAATGCCCTCCACCCGGTTAGTGGTCGCATGTATCAAATGTATGAACTTGTTAGTTTTTCAAACCACAAATTTATCAGCATAAAGAATAACCAGTACTTTTTGGTGTATTTGATTGTTTGAGGAAATTTTTGATAGTCATGTTGCATGTCAATCTGAGTGTTCTCAAATTCGGGTTTTAATTGTGAGTACATTATCTTTGTACATACAAACAAGAATTTATCATGATCTAATTTCTCACTAATGTATTATTCGTGTTCGATCGAACGTTTATGTTAATGTGCCATCGGCAAAGCATGTGTGTTGTTTTTGGGAACACTTATTCTATAGCCTTCATGAATGTCAAGTCTCTATCCACTAAAATCAAGAACGATTCTTCAATATCGTTAGATACAATTAACAATTTCAAATGATCTAATATCCACTTGAAATTGTTTACTTTCTCCCCAGACATAAACACAAATAGAACATAATTAGTCAAACCAGAAGGTGTACTCCAACGATCTCAAACAAAGACATTCCGTACTTTTTTATCTTATAAGTGCTATCCAATACTATAAGTATTAAAAATATCCGTAAAAAATCCACACTAACCAGATATGAAAAGAAAACGTAAGTAATTATATCACTTTCATCTTTCTAGATCCATGTCATTCAAAATAATGATACTTTTTTAGTTTTCCTAACATGTATTGCAACAGTAACCGACCAACTTTCTCCAATATATGGTTTTTATGTTGATCATTTATCCAGTGCACATGGCCAACAAATTTTTTTCGTTCAACTTTGTTACTCCATTCAAAATTTCCCCATGGAAAGTTCCCATGAAGGTAGAACTTTCTACAAATTCTAACTCAACTTTAGTCAAACAACCCGCGTATGAATGACCGTTTAAGTGTCTAGCATTTAGATGGTTGTGAATACCGCATATAATCTCTCACAACCATTGATCTTAAGTTACCATGATACCTTTAAGCTTTAAACGACAACCACATTGTTTTTCATCTGATCAACTTTATTTTAAGATATTTTATGGATACTGCCGATTATACCATCCAGATCTCTCGCATCCAAAGTATATTCAAATAATTATTTCTACTATTTATAGAATCAAGTCGTTTTATTAATAACCAAGCCGTTGTGTTTCCAGGTTATCGTAACCCACTGAACTAATCTGTCTCACATGTAATATTGTGTTGTAAAAAAGGCATGGGTGTTGAATGTAATGAAATCCTTTGCATATCCATTTGTATCATCGTCATTCTGCAATTCCAAAGTACATAAAAATAAAAATAAGAAAACAAACATAAACCCAAAATATAGACCAACAACTACAAAAATGAACTACATTTAAACTAATGGTACAAAGGGTTCGAACTGATAGTACTCCGACTGTACCAAAAACTCGATTTTTTTGTAAACAAAATTAAAATTGCGGTTTGCCTTGTTTTTTTGGCGATTTTAGCTTTTCCAACGTAACTTGTTCTTGTTTTTCTAACTTTACATCTTCCGGTATATGCATATCTTCTTCCATTTTGTTGTGTTCGTGTTGAATTTTTTTTGTGAACGAATTGTTCCAAAAACAAAAATTGGATTTTCAAAAGAAAGTGTGTGTTTGATTTTCTAAGTCCATGTTATTCATTATGCTTTTGTATTGAATATATATTTAGAATATTTTTATCTTAATAATAATTTTGTAATTAAATAGACAAATGTCTTGGTCAATAGATATTTTTTTTGGATGGAATTAGATTTTATTTGGAAAGTAGTTTTATCTTTTATAAAAAAAAAGAAAATAATAATATTGAATATATCTTTATATAGTCTAATAAAATACTTTTGGTTAATAATTAAAAATAAATAAAAAATTGTGACTACATAGATTTAAAAGGAAAAGGTTATGAAGTTATATAAACATAGCTTGTGTCTTAGTATAATATTAAGTGCAGCCTAAACCACATTTAAGCCATTATAGTGACTTTCTGTCCAGTTTTAGACTAAGAAGCCATTTCGTCTAATTTAAGCCCAAACTTCAAAACATGTATAGAAATACTCCCGTCTAGTTTAAGCCCAAGCTTTAAAACACGTTATATATATTTTTATGCTTTTGGCATTATAGTGACTTTCTGTCGGTCTATTCTCACTTCATCTATCCTCGTTCCAAAATCTGTTGGTTCTTGGATATTATTAGAGGTGTCAAATAGTTTGAACCACGAACCATCGGAACCTTTTAACAGAGAACCACGGTTTGCGGTTCTGGTGGGTTGCGGTTCTGGCGGGTTGCGATCCTGCCGGTTTACTTCTTATGCGGTCCTGACGGTTTGCGGTTCTACCGGTTTGCAATCTTAATGGGCCAGTTTCGCAGTTAAACCACAAGACAAACCATTTAGGAACCGTTTATCAAAATATTTTATAATGTTATTTAAAACTAATTTGTAAGTGTTAATTGAATCTAATTTCAATAATTAAGATATGTATCATATAAACGAGTTAATTATGTTATTTCATGTATTTTAATTTAAATATGTTATCATTTTAATCAAAATTTTATAATCAAGCAATTACATTCTAAAAAATAATTGTAATTTGATTTTGATATGTTTGATTATATTTATGTAATTAAGATATTTTATTTAATATTAGGTAGATATTAAATAAAATATATACATCTAATTGTATTTTGATTACAACTTTCAATATTTGTAAAAATATAAAAATAAAAATTTGATTGTCTTAAACAAGATATCGTAAACAATATAATTGTAAAATGATTTGTATATTGTTTAAACATACTAGATATTTAAGATGTTATAGTTAATATTATGTACATATTAAATAATATATACCTATTAGACATATAATTGTATTCTGATTTTAAATTATTAGGTGATTCTTTAGATTCTTTCAAGCTTGAAGTGTTTATGGTTAGATGAATTATATAGTTTATTGTATTTTCGAACTATTCAATATTAGAAGTTTAAATTTAAATTTTTTAGAATTGTATAATTATATACATAAACATAAATTACTTGTAAATAACAAAATAAAAATTGAAAGCGAAAGTGATTTAAATAACATTTAATAAAAAATAGAAGCAAAACAAACAATTCATTAAAAATAAAAACTAACATAGTTGTTTAATCAAATAAGAAAGAAAAACATTACAACGATAATGCTTAAGACAATCAAATGCAAAAAACTAAGGAGCTTCATCGTTGTTGTTGTTAGGTGGTGGACCTTGCAAATGCATGTTCTCCATCATCTGTCGCATATACTCCGACTGTTCGGCTTGAGAGTTTGCAAATTCGCTCATTCCATTGATCTTGTCCATGATGCTACTGCTCGTATTGACCATGCCACTGCTCATATTGACCATGCCACTGTTGGAGGTGACCGAGTTGATCATTCACCCCTACTTGCCACTGCTGTATCTAGCTAAGCTGGTCATTTACCCCCCCCCCCCTACCAATTTTGAAATTCACTTTGCCATTTTGTAAAATCATCACGCTATTCCTTTTGTTGAGTATGCGCAAATTGTATATAATCCATTCCTTGTGGCGGTACTCCAGAAGAACCACCAATAGCATTTGGATCGAAAGGCGCATGAGCGGATGGTGGTTCCACGCCTCGATACTGAGTAGGTGGATTTGTCGGTTTTGTAAGACCGTTCGCAGTCCATATCTGATTCAACTCGGGCCTATGGTGGTTCCATGCCTCCAATTTCGACATCAACTCTCCATCCCAAGAGTATATTTCCTGCAAACGCAAAGAGTTTCTACCTATAGCACTAGTCGGCCTCACCTTCATCGGAGTGTACATACTCACATCAGCTCCTTTCGAAACAAGCAAGTAACTCACTATCATCCCATAAGGTAATTTATCCGTACCACACCTCGTAGCCATATTTCGAATCATCAAGCTAGGTAAACTAATTATTCCGTGATTTCGGACGATAAAAGTAGTAACAAATGTTTGAATATATGAAAGCTGCGAATCATTGTTACTAGGGGGGAGAAATATACTATTTACCAATTTCAAAGCTAATTTCCCCTTAGCATCCAAATTACTTCGCATGGCTCGAAATTTACCACTAATTTTAGAAGTATCCGCACCAGGACAAGTAAGAAGCTCTACTGCTTCTTCGTAAGACATAGGCCAATCAGCATCCCAGCCCGAAGGGCGATAACTAATGGAAGGTAATTTATTACTGGAATATATATCATGGGTTGGAACGAAAAAAAGATCTTCGAAATCAGTTTCAAAAAAACTATAGGGTTTACCATCAATCAAACAATTAATTCCTAAACCTCTACCATTTGGATCATTCTCAATTAATTGTGCGGTGGCATAAAACTTGCGTACTAGTTCTAGATACCAATCACAATTGAATCTAGCTAGTGTCATCCAACCTAGGCCATTAGTAGGTTCAATAAGTTTGAATTTTTTTTTGCATACCCTCTACTTGGATCAGTTCATCGTAATCCAATTACATACCTGACCAAATTTTGGTTACACCTCGTCCTCCTTCCGGATTACGGATGCGAAGCTCCCCTTCGCCGCGATGTTCGATAGTCGCGCTCTCCGTTACCTCCATCTCTTCATACAGCAAATCTTCGAGTTCTCTCATTCGTCTCGAGGATGATTCAACTCCTCCACCTTGACATGCTTGCTTTGATCTTCTCGAACACATATAGCGAAACCTAAAATTTAAAATAGTGTTTGAAAATTATAAAAATAATTTAGAGAAGTGTAGTGTAGTGGAGAAGAGATATATTTGTAGTAGGGAAGAGATAGATTTGTAGTGGATAAGAGATCGATTTGTAGTGGATAAGAGAAATATTTGTAGTAGAGAAGAGATAGATTTGTAGTGGAGAAGAGATAGATTTGAGGTTGTGTGAAAAATAGAATAGGAAATAGGTAGTATTTATAGGAATTATTTTTTTCCAATTAGCCGTTAGATGACGTCATGGATGACGTCATCCATGACGTCATCGTGCGGACCATCCGGCTAGGCGTGCGGATGGTCCGCACGTTCGAAAGGGTAACAGCTAGTTGAATTCAACTAGCCGTAGAGGTCCGGGCCATCCGGATCGATATCCGGATAACCCGAATTCACTGTCCGGATGGTCCGGATTTTTTTTTTATTTTTTATTTTTCATTTTTTTGGGTCTCCCCTATAAATAGAGGAGACCCCAACTCAATACACACACCTCTCAAAAAACTCTCTACTTCTCTCTAAATCTATCTACTTATTCGAAAAATTCTAGAAAACTATAATTACTTATTTTACATATTCTACTTCTACTTTCGAAATTGTTTGATTTTTGTTTTTCCGCAAATTGTTTCTTAGTTGTTATTAGTCTAAATTTAGTTGTTCTTAGTTTTTCTTTGTTGTTATTAGTCTAAATTTAGATTTTATTATTTGCAATATTAATTAGTTTCCATTAGTATTTTATTGCATATTTTAAAAAAATTGTTATTAGTTTTAAAATGAATTCAAAACTTAGAAATACTGGGGTAAACCCACCCGCTAATGTGGATCTCAATACCATAGATGAATTTTCTACAGACTTCCCTCACGTTGACACACTCTCCTCCCACGAAAGTGGTGGTGGAAGTACTAGTGGTGGGTCGAGATCTCGTAAGAAAACATCTTGGATTTGGAAACACTATACTCCATCAGAAGATGGTTATTCTAGTATTTGTAACGTGTGCAAAAAATGTTATCTTCACGTAAGTGGAAATAGAAATATGGGCACTAGCACTATGGTAAAACATTTATTGAAACATCAAGTATATGATCCTACAAAACCTAACCCAAATAATGTTTGCATGAACCCTCAAATAGGTCTTCCTTTTGAGTTTAACCACGATACGTATAGGGAAGAAACAATGATTTATGCAGTCGGTAGTTTACAACCATTTAGTTTTGGGGATTCTTGGAGATACGAAAATTGGATGCAAGCTGGGGTAAACCTACATGCAAAACGCATTCCACGTAGCTCTTTGCGATCGCTAGCCTTTAAATATTATTTAAAAAGAAAAAATGCATTATTCAAACTATGCTGACTTTGCCATGGAATGTTTCGATTACTAGTGACATAGATACTTTTACTGATTTTGATATGGTATGTGTTACCCTTCATTGGATGGATGCCGAATGGGTCCTCCAAAGGAGAATTATATGGTTTGAATCAATTGGGAAGCATAACGCACAATTAATTAGGGAGAGTATGGTTGAATGCATGAATGTTTATGGCATTAAAAACAAGGTTATGTCTATTTCGTTGGATAATGCATCTTCTAATATTAATGCTATAAAATTGCTTATACAAGATTGCAATCCCCCTTTTCCAAAATTATTTCACACCAAATGTTTATGCCACGTACTTACATTAATTGCGAAAGACGGAATACGTAAGGTTATGGGTGATTGTATTGCCACTATAAAAAATGGGATCCTATTTTGCTCGACATCCGCTGCTAAAAAAAGAGCTTTTAAAACACTTGTTACTTCAAATGGGAAACAATATAAGAAACTTATATTAGATTTCGAAACTAGATGAAATTCTACTTACACAATGCTTGCACGTGCGCATGTTTATAAAGAAGAGATTGTGACGCTTTATAATACATCTTATCCTGAAACACCAATTGACAACAAACATTGGAAATATTGCGCACACATATTAAGATTTTTAAAACTTTTTAAAGATAACACTCTAATCTTTTCTTCACAAAATCAACCTAATACTCATTTGGCCCTTTTCACGCTTACTAATCTTGCCATGCATATGAATGAATTTAGATCAAATTTTGTATGCGTAGACATGGTGCCCGAAATGGAATATAAGTTCACAAAGTATTTTCATCCAATCCCTGATAGTTATTCATTTGCTTGCCTTTTAGATCATTTTGCACGAAAAGATAAATTTGAATGACTAGTTAGATGGTTTTATAAATCTGTACAGTTTTCTACACCTAAACCACCGAATGAACCAATTGACCCTGAAGGGTATATTACCAGTATATATGAATGTTTGTATAATATCTATGATAAGTATGCTGCAAGATATAGATCAAATTCAACTACAAATGTAAGGAGTAGTAACAATAGGGGTAGAGGGAGATGTTCTACTAACTATGTTCAAATGGCAATGTTACGAAGCAATGAATTTACAGAAACCCCTCAATCTGATAATGAGTTGTCTAGATATTTGAGCACTAGGTTTGATTTTACGAATTTTCCGAACCAAGGTATTGAAGATATCATAAGATGGTGGGGTACCAAAACCGAAGAGTTTCCTATTCTTTGCAAGATTGTTAAAGAGATTTATGCAATACCTATGTCTACAGTTGCAAGTGAGTGTGCTTTCAGCCAAACGAGGTTGCAATACACGACTAAGAGAACAAGATTGACGGGCAAAGCACTTGGAGTGCTTGTGGCAGTCAAGGATTGGACAACGGCGGATAAAAGGATGCAAGACAGAGAGTTTAGAGACGAAGTGAACATAGACGACATCTTCGAAGATTATCCGGATGATTACGAAGATACACTTGAACAAGAAATTACGGAAGAAAACGAAGCTGAAGGTGAATCAAGTGAGGACGAAGTTTTTACTTACGAAGAAGACAAAGCTGGAGATGAATGATGTTTGTAATAATTATTTACTATTTTGTATTGTAATTTGAAAACATTTGTACAAATCCTGGCCCGCAAGAGTATAAATCGTGAACGGCTAAATTATCCAAAAAAGACTTTACCTTTTATTATAATAACAACAACTATATTATGAAATACGTATAACTTCATAAGATCTGATTTTGGTTTAAAAAATAATAACAAACACTTGTAATATTTAAAACCAAATCACAATAGTAATCAAAATGTAATATTAAAATTATAACCATAGAATTTGTAATATTTTAACATGATAAGATATAGTTTTGGTTTGTAATATTAAAATCAACACTACTAATATTAGATCTAAAAACATAATAATAATATTCAAAATGTGATAATAACATAAGTAATATTTAAAATTTTGGACTATATAATAATTACAACACTTAAAATATTAATAACCAAAACAAATTAATACTAACCAAAATGTAATAATAATTTTATAATAATATGCAATATCTCAATATTTTTTAAATATAACTCAACATATGATTTTGGTTATAAAATAATTAAAACATTTATAATATTTACAAATAAACCGTGGTTTTTTACAAATAAACCGTGGTTTCGCAAAACTGGCGGTTTGCAGTCCTAATGGTTTGCCGTCCTGTCGGTTTGCGGTCCTGCCGGTTTACTCCTTATGCGGTCCTGGTGGTTTGCGGTCCTAACGATTTGCGGTCCTGCCTGTTGCAGTCCTAATGGGCCAGTTTCGCAGTTAAACCGCCAGTTCATAAACAGATTTCCAGCTTTGAACCACGGTTCCAGAACCATTTTCCACCTCTAGATATTATCATATCGTCTATGTAGTCTCCGCTTTCATGTATTTATTATACAGGTAACTTATTTTATGTTTTTTAAGTAAATGATTTTGAGAAGGTAGATTTTTTTTGGTGTAAAAAACTAAAAATAAATGAAAATAGTTCATACAAGAAATGTGGAGAAATGTGGAGCATACTCCGAGGAGATACAATCAGTATATATAAACCAAGTTACAAGACTACAAACATAATGATAAAGAAATGAAATGAAACATAGAGAGTTTGAAGAAACAAATCTGAGTGATAATCCTGGAGATAAAAGCTCTACGCAGTCGAAACTCAACCCTTATACTGGAAGAAAGCTCCCGGGAAGTCCACCGCAAGTATGCAACAAGAAAAGAGCAAAAGAGGTGAAACCTACAAAGAAAAGAAGTAATTAGAGTAAGTGTATGTGTAACCTTTTACGGTGGTCAACTAATCTTGGTGCCATGGAATCTATACTGAAGATCCGAGAAAATTCGGTAAGAAACAATGGATGCATTGGCCGGAGGGGAACCAAAAATTCTTGAATTACTCTCCTTCCAAACGTGATAAATTATCGCGCCGAAATAAGAGCGCCAAATATGACGGTTTCGAGAATGAGACCAATTTGATGCTTCATTAACCCAAGATAGCCAGTTAGAATGAGAAAAAAGGAACTCCAGTTTAGCACTGGCATTGATCCCGATACTCGGGGTGAAACTACAGTCAAGGAGAAGGTGAGCTATAATTGCAGGGGCAGAGTTGCATAACGCACAATCAGGCGCGGTATGAATACCCCAATTGAGTAATTTGTCCCTCGTAGAAAGTTTGCCTTGGATTGCAAGCCATAAAATAAAGGAGTAACGAGGAATATTGTAATTATTCCATACTAACCCGGCCTACTCCACAACAGGGGCGGGCATACGAATTACGTTGTAGGTATCATTGATAGTGAACTTGAAGCATCCAGCCTTCCCAGTCCAATAAGTCCATTGCGAGGATGTTGGAAGGTGGGAGAGTGAGGATGAGTCTGTTAATCTCCGAAAGGTTTGAGTTATTTCTTGCTCGAGCGGATCTAACATTTGAAGGCCAGTTCCAAGTTCCATTAAGGATGACGTAGAGACTTTGAGGTTTTTCCCGAGTCTGGAATCATCAATGATATCGGTACCGTAATGTTGGACAAGTGAGGTGGGGAGGAGCCATGGATCAAACCAGAAGGAAGCGCTTGTCCCATTGCCAATAGCCACCCTGTACATATTTATTGCCAAAGGGCGAAGTCGAATAATTTCCCTCCAAATCCAGGAGGGAGAGAACCCAATAGAGAGATCCCAATTTTTTTTGTTTTTTATTAATTCTGTTTTAGTCCAATCACTCGAGATCGAGTGATCGGTATTATTGATAATAGACCAAAGATGCTTGAGGAAAATCGTCTGATTCCAGATTTTTAAGTCTAGGATCCCAAGGCCGCCTTCCTTTGTGGGCGAGGTGATGTTAGACCAGACAACTTTTGCCCCATGGATTTTCATATCAGATCCCGACCAAAAGAAACGACGGAGATACTAGGTAAGCTCTTTAATGATCCTAGAAGGAAGAATAAAGATGGAGGACCAGTAAACTTGTCCAACGAATAAGACACATTTGATGAGCTGGAGTATGCCCACATAGGAAAAATGCTTGGAAGTCTAAGATTCAATCCCATCAGAAATCTTATGAAGAAGATAACGACAATCCGTGTTGGTAAGACGGCCCGTAATAAGTGGAACTCCAAGATATTTAACTAGGAGAGAACCTTCTAAGAACCATAGTAGAAAGAATCTCAGTACGGAGAGGTTCATTAATGCCTGAGAGGAAAATGTGACTTTTGGATGGATCGACTTTGAGACCAGAAAGAGAGTAAAAATCATCCAGTGCCTCTTTGATAAAAGAAAGGGAGTTGACATCACCATGACAAAAAATAATAAGGTCATGAGCGAAACATAGGTTCGTGATTTTAAGCTTATGATATTTCCAATGGAATTTGAAATTTTTGTCATTACTCTTCTCCTTAAAGGTACCAGATAGAACTTCCATGACAAGGACGAATAGGTAAGGGGAGAGCGGTTCCCCTTGCCTAAGGACCGTTTTACCTTTGTAATTACCATACAGATTACCATTGATGTTGTTGGAATAGGAGGGAGTGGAGATGCAAGTGATGATCCAAGTGAACATCTTTTCAGGGAAACTCATAGACACGAGAATATCGAGGATGAGGTGCCATCAAACGTTGTCAAAAGACTTCATAAGATCTATCTTAAGGGCTTGGAATGGTAACCTTTAAGCGGCTCTTGGGAGAGAATGATATTATCCGAAATGTTTCTACCCGAGATGAAAGCCGATTGAGATTTATCAATCAGGTAAGAAAAAAAATCGTTAATTCTATTTGCTAAGATTTTAGAGATGATTTTGTAAACAACATTACAGAGAGCAATCAGTCTAAAATCTGCAGCCTCGGAAGGGGAGTCCTTTTTGAGGATTAGGGCAATGAAAGTGAAATTCCAAGATGGATTAATTTTCCCGGATTGAAAAAAAATCAAGAACACCATTACACATGTCATCCCCAACAACATTCCATGAGGTTTTAAAGAAATAAGAGTTAAACCCATCAGGACCAAGAGATTTATCAGTATCAATGGTGAAAATGGCCGATTTAATTTCACTGCTAGTGATCTCACAGACCATAGCGGTCTTGTCAGAATCATTAACTTTTGAAGACAAAAGAAAGACTACTTTATCCAATCCTGGATAACTAGAAGGGTGCTGGGTACCGATGGAGTTTTCAAAGTATATCACAAAAACCTTAGAAACATCAGCAGGAGATGAGACAGAAATGCCAAGGTCATTATTGATAGAGATAATTTTATTTCGAAAAGACGAATTTTAATACTGTTGTGAAAGAATGTGGTATTTTTGTCACCCAGCTTGATCCATATTTCTCTAGATTTTTTCTTGAAGAAGGATTCTTCGGCCTGACTTAGAAAGATGAAAGTTGTAAAAGGTTCGACTTCATTGGTAACTATAAAGGGGTTGAGAGGATCATTTGCAAGATCATATTGGGAATTAAAGAGTATACTTTGGGTTTGAGATACCCTGGTACTAATGTCGCTATACTCTTCCCGGTTGAGATTGGTAAGGTCGTGCTGAAGTCAATTGAGCTTGTCAGAGACTCGACTCATACCTGTAGACGAAATAGGAAGGTTCCAGCTGGTGGACAAAATGTTTTTGAACCGGGGATGGGACTGCCACATATTGAAGAATATAAAAGGGTTTCTTACGCCTTTGACGAGGGAGCCCTAGGTTTAGTGCGACAGTGGTATGGTCAGAGGAGCAAAGAAACCCAAAATGAGCAAAAGACTTAGGAAAGAGATTATCCCAGTCAAGATTGACTAGAACACGATTAATTTTTGAGAGCATGGGGCGGGATGGTTGCTTATTGATCCAAGAGAGTTGGAAACCAGTGTATTTAAGGTTACTAAACTCACTAAGATAACAGCATTTATTGAATTCATCAATAGGAGAGGACTAGGATTCGGAAGAGCCTAATCGCTCCATCGGGTGTCGAATAGCATTATACCCCTGACTGAGAATGGAGATGGACATTAAATCATTCCAAAGAGGAATACGATCATGGGCCTCATTGAAAGCATATATAGTAGTGAAGTTAAAAGAGGAATTAAAGTTATGACATTTGGCCGAATAATGGATGAACTGGGGCGATTGGGAGATTCCAGAGACATAAATGACACTAAGGTTCCAGACAATCCAAATTCTACCAAGGGGGTGGGAGGAATAATTGATGATAACATGCCAAAAGGGTGCAATATGCCTAAGAATAAGGTCAATTTAACATGTTGAACTTTTGTTTCAACTAAAATTAATAGAGAGATACTATTACTAATAATAAAACCGGTAACATCTTTTTGTCTGACAGGGTCATTAAAACCTCTCACATTCCAAGTAGCAATATTCATAAAGAAGTAGACTTATAGTGCATTAGACGATGATCCTGCCGGAGGACAAATCCTTGTAGCTCTTCTTCTTGGCTCCCGTGGAGCGGATCATTTTAAGAGGCGAGTCAGCCTCCTCTCCACTATCATTCTCCTTGGTCTCTCGCAAGGGGGCAAGATGATGTCCGACGACTAAATCTGGATCCATCTCGGAAGCATCTGACTCCTCAGAGGACTGGATCTGGATACTCCTAGAGAGGATCTTTTTGGGACCTTTGTTACAAAAGCGGGTATGATGACGGAAACATGTGAGAAACCTCGCCACAAAAAGTGAAATTATCCACCGAATTTCAAAAACGATATATCACATGAAACTAAAGAATATATGGTCAAATCTAGAAAAAAAATCCTTTAACGGGCAGAAAATTAAATAGAAAAAAGAATCAAAAAATTTATGTAAATGAAAAAAAAAAATAAGAAATATAAAAAGGAAACAACATTTAATAATACTACGATAAAAGAAATTACTGTATGAATATAAGTTGATAAATGGACGATCCGTATTATCTCAATTAAATCTTGAGAAGCAGAAAAGACGACGTGGTCCGTTACCTGCCAAAGAAGAAGTTACGTAAAAGGACGTTGTGTGATTGACAACGGCAGTTCGTGAAGGGCGAGCTAGTTGGAAAGTTGGAAGCTTTCATTGGACTCACCACAAAATACGCCACATCACAGAAGAAGACCCCGTCGCGACGCACGACAAGATGTTGGAGGGGCTAGCCGGCAAAAAAACAAGAAATTAGACATTATCGGGGTAAACTTTCAAGTGACGGTCGTGAGACTTAGCAGCCGCGAACTGACCTGGATCCGGGATGAATGACTTAAGCAGCTTAAAACCAGAGAACCACGTACCATGGTATCTCGAAACAGACGTCAAGCCCATGCTCGACGCACGACGAACATGGTTCGTAAGCACCCGAATTCGGGATAAAAACGACGCACGAATAACAGGACTCCATTGCATTGAACATAGACTTTTTAAAGTCCCACCGGAGCGAGCAGGACTCGCTGATGACCTACCGAAAATATATATAGCAAGACAAGGCTTACGAAACGGTGACGATCTATCTACCAAATTTATAACGGAATCACCGATAGAAATTATATAAAAATTACATGGATTCATTCCCATTCGTCACAAAGTTAAAATAAAAAATTGTTTATTTTTTAATATATTTTATGGTTCAAAATTATCATATTCAGTGATTTATTTAACTTTCGTCATTATAAGTTTCATCATAAATAGTTTTAATATAAATTTAATTATAAATAATTATATATTAAAACTCACTAGGTATTAGTAAACACTACTAATAATATTAAATTTATTTTGTAAAAGCAAAACAAACATGTGATTATGGTATCCAAATGTACAATTCATCTTGATATGGCTTGTATTTAGTTTTGAATCTAAAATTTTACCCTAAATTCTAGATAACAACAAAAAAATTACTATAAACTAACCTAAACGTTAACCCAATTTCTTTTACCTCTAAAGTTTATATGCAGGAATTTAATTAAAACATCATTTCGTTAGATCGTTTAAAGCAAAATCATAAAAAACATACGGTGTTACAAATTCCCAGAAGATCTATAACAAATAATAAGAAGTATTACGTATATCGAAATCTATCTACCGATCAGTATTTGTTTTTCTTAATAATTTATGCACGCAAAAGACTCGTAGTATTTTGGGAAGTATTTAGGAAAATAAATTCATAAGTAGTGGTATCAGAGCTAGAGCTAGTTTTTAATTTTTTTAATTTAAATTCAGAAAATTAAGCATATTGAATTAAGGTTGGTTATTTTTTCGATTGATAGAAGTGTGTATCCATCGTAAAAAAATATATATATGCGATTTTCATAAAATATATGTTAGCATTTGAATTTCAAACCGTCAAAATTGGCAAAATTAGTAAAATTAGGTTTTTTTTTTGTGATTTTGAGATGTCAACATCGCGACCAAATACCCTCGTTGCAGTGAAAACTACCACTCATGAGATTTGTTCCGGTAATGTAGACCCTCGCATTGGTAAATGCCATAATTTTTTCTCTTAAGTTCTTGGATTGATTTGTCATTGAAACATATTTGCATCACTGTGCCGAATGATGACTTCGCACGACTTTTACAGGAAAAACAAGTTTTGCCATAGTAAAATCTTCAAGTTTTTAGCCAAGAAAGAGATAAAGCAAAAAAGGATCATCTTATTCATCGATGGGTTCTTCCTATTTATAATGCTGTGAATTAGTGGGCAGTTACACTTGTTTACACTTAATGCTCCACTAACTCACTAATGTCACTATTGCTATAATTTCGGAACAACTACTTAAAACAGTTTGACTTAAGAGTCAAAACGTGTGTTATACGATCAATATGGAAACGCCTTGTCTGGATTGCGCATTAAGCCGAGCTGGGCCATTCCTTGAGCGCGATCAGATCTGTACTGGTCTGCAGAGCTCGAGCTCACCGATCACGTGATCAACCAATCATCTTCGAGTTTGCACTCAGCCATGGTCTGATCATCGCGTCCTTAATCGGGTCGATCAATTCGTTGCTCCAAGTATCATCGAGCTTGTTCTCTATTTCTCTTTGAGGTCGTCAGTGGCATAAAGCTCGTCCTCTGCCTCATTGTTTCTTTATTGTCTTAGTCCAAGCTCGCGGTCTACCTTTCCTGCTCGTGCTCGTACTCACTTGGGGGAATCTCCTCTTATCAGGGCTCCCTTTAGTTTATAGGTTTATTAATTTTCAGAAAAAGATTAGTAAACCTGTAAAATAAAAATCATTATTAAATTGAAACCCATAAGTAGCCGCGTGGTTATTGTAAACGCCCTATGGCTTCATTTGTTGACACGTGTCGTTGATGTAACTACAACGGTTCTGACACCGCCGTACGTGGGAGACAACGCCTAGCGCTTCAGTTTTTGGCACAACTTTCAACTGATTAGTGATGTCACACGCTGTTTTGCAAAGGTCCTTACACATTCAAACTTCTTTTGTATTTACTTACTTGGAGAAAAAATAGAAATATTTTAGCCGTCTCGCTTCGTTCTTGCTGGAGAAGAAGTTATCAACTGCAACCAAAACACTTTATGTCGTATTTTTCATTACAAACTAGGTACACGATTTCTTAAAATCATTTCAATTATGCATATCGTAGAACCCTAGATTTTGGAAATCAACTTCTGTTAGTAACTTATTCCCCCAAATACACATATCTTCCCTTCGTCGAATCGATCGCCCTTGTCTGCTATAAACATGCTGATTCGTATCCTTACCTCATTGCAGTTTCAGTAAAATTTATGGAACCAAAAAGGGCTACGAAGACAAAAGCAGACAAAACTGTGGAGCCTATATATGAGGAAGCTAGTGCTTTAGAGAACTATTTCTCGTGAATAGCCCCCAAATACACCTATTGAGATGATAATGGAGTTACCACCCTTAGGAACAAATGTGGGATTCCTAAGGATGTGATCATAAGAGCACCCACTTTAGGTGAGCACCCCTATCAAGCCCAAGAGACAGAGACGTGTCTCTTCATTACCCTGTTCGATTGGGGGTTAAGATTGCCACTTCCCGAATTAATTCGTGACTATTTTAACGTACTCGGTATTTTCCCTACTCAAGTTTCGGCAAATGGGTGGAGGCTATTATTACTTAGCATAGTGCCAAGCTCGCCCTGCTTAGGACTGATGTATGCTTAGCAGACTTGTTATCAGTCACTAACGTTACCAAAATGTCCAAGGCCCCTTTCCTTTACACCCACTTTAAAAGGATGAAAAAATTGTCGAACTTCCCACCTCTAATAGGTATTAGAAAAATTCCTTCGTTTTTGTGTCTGGAAACTGGGAGCATAAAACCCTTAATTTAAATCTTCAATTAGAAATGAAATGGAAAATAAAATGTAAGTGTTAATAGGATTATCTGAAACGCAGAATTAGCTCGAAGCCCTGTTAATCAATAGCTGATAAATCTTGATTTGTGCAGGTGAATTAGCTAACCAAAGCTGGTGGAAGGAAGGGAGAGCTAAATATTACGTAAACCCTCTGATTAGAGTTGAGAATTTGGCATGCGAGGCATGGCAGCAGGATCCCAAGCAGCTATTTATGCGCTACAATTATTTGAAATCAGGCTTTTGGTAGATTCCGGAGTTGAAGATCACAACAGACGGTAAAGTTACCATGGTAGATGGGTCAGAAGCTACCATGGATCGTATTAGGGCGCTAATGGAGAAGAGATACCAGGAGAATAATGACACGGGTGTCTGGCTTGCAGTACCACATATTACCCGAAAGGGTAGTGAGGCAGGGGATTCATCATCCGCTCCTGCTCCCCCGTGCGAACAAGGAAATGATGTCGTGAGCAACAAGGGGAAAGACGTCGAGCAGGCTGAAAAGAAAGCACTTAAGGTGCCAGAAGCTTCTCAAACTAGCAAAGTACGAGTAGAACAAGAAGAAGAGGAGGAGGACACTAACTCGAGCTCATTGGTTAAGCCATAGAATAAGAAATAAAAAGTGATTGAAGACGCCGTTCCTCTCAATGTGAGGAATTTACAACTTAGAGACGATGATGGGGACAGGAAGGGAGCTACCTCTGGTGGAAAAGCTTGTCCCCCAGCTCAATCTTCACAAAAACAAGGCGAGGAGCAGAATCCAAATGTTGTGGAGGAGTTGATTGAATTGATGGAGGATGTTGAGGAGAAAAATGACGAGCTTCAGAAGAAAAAGGTTATCCCCCCAGAGCTTGCTGAACAGATGAAACAGTGTGTGTACAATTCCAATATGGGAGATGGTACTATGCCACAAACGTTAGAGACCATAGAGAAAACCAAGGGTGAGGATAAAGGAGCTGGGCCTAGTCAACAGAGGGTGCCCGTGGAAGAGGTGCTGAATAAAAAAATCATCATACCACGCCTTTCATCATTTATGTTCGAACAACTCTGTCAGATTCCTGACTTATCGTATTATGACAAGATGTCAGTTCTTGAGAACTTACAACGACAAGTGGAGCTGACAATCGAGGTAAAATTCTCGCTTTCTGGTTGTGTCTAACTAAAAAGTAGTAATATAATTCTAACTTTCTAGTGGTATGCAGCTATATCACAACTCTGTCGTACTGGATTATTGGAACATGTCTCTCGTTGAGTCGGAAACTATGGAGAATTAGAGACCATAAGCTATGGTTTTTGGCTCAGCCAAAGCTAGTGCTGCAGAGGTCATTCGCTTGAAGCATGCTTACACCTCAGCCAAAACAACAAAACACAAAGCCATTGATGCAAATGCCAAACTGGAGAAGACAATGGGAACCTTACAAGAAGCTCTGAAATGCAGCGATGAGAGGTGGAAAACCGCATCTGACAATCATAAGATTGTACTAAAATGAATTGAGAATCTGGTGAAGAGAAATGACGAGCTGCATGTTCAGAGCTCGAACTTGATGGATAGGACTCCGAGTCAAGCGAAAAGGGTGGGTTGGAGGAGCGAGCGGATAACAACTCTGACTGATGATGTTACTAAGTTGACTGCCCAACTGGAGGAAGAACATGCACATCTCGAGCGAGAGCAATATCAGTGGAAGAAGGACGTGGAAGCAGCTGTGGTAGAAAGGGAGACTCAGGTGTTCACCGTGGCTACAGAGATGATAGCTAAAGAAAATAGGAAGGCTATACCTGAGTTGATAGCCTTGAATCCTGGGCTAAACTTGGGATCTTTGGCATCTCTGGTTCAAGGCTCTGCACCATCTCCAAAATGTGAGCTTGCCACCTACACCGATCGTCGAAGTTGATATTACCGCAGTAGCTGATGGTACTCCCTTTTTGAGCAGACAAAGCTTCCCCCTTCCCCAAGTGCTAAGTAGCGATAATATTTGTTTTTTCTGTGTTCTTTCGTTGTATGTTATGTATACAAAGACTTTGTGGTTCCTGTATTATTTTGAAAACGTATTGAACTTATTTGTGACTTACTTTATGCCAATTGATTACTGTCATGAATACTTATGCAGAAAATACGGACTATGTGTTCGCTGTATTGCATGGAGATCCTTACAATCCTGAGCTCAGTAGGGCTCATTGCGTAGCTTAGACAATATTTGTCATAATAGCTTGTTCATGGCGAGGTCATGTAGACCCTATTGCGTAGTCTGTTTTAGACATGCTCTTAAACCAGTTCGCGAATATACCCAGTACAAAGTATAGGCACAATATGACCATTACGTATCCCGTAGGCGTGGCCAATTAGCCCATTCGTGTTTATAGAGACTTAGTCTGGACTCAGTATGGTCTGTTACGTAGCCAAGAATGGCGTGTTCATTGACCCGTTCAGTAATTATAAGGATAAAACTTGTAACAAACACATATTGGCGAAAGCATAAATTATATTGAAAAAGCAAAACGCTGTTCTAAAATGCCTCATTAAAAAACCTCCCCGCACCATTAGGGAGGAAAAAAACACATCAGTACATTCTAAACATTCTGGCGATACAACTTCAGGTTATTAACATTCCAAGGGTGTTTAAGTGCTTGGTCACTTTGATCTGCCAATCTATACGCGCCATGGTACCTTGTAGAAATAATCGTGTACGGGCCTTCCCAATTTGGTCCCAGCTTGCCACCTGTTCCACTGTTGGAGTCTTGAAACACCTTCTTTAAGACTAAGTCTCCCTCTTTAAAAGAGCGTGGCTTTATCCGAGCATTCAAGCGTCCCCTTATCAAGCTTCTATAGTTCTCTGCTCGTACCCTTGCTTGGTCTTATCGTTCATCCAAGAGGTCCAAGCAGGTTGATCTGGCTATTAGGTTTGCCTCTTCTTCATAGTGCTCGATTCTGTGGCTCGGTACTATGATCTCTGCTGGAATGACCGCTTCTGTACCGTATACCAATGCAAATGGAGTATCTCCTGTTGTTGAGCGCGGGGTGGTTCGATACGCCCATAACACCTCTGCCAACTTATCCGGCCACTTGCCTTTGACGCCTTCCAATTTTTTCTTAAGTCCCTCGAGCAGCGTCCTATTAGTTACCTTAACTTGTCCATTTTTCTGGGGATAATAAGGGGTGGAAAAGTGCTGGAGAGTCCTATATCGTTTGTAAAAGATCATAAGTATTAAATTTTGGTATTGCGGGCCGTTATGCTATTAAAATTCCCGTAATTCCATATCTGGTTAGAATTTGATTATGGATGAAATCACATACCTATTGTGCGGGTATTAGGAATAGGGCTTTAGCCTTGACCCATTTGGAAAAATAATCTACCGCGACGATAAGGAACTGCCTTTTGCCTGTGGCCATTTGCAAAGGACCCACCATATCTATTCCCCACTTATCAAACGTGCATGAGACAGGAACATTCTGCATAGGTTTACTGGGTCTGTGCTGTGTGTTCGCATACTCTTGGCACTTGTGACATTGTAGTATGAGATTTACCGCATCGACTACTATCTCGGTCTAATAATACCCAGATATGAGGAACTGGGGAACTAGTGTTCAGTGGCCACAATGATCCCTTTCTTCCCGTGGATGTAAATCAGCTAATATCGAATTAGCTTCCGCGCGTTACGATTTCTGCTTGAGGGACAGTGGTAGGCTGGATCGGTGGCTCCTCCGTCATGACCGTCTATAGGGGCGCCATGAGATTACCCCCTTGAGAAGCTACATGACCGGAATACAGGACGCCTTGCTCAATCGGTTGATTCATCGTTCCTCTTCTGTGTATCGTTGCTTCACTCGTTTCCTGGATGTCTCTCTCGATTCCTGACTTTGTGACTACCATGGGGGATGATTAGATCGTTGCCCACAAATGACACCAAATTTTTTACGGGAATAACAAGTTCTACCACAGTAAAATCTTTAAGTTTTTAGTCAAGAAAGAGATAAGGCAAAAAAGGATCATCTTATTCATCGATAGGTTCTTCCTACTTATAATACTGTGAGTTAGTGAGCAGTTACACTTGTTTACACTTAATGCTCCACTAACTCACTAATGTCACTCTTCCTATAATTTCAGAACAACTACTTAAAACTGGTGAGGTTTATTTTAAGTTGAGGGTAATTTTGTCAAGTGTTTTGAAAGTTTTCGAGAGTATTAAATGTTTGCGTGTATAGTTTTGAGAGATTTGAGCTGCCTGGTTGTATTCAATGTTCATTACCCTCATTAATGAAAGTAGTTGGGGTATTTATACCCTTTATTATGGACCCATGGGCTTTCGTGTATAGTTGTAGAACCGAGTCAAGTTTAAGGACCCATTTACTTAATAAGCTGATTAGCACATAGCTTAGTCAAAAGGTGTTTAGTCATTTTATACTTTTGTCCTGTCCGGATAGTTTAGTGGGCAGTTTATGTCCGAATTTCCCTTGTCTGTAAATCTCAGTAGGCAGTGGTGGATTTATTCAGACTCATCAGTAGCCCCTTTTTTAGGCTTTGTCAAAAATCTTTGGCAGGACAAAAAAAATTCACTTAGTCAGTAACGACATTTTCCGACCCATTTGTGTATCTGGCTTGAGGTTTGTTCGGACTGACTTTTTCCCAGAATTCTAAGAGTTTCTCTTTGGATTGTGGGATACGTATCACAATCTGATTCGACCTACCAGCAGTTTTTTACCTAGATTGACGCTCCCACTAAACCTAAAAAGTAACCTATGCATTTAATTTTTCTCACGTCAGCGCCGTCTTCAATCATTGCACAAATATCTTTGTCTTCTCCTAGGTATCAGTTACCTTTTTCTACCAATATATAAATCATTTTTTACTTTTTCATTACCTTCATCACTCAAAAATCTTCTTCAAAGCTTTCTTCCTCTCTTTCAAATTTGTTCTTGGTTAGTTTTATGTTCACGACTAGAAACGCTCTTGTAAAAGGAGGCTCGTTGAATCTGTCTGAGTTAGAGAAAGCAAGGAAAGTCGAATGAGAGAGGCGTATTGCTGCCGGTCTCTCGGTCTCCCCAAGCGATAAGTCTGATAAACCATCCAAAGAAGCTGATCAAGGATCATCTTCTACCAGAAATCCAAAACCCAAACGACTGTTCAAACCAAATCTTTTACCAATCCCATCAGGCTCCTATGTTCAAAAGTCCCAACCTTATACTACCAAAGAAAAAACAGTATCGAGCGTTAGAAAACCCTCCCCTTTCATAGACATGGGATCATATATAAAAAAATCTCTAGAAAAATCCAACCCACGTCGGACAACTCGTTTGGTGAAGGCCCAAGCGACTGCCTCACAATAAAAAACCTCCAAACCGGAGCCCTCTAAATCAATATCCAAAGATAAACCCTCCGGATCGGAGATATCTATAAGAGCCCCACGAGATAAGCCCTCTGGATCGAAGACATCCAAAGTAACTTCTCAAGCGAAGTCCTCCAGGACTGAGCCCCAACCGGACACCATGCCTCTGAAAAAAACTTCTCAATCATCCGGACAGACCATAGAGCCAGAAGTTGACGCCCTTCCATCCTCAACAACTGATAAACCTTCCACAGTGATGAAATAAGTGATGGAATATAGTATCGAAGAGGCCCCCTTCGAAACTGAAGCCTCAGGGCAAACTGCGGATGTTTCCTCTAATAGGAAATGCAAAGGCAAAGTGAAGGTTGGAGTGGCTCATCCGGATCTCCCGGAGTGCTTGGAGGGAAAGGTAGGACCTTGCTTTCAGAAATTCAATGTGAAGTATTTGTTGGCCATACAGAACATAAACTATTTTTATACTCAAACTGCCGAGTTGGACCGGATCCGGATAAAGTGGGGGATCCCAGAGTCAGTGAAGGTGAGGATTCCTGTCACTCCGGAGACCTCAATGGACTGCAAACTAATAAAGTGGTCATCCACACCGAGCTGTTCAACTGGGGGCTCAGATTCCCCTTAGACCCATAGATCGTCAGGTATTTCCACCTGATTAAGCTTTGCCCAAGCCAATTAAGTCCAAATGCTTGGTAATCCTTCCTTTCATGCATAATGACATCAAGGCTGTCCAAAATCCCTCTCCCTATGGAGCAATTTGCCGCTGTGGCAAGTCTGTGCAAGAATTATCACATCCCATTCTATCACCACAACATGAGAAACAATTTCAAAGTGGTAGATGATTTGTTGGAGTCGGAGAAGAATTGGAGAACTCAGTTCTTATTCATCAGTGGTTCATGGGAGAATGAGAGAAAGATCAAAGCCAAGACTAACCCTAGCATGTTTACTAGTAGGTGGAAGAGTACAAGTAAGCTCTTCAATTTTGTTTTTCATTTTCTCCTTTTCACTTTACAAACATTCCACTTATGAATTATTCATTACTTCTTTTTCAGTATTACCAAAGGAGTATACCGGATATTTGGAGAAGGGGCAGACTACATGTGCCAAGCTGAATGCATGAGACGCGGAACGTTGGGGGAATGCATTCCATAACTTCTTCACCTCTGGAAATATGGTGAGATCTCATCTGTGGAATACCACAGGCCGGAGGGATCTCACATGGGAAGAATTGACCATACCCCCTCCCCCAGCTGTCATCCTCAAACGGACAAAGGAAAAAGATGGTAAGCTGGTCTAGCCCTCTAGAGCCAAGGCTTCTAGCAAGATGAAGGGAAAGAAAAAGAAGGCTGCAACCGAGGCAGTTCGTGTTGCTGCAAAAGAGACCGGTCCGGAGAACTAAGGAGGAGAGAACCAATGAGGGATCGATGCATCCTTGCTCCAAGTGGTTAAAGATGAGACTGTCAAGGAGGCAGAAGAAAAACCAAATCCACCAAGGCCTCCGAAGAAGGACCGAAAACGGGGAGCCAATAGCGATGAAAGGGTTGCCAATAAGAAGAAGGCCACCTTAAAGGGATAAATAACTCTTCACCCTCTAGAGCTTCCTCCTCCACCAGCTCCTGTCGACCCTAATTTGGCAGAGAAAATTCCAACAGATTTGCAACTGGGAGAGGGCACCGGAGGAGGGCTTGACATTAGATCGCTTCAGGATATCGGTCTTTACTTCACCGACTCAGAGAAAGATGACTTTGTTGGTTCGTTTCGTCCTTCAAGCTCTTCCAACATGGTGATCTACAATGGTAAGTCTTTTTCTATTTAGGAGGACCAAGATACGGTGGCCCATTCTCTTCTAGGTCATATCCAACCAGTGCTTGATCTGAAGAGGCATGTGAAAAATCAGTCCACCCTTATCCAAACCCTTAATACAGACAATGAGTCTCTATCAACCAACCTCATCAATGCCAATCAAAGCATAGAAGAGTCGACAAAAGAACTTGAAGTGTTGAAGAATGATAAGGAAGATTTGTCGACCAAGCTGACCATTTCGGAGAATGCTAACACTGAGCTCCAAGCTAAGTGCTCTGGTTTATAGAAAGATCTCTCAACCTTAAAGGAAGATATGAAGACCAAAAATGGTGCCATCCAGACCTTGTCCGGTGAAAAGACTTCCCTTAAAGAGGTTGTGTCCAAGGCAACCAAGGAGAAAGAAGACTTGGAGAAAGAGCAGGAACAAAACATTCAGGCCAACATTGATAAATACACCAACGAGGTGATAGACTCCTTGGAAACAAGGTATGCCAATGTGAAGTCCGACATGGTACTGCTCTTCCATGAAACATTTCCTAAGAGGATGCTTGGTCCCCTGTGGCAATATGTGGAGTATGAAGACATCCCGTTCCATACCATGGCAGATGGTGATAAAAAAAAACTACTCTAGTGGAATCGATTCTACCTCCGATGAAGAAAAAGGAACCGAGGAGAGTTCAAGCGCTGAAATCAAAGGCCCCAAAAAAGGAGGTGAAGCAGGAACATCCGAAAGGAATAATCCCTGAGGTTTTTAGTACTTCTGTTCGAATGAAACTCTACCAAGAAATAAGTAACAGATTGAGCTTTATTTACAGTTCGTGGGGAAAAATCAATGTCATAATCACCAAATTCCACTGCCATTTGGTCATTCTGCTTGATATGTCTGCTTTCTGAAGAACATTCTTCAAAGGAAAATATGTTTGGACGATAATGGAATGAGATTGAAAATATGGCCTCATTTTTCTGGCAGTAATCACTATGGCTAGTGCCAGCTTTTCAAGCTGTAGGTACCTCTTTTCAAGATCCATCAGACTCTTGCTGATGTAGTACACCCGACGGGGATAATTGTCCACATCCCTTACTAGTACTGCACTTATAGCACATTCTGACACAGCCAAGTATACGTAAAGTGTTTCTCCGTCAATAGGCTTAAAAATGGTTTTGGGAGAAGACAAATTCTTTTTTATTTCATCAAAAGCCTAGCCGCACTGTGTAGACCAGTTGAAGTCTTTAGCACCTTTCAAGGTCTGAAAAAACGGGGTACATTTGTCCGAAGACCTTAAAATAAAACGATTTAAAGCAGCCAATATTCCTGTCAACCTTTGTACTTCTTTAATATTTTGAGGAGGGTCCATTTTTAATAGGGCATCGAGCTTGTCCGGATCAGGCTGTATCCCTTTTTCACTTATTACATAACCCAAAAATTTTCCGGACTACACCCCAAATATACACTTTTCTGGATTCAATTTTAAATTAACCTTTGCCAAGTTGGCAAACGTTTCTTGAAGATCAACTAGGTGCAACTCTTCTTCTAAACTTTTAACCATCATGTCATCGATATAAACTTCCATATTTCTTCCAATCTGATGAGCAAATTCTTTGTTCACCAACCTCTGATAAGTAGCCCTAGCATTTTTCAATCCAAAATGCATCACCTTGTAACAATGGAGACCCCTATCTGTAACAAAGGTAGTGTGTTCTTGGTCCTTCGGATCCATCTGTATCTGGTTATACCCAGAGAAAGCATCCATGAACGATAATAGTTTGTTTCCAGATGTGGAGTCCACCAACTGATCTATCTGGGGGATTGGATAGAGATCTTTTGGGTAAGCTCTGTTAAGGTCAGTAAAGTCGATACACGTACACCATTTTCCATTATTTTTCTTAACTAAAACTGGGTTGGCTGTCCATAAAGGATACTGAGACTCCTTTATGTGCCCCATCTTGGTAAGCCGGTCAACTTCTTGGACTATTACATCAGCTTTCTCCTTAGAAAAACCTCTCATTTTTTGCACAACAGGTGCAACATCTCTCAGGATAGACAGCTTGTGTGATATAACACTTGCTGGTACTCCGGTCATATCAGCATTGCACAAAGCAAAAACATGTCAGTGACCTACCAAAAAGGACAACAATTTTTTCTTCAATTTTGGTGCCATCTTAAAGCCAACTTTAACACTCATTCCTTCAGACAAAGAGTGGGTTTCAACTTCTTTAATTGGTATCAAAACACCACGGGTCTCTCTGGGGTCATCAATTTCACCCTCACCCCAGAGGGCCCCAACAACTGCTAATCTTCATTAATCCAGACTGCCCCCAGAGTTTTAGGAGCAAGTGCAGTTGCATAACATTTTCTTGCTATCTTTTGGCTACTCCGGACAACTCCCATTTGTCCTTGAACTGCATACTTTAAATATTGATGGACTGTTAAAGCCACAACATGCATCCTAGAGAGCCAAGACCTCCCAAAGATCTCATTTTAATATATGGGGGTAATCTACCACAACGAATAGTACCCTAACCATATTATTGAAAGGGCCTTTGCCCAACAATACCTCATCCTCAAATTATCAGATTACATCCGTAGAGCTCCCTGTGAAGCCCACAATGGACCTGTTCGAACGTTGAATCACTGCCAGATTCTTCATCTGCTTATAAGAACTTAAAAAGAGAATATTGCTTGAGATGCGAGTGTTAATCAGAATTCGCCTGATGTCGTTGCCCCCAATTGAAGCTCATATCACTACAGTATCCTCATGAGGCCCAGCTATATTTCTTAAATCATCCTCATAAAAAACAATGAAAGGAAAAGGACTTTGGGACTGATAAGAAGACATGCCTCCCTCTAACTGAGTAGCTAGAGTGTGAACATGCCTCTTCCTTGAAGAAAGAGTCGGCCCAGTCATAGTGTCCCCCGCGAATATAGTAAGTGACTCAAAAAAACTTATGAGTCCGGACACTGTCTTAGTTCGTTCTGTTATGACCCCCACTTTATTCCGGGTTGGATCAGGATCTAAATACTCCGAATCAACATCAAATCTTTCAAGGATCACCATATCCCCTTCTGGAGTGAATGTCCACGCATTGTTCGTTGGGCCAGTTCGAGGAGCATTGTCAGGCCTATTTCCACTCCTTCTCTTGACATAAGCTCCCAACTTTCCCCTTTCAATAAGATTTTGTACCTCTTGTTTCAAAGCAATGAAATCTTCAGTGTTGTGGCCAATATCATGATGATATGGGCAAAAACAAGTATTACGAATTTCCCTAGGAGATTGAAGCGCCGCCGGCTTCCGGAAATGTACCTCATCTTTAGTTTTGTCATAAATGGTTGCCACATTCTACTTTAACTCGACAAACCACTATGGTTGGACCCAAGGTCCTCGTTTATTTCTGGACTGTTGGATCTGAGCTAGATTTGGATGGGATTGAGTCTGTTTGGCCCTGTTAGACCCTTATCTAGTTTCTTTGGCCTTGTATCCTGACTGGTTCTGGTTTGGAGCAGCTATGACAGACCTCACTTGTCTATGTACCCTAGTCTTCTTTGTTTCGTCCACGTTGATTTGTTTTCCCACCTGATTTAGAAAACCGTCCCAAGTCATGGCCTTTTTCCTTGTTACTGAATCAACTAGATTCCGAGGGTTTAACCCTTGTCTCAAAGAAGCTATTGCTACTTGCTCAAAGCAATCAGCTAACCCATTCTTGGTATTTACAAACCGGCTTATATAGTCTTTCAGTAACTCATTTGGCTATTGGGCACAATGGATAATAGTATCTCCATTGCCCTTCACCTCTTTACTCCCCACAAACTGCCTTCGGAAGGCAACCCAAAACGTATCAAAGTTTCTGATACAACCCTGTGGCAAGCTGTTGTACCATTTCAAAGAACTTTCTAAAATTCATCATAAATTTTTAAAACTATTCTAGATGGTTGTCCGGATATTTGCTCCCATCGTATTTCTCCATTTTAGTATTGTCAAACCTCTTAGGAAGGTTTCCGGACAGTATCTTGGCAGACAATGGCGATTGCCTCCAATTTCGACTATGGCTAAAAATTGTGTCTTCATTAGGTGTTGCAAAAATACCTGGCTCATCATGGAAAGCAAAGGGATCAATCAGCAGCTGGTCCACATGCCCGTGACTATGGTTATGGCTATGAGATGACCTTTTTTCCAGATATCTCTTTAGTCTCCCATGCCTATCTCTCTTTCTTGAATATTTTTTAACTAGCTTTTGTTTCTTCTTGGACCTCCCATCATCACTGCTTGATGACAAGGACTCCTCAAGCTCATCCTCGTTCGAAGAGCTACTAGAGGACTCAGATTCTGAGCTCTCCTCCGGCTTGGACGGTTGAGACTTCTTGGAACTGACATGGGTTTTTTTTTGTACTCAAATGAGTATTTGCTGATTGATCATTCTCCCTTGGGTTGCCAGTATGGTGAATCGCTGACGCCTTTGACTTTTCCTTTAAACCCAGCTCTGCCTTTTTAGTGGCCCTCAATGCCTCTATTTCAGCTTTCAACTTATCTCGCTCTTCGATAGTGTATTCATTGTTTCCCCCACCACCTCCACCAAAGGTGGTGAAACTGCTTGCTCGTTCGGATCCATCTGAACAGGTTTTGTGCCGGTTTTAAATGCTAGATTCAGGCACCTTCCGCTCTCACTGTGTTTGTTAATTTGGTGAGGTTTATTTTAAGCTGAGGGTAATTTTGTCAAGTGTTTTGGAAAGTTTTCGAGATTATTAAATGTTTGGGTGTATAGTAATTATAGATTTGAGCTGCCTGGTTGTATTAAATGTTCATTACCCTCATTAATAAAAGTAGTTGGGGGTATTTATACCCTTAATTATGGACCCATGGGCTTTCGTGTACAGTTATGGAACCGGGTCAAGTTTAAGGACCCATTTACTTAATAAGCTGATTAACACATAGCTTAGTCAAAAGGTGTTTAATCATTTTATACTTTTGTCCAATCCGGATAGTTCAGTGCGCAGTTTATGTCCGAATTGCCCTTGTCCAGAAATCTCAGTAGGCAGTGGTGGATTTATCCGGACTCATAAAAAATGGTTTGACTTTAGAGTCAAAACGTGTTTTATACAATCAATAAGGAAACACCTTGTCTGGATTGCGCATGAAGCCGAGATGGGTAATTCCTTGAGCGCAAAAAACATTACTGGTATGCAGAGCTCGAGCTTACCGATCACGTGATCAACCAATCATCTTCGAGTTCGCACTCAACCTTGGTCTGTTCATCGTGTCCTTAATCTGGTCGATCAATTCGTTGCTCCAAGTATCATCGAGCTTGTTCTCTATTCTCTTTGAGGTCATCGGTGGCGTAGATCTCGTCCTCTGCATCCTTGTTTCTTTATTGTCTTAGCCCAAGCTTGCGGTCTAACTTTCCTGCTCATGCTCGTACTCACTTGGGGGAAGATCGGAGCCTGGTTACCATCTATCGTAAGAGAAAAACTGATATATTTCTTGTCAATCAATTTTCATATGTTTACCTAGTATACCGAGGAAGCGACGAGAGTTCATGCAAGTGTAATTTTCCATGAATTAGTTGTCTGACCTAATGTGTACCCCATCATTAAAAAACGAAGAGCTTTCCCCATCAAAAAATCTAAAGCAATTATGTGTTGATTTTACATATTTGAATAGAGTATGTCCGAATAACTCTTTTCTTGTACCTAAATTGATTGGTTGATAGACTCGACTTCTCGTAATAAACTCTTATCCTTTATTTATAGATGTATGTGTTGGTACTCGTGAAAAAGAAGAAAGGGAAATAGAATGTATCAGGTATAATCAGATACAAATGGATCTGATGGACAAATACAACATTATATGTGTAACTAATATGGGGCTAGATTGCTACAAAGAGATAACGTTTGGGCTAAAAAATATCGAGGTTAATTATCAGTGGCTAGTCAACAAGGCTTTCCCTAGCAAGATCAGAAGGAATATGGAAGTCTATATTGACAATATGATGGTAAACTACACAAAAGATGAAGACTATTTTTTTGATCTAAGGGAAAAATTCGTAACTTGAAGGCCATAAACTTGAAATTGAATCCATAACAGTGCCTTTTCGGGGTACGATCCAAAAAATTGTTAGGTTATGTAGTGAGTGAAAAGGGTATTGAAGCCAACCTAATATAATTGAATGCTCTAACTTCTATGGATCCCTCGAGATCCATCAAAGATGTATAAATCTTAGCTAGGAGGTTGGCTGCTCTAAACAAATTTATATCAAGCTCTTCAGACAAATGTGCACTATTTTTACAAGTTTTGAGAAAGGAAAATCGTTTCAATTGGACTCTAAAGTATGATGAAGCTTTTTTCATGATAAAATAACATTTACCATCTCCGAAAAATTTGACCAAGCAAGTATTGGGAGATTAGTTATATTTTTACATCATCGTATCAGATTATGCAGTAGTGTAGTGTTAGTCCGTGATGCCATACCCAGTTTATTACGTAAGTAAAAGTATGTTGGATGCTGAAAAAACTACTTCAAATTATAAAAATTATATTTTCCTCTAATGTAGGCAACGCGGAAAATGAGGCCATATTTCCAAGCCCATTCTGTTATAATTCGAACCTTATTTCTGCTAAACAAATATGTTACATAATCTGGATGTATCACTTTGGATGACTAAATAGCCACTGGAGCTAGGAGGCTCTAACATCGATTTTGAGCCTTAGACATCAATCAAGGCGAAGGCCTTGGCAGATTTTCTAGTCAAGTTTCATTCTGAAAGACCGGAGCCAGAGCCATATATTGATGTGTTTCCGAATGAGTGGGTAGTTTGATCCAAGGGGGTTCAAGTATTTTAGATTGTGGAGCGGGGGTTCATATGTGGTTTAGATTTAGTCATGACAAACTACGCCTTGATTAGCGACCCAAGAATCACTTTTTGCGTTGGTTTATGAGATGGATGTTGATGAGTCCGAATTCTGCATGCTCCCCGAACAAGGGCAAATTGATCTAGTCTCTCCGGAAACCGGACAGATCACATGGACATGCTTCGAACAGGTCACTTGAGCCGGACAAATTACTTTGGACACTATGAACATAGGGCTGTTCGAACTATGACAAAAGTACTAAAAAAACCTAAACACTTCTTGACTAAGCTGCTTGCTCTCCAACTTAAAGCTCATGGGTCTTTAAACATGACCCGAAAGCCCATAAGGGCCCAAACATCACACTATAAATACCCAACCACCTGCATTAACTATGGGTAAGAAGGATTAACTGCTACCAAGCTGCTTAATTATCTCTCTACTCTCTAAAACACATTAAACACCCGCAAACCACCACTTAAACACCCACATACCACCGTAAAATACCAACTGAAATTACCAGCCTACCCTCAGACGATTATTGTCCACACCAAATTGGCGACCACAGTGGGAGCACGAAGGTGTCTGAATCAAGCATTCAAAACCAGCTAAGAAAATCTGTCCAAATGAATCCGGACAATCCAGAGCTTCCACCAGCTTTGCTCGAAGTGGTGGAAGAGAACGATGAGTACACTGTCCAAGAGCGCGACAGGTTAAAGCTTGAAATAGAAGCTCTGAGGGCTGAAAAGGCCAAGATGGGCGTGAAAGAAAAGTCCAAGGCATCAGTTGTTTATCACACCGATAACCCCAGAGAGCATGAGGCTTCCAAAACTCATGTGAGCACCAAAAAGACTCATGCTAGTTCTAAAAAGTCTCACTGGTCCAAGCCTGTGGAGAGTTCTGACTCGAGTTCAGAATCTTCGGGTAGCTCTTCGGACAGTGAGGGAAATGAAAAATCCTTGTCCTCTAGCAGCGATGAGGGTCGAACCAAGAAAAAGCAAAAGCAGGTTAAGAAATATTCAAGAAAAAGAGACAGGCATGGAAGAATGAAAAGACATATTGGCAAAGGATCATCTCACCACCGGAGGTATACGGATAAGATGCTGATGGATCCTTTTGCTTTCCATGATAAGCCAGGTATTTTTGCAACTCCCAATGAAGATACTGTGTTCAGTCGTGGAAGGAATTGGAGGCAGTCTCCACTGTCTTCTAAAATTCTGTCTGGAAACCTCCCCAAGAGGTTTGACAGCACTAAAATGGAGAAGTACGATGGCAGTACTGATCCGGACAACCCTCTGGAGCAATTCAAGAACTTCATGATGAACTTTGATGATGATGATAAACTGCTTTGTAGAGCATTCTCCCAATCATTTACGGGGAGTGCTCTGAAATGGTACAACAGCCTGCCTCAGGGTTGTATTAAAGATTTCGATACGTTTTGGGTGGCCTTTCGAAAGCAGTTCGTAGGGAGTAAGGAGCTGAAGGGTAATGGAGACACGATAATCCATTGTGCCCAGGAGCCAAATGAGTCCTTGAAAGAGTACATAAGCCGTTTTGTGAACATAAAGAATGGGTTGGCTGATTGCTTCGAACAAGTGGCAATAGCATCCCTAAGGCAAGGTTTGAACCCATGCAATCTGGCTGATTCAGTGACCAGAAAGAAGGCCATGACCTGGGGAGGGTTGCTAAATCAGGTTGGCAAACAAATAAACGTTGATGAAACAAAGAAAACCAGGGTACACAGGCAGGTAAGATCCACCCCAGTGGCTCCAACTCCAAATCAGAATCAGTCCGGGAACAAAGTAAGAGAAACCGGACAGGGGCATGGTAGGGCAAAAGCTCAGTCTCAACCAGCAGCTCCTGCTCAGAGTCAACAATCCAGAAATAAGAGAGGGCCATGGGTCCAACCGGAGTGGTTCGCAGAGCTTAAAGAGAGCGTGGCCACCATCTTTGATAAAACAAAGGACGAGGTACACTACCGGAGACCGGCAACATTGCAGTCTCCCAGAGAGCATCGCAACAACTCTTTTTGCCAATATCACAATGATATTGGCCATACTACTGATGATTGCATAGCGTTAAAGCAAGAGGTTCAAAACTTGATTGAAAGGGGGAAGCTGGGAGCTTACGTTAAAAGAAGGGGAGGCAACAGGCCTGACAATACTCACCGGGTTGGTCCGAGTAATGCTGCCCCGGAGGGGGCCATGGTTATTGTTGAAAGATTTGATGTGGAATCTGAGTACTTGGACCCTAATCCAACTCGGAACAGAGTGGGTACTATTGAGGAATGTGCTAGATCGGTCTCCGGGCTCATTAAGTTTTTCGAGTCACTCACAATTTTTGGGGGAGACACTATGACAGCTCCTACTGCTTCTTCAAGGAAGAGGCATGTTCATACTTTGGCCAGCCAGTTGGAAGGAGGCATGACATCCTATTAGTCACCAAACTCTTTCCCTTTCATTGTGTTTGATGAGGATGATTTAAGAAACATTGATGGCCCTCATGAGGATGTTGTTGTTATAGGAACATCTATAGGGGGCAATGACATACGTCGAATCTTGGTGGATACTGGAAGCTCAGCTAATATCCTTTTCCTAACCACTTACAAGAAAATGAAAAATCCAGCTGTAATACAGAATTCGGACAGGTCAATCGTGGGCTTCACCGGCAGCTCAGCAGATGTGATCGGGGAGTTCGAAGAAGAGGTGTTATTGGGCAAGGGCCCTTTCAAGAAAATGGTGAGAATACTCTTTATTGTGGTGGATTGTCCCACTTGCTATAATGCTATTCTAGGGAGGTCTTGGCTCTCTAGGATGCATGCAGTGGCCTCAACAGTCCACCAGTGCTTGAAGTATGCTGTTCAGGGGCAGGTTGGAGTTGTCCGGAGCAGTCAAAAGATTGCAAGAGAACGCTATGCTACTGCCCTGGCTCCTCGAACGCTGGGGGCAGTTTGTATTAATGAACAATAGCAGTTTGAGGGCCTTTCTGGGGGTGAGGGTGAAATTGATGACCCCAGAGAGACCCCTGGAATATTGATAACAATCGAAGAAGTTGAAACGCACTGTCTGGAAGATGGTAAAAGTGTCAAGATAGGGTCCAAGATGCCACCAATGTTGAAAGAGGAAATGTTGAAGTTTTTGAAAGACCATCAGCACATTTTTGCTTGGTGCAATGCTGATGTAACTGGGGTTCCATCAGAGGTGATATCCCACCACTTATCCGTCCGGAGAGATGTAGCTCTAGTAGTTCAGAAAAGAAGAGCTTTTTCCAAAGAAAATGCTGATGTCATTGTGCAGGAGGTTGACAGACTCACAAAGATGAGGCACATTAAGGAATCTCAATACCCTTTGTGGACTGTCAATCCTGTCTTGGTGAAAAAGAAGAATGGCAAGTGGCGCATGTGTATTGACTTCACAGACCTCAATATAGCTTGCCCAAAAGACTTGTATCCGGTCCCCCAGATTGATCAGTTAGTAGACTCTACCTCTGGAAACAAGCTGCTTTCCTTTATGGACACTTTCTCCGGATACAATCAGATTTAAGTAGATCCAAGGGATCAAGAGCATACTACATTTGTCACAGATAGAGGTCTTCATTGCTACAAAGTTATGCCCTTTGGTTTGAAAAATGCTGGGGCTACTTATCAGAGGTTAGTTAACAAGGCGTTTGCTGATCAAATTGGAAGAAATATGGAGGTATACATCGACGATATGATGGTGAAAAGTGTGGATGAACAGTTGCACTTGTCCGATCTCCAAGAAACTTTTGCCAACTTGGTGAAAGTGAATCTAAAGTTAGACCCTGAAAAGTGTGTCTTCGGAGTGCAGTCCGGGAAGTTTCTAGGGTATATTATAAGTGAACATGGAATACAGCCCGATCCGGACCAGCTCAATGCTCTATTCCAAATGGAGCCTCCTCGAAACATTAAATAAGTACAGCGATTAACGGGAAGATTAGCAGCCTTAAACAGATTTATCTCCAGGTCTTCAGACAGGTGTGCTCCTTTCTTTCAAACTTTGAAGGGTGCAAAGGGTTTTGAATGGACCTCACAGTGTGATGAGGCTTTCAATGAAATCAAGAAACACCTGTCCTCTCCCAAAACTTTGTTCAAACCGGTTGATGGGGAGACTCTCTTCGTATATTTGGCAGTTTCAAGTTGTGCCACCAGTGCTGTGCTGGTAAGAGAGGTCGATAGACATCCCCACCCAGTATACTATATCAGCAAAAGCTTAATAGATGCTGAGAGACGTTACCTGAAACTTGAAAAACTGGCATTAGCCTTAGTGATAGCTGCAAGGAAGATGAGGCCTTATTTCCAGGCTCATCCTATCATCGTCCGAACCTCTTTCCCCTTAAAGAATGTCCTTCAAAAAGCAGACATTTCGAGCAGAATGCCTAAGTGGTCAGTAGAGTTGGGGGACTTCGACATAGACTTTGCTCCCCGGACAGCAGTAAAAGCCCAAGCTGTGGCTGATTTTCTGGTTGAATTCCACTCCGATAGGGATTCAGAGCAAGCTACTGATATAAAAGACAAGAAAATGTGGATCGTCCGAACAGACGGTGGATCTAGCACTATGGGATGTGGTGCAGGGATATGTTTAACTTCCCCATATGGAGATAATATGTACCAGGCTATTTGTTTTGCTTTCAGGGCATCTAATAACGAGTCCGAATATGAAGCAGCTATAGCTGGGTTAAAATTAGCCTACATTTGTGGGGCTAAGAGGGTCAAGCTACTAAGTGACTCCCAATTGCTTATCCACCATGCCTTAGGCCAATCTGAGGCTAGAAAGGAGCAGCTTATGAAATATTTACTCCTCCTAAAGAATGAAGCACTAAAATTTAAAGCTGTTGTCTATGAGCACATTCCCCGGGCAGAAAATGAGTTAGCAGACTCATTAGCAACCATAGCATATACGGAGTCATACCCATGGATCCATGTGCTTGCAATCCCTTCAATTCAACTTAGTAAGGGTAAAGAAGAGGAAATTTTTGAAATACAAATGAAACAGCCTCAAGACTGGAGGTTTTCCCTCTTACAATATCTCTCCGATGGTGTCCTGCCACCAGATAAGTCGCTAGCCAGAACGTTGAAACACAAGGCTCGTGGCTTTATCGTGTTAAGAGAAGTTTTGTACAAAAAGTCCTACAGTAAACCTCTCCTACGTTGTTTGGGGGATGATGAGTCACAAGTAGTCCTCTCCGAATTGCATGATGGTGAGGGGTCAGCCCATTGTGGGTTTAGAGCTTTAACCAGAAGAGTATTACTCTCCGGATACTATTGGCCATCAATCATGAAAGATGCTAAGGAATTAGTGAGGAGGTGTGACCCATGCCAAAGGTACAGCAATGAAATTCATGTACCAGCCATTCCTCTAGAGTCCATTTATGAGCCCATTCCCTTTGCTCGATGGGGGTTGGATGTAGTAGGGCCTCTCCCCGTGGCGTCCGGAGGGCGAAAAACTATAATTGTGGCCATAGACTACTTCTCGAAGTGGATAGAAGCAGCCCCCCTGGTAGGGACAACGTCAAAGGCTGTTATAAAATTCATTCTATCCAACATATGCTGCAGATTTGGTGTCCCACAGAAAATAACAACAGACAACGGGCCACAGTTCGACAATAGAGAAATGGAAAGCTTCTGTGCTTCAAGGGGTATACAACATTGATTTTCTTCACCTTTCTATCCACAGGAAAATGGGCAAGTTGAAGTTGCCAATAGAACTATCCTGTCCGGTTTAAATAAGAATTTGGAAGGGGCTGCTGGGAAGTGGCCTAGTTATTTACAAGAAGTCTTGTGGGCCTACCAGACAATACCTGGGGCTGCAACACAAGAATCACCCTTCGCCTTGGTCTATGGGATGGATGCAGTAGCCCCCATAGAGAAGACACTCCCTTCCTTTCGTATTCATAACTTCTCCGAACATACTAATGAGGTGGCAATAAGAAATCAACTTGATTTGATAGAAGAAAGACGGGTTAAGGCTCACCTCAGAGTTGCACACTATCAGGGCTTGATGAGGAGCAGGTTTGCTTCCAAAGTTAAAAGAAGGGATTTCCAGCCAGGGGACAAAGTATTAAGAAAGGTCTTCTTGCACACTAAAGAAAGGCTCTTCGGAAAGCTGGCCCCAACTTGGGAGGGTCCGTATATTGTGGTTGAAAGAATCAAGCCTGGAACTTATTGGTTGGAAGACAAAGATGGCAGAGTTTTAACTCATCCTTGGAATATTGAGCATCTCCGGATGTACTTGGAATAACACTTGTGTAAATATTTACTTGTTTAAACATCCATGTAAATATTTGGGGGCATACTCTCCCCTCTACGGTGGCACGGAGAGTTTTCAATGGAATTCAATGCCTTCTTGAAATTTTTTCTAAGTGTTGTTTAAAGTTCTGTTCCTTATCATACTATCCGGACTGAAATTTCTAGAGGCTATTTAAACTCTAGCCGGAGAATTTAAACACTCTCACAATGCAATATCTAAAAGCTACTTAAACTCTAGCTATCAAAATTAAAATGAACAATGAAAGAAGATGATGGTTGCACAAAACAGAGGTATTCATTAAATAAAACAACTTAAAACTTGCCTTGGCCTTCCAAGGACTTTTAAACAAGTCAAAATAGAACACGAAAACCTGTCCGGTCAAATTCCGGACACTATTACAAAAGAGTGCCTTGGCCTTCCAAGGACTTTAGTTTGAATGAAGAATAAACAAGGAAGATTGTGGGTTAAGGTTGAGCCTTTGAAGATGGCTCACCTTCATCTTTCTTCTTGCTCTCTAAGTCACTTTTCTCTTCGACTACCTTTTTGCCTTTGGGATCGTCCTTCCCCTCGTCTGGGCTCTCTCCAGTGTGTTCTTCATCAACTGAGGAGCCGCTAGAGTAGCCGAACCTGTCACCTTCAGCCATCGTGTGGTATGGAAGCTCGTCGGGCTCAACATAAAGCCATAAGTCCCCTAGGTTCCTGCCCTGAAATTTTTCATGGAATAAAATAACCATGTCAGACCTCACCTTCTCAAGCAATAGCTCTTCGCTTTTAATCATCTGGTTGGCATAGACATTGATCTTGGCATTGATTGTAGCCTCTTGATTCTTTAACAAAGCAGTTTTCTCTTCAGCAGCCTTGGTCACTGCATTCTCTAGAGCAATCTTGTCAGTGGTCAAGTTGGTGATAATCTTCTCCTTTGCAGTGGTCTCTCCCTTTGAGGCAGTAAGGTCTTTCTCCATACCGGACAGCTTCTCCCGGAGGCCTTTGACAGTTTCCTCTAGAGTGGCAACTTTTGTGTTGCTTTCCTCTCGATTCTTCTTCAACTCCTCATTTGCTTCCTTTAGCATGTCAGCATTAGCAGTAGCGGTGCAGAGGTCTTCGGAAAACTTTTCCTTCTCAGACTTAAGGTCTTTGATGGTGTCTGCTTGACTCTAGACTTGTCTTTCCAATGTGAGTACTGGCTGCACATTGCTAAGAAAAGAATGGGCTATGGTGTCCTTTTCACTAGAAACAATGAAAGTCTTACCATTGAAGTTGACCGTATTGGAGCTGCTCGGAGGGATGTAAGGCCCTGCGAAGTCGTCTCTGGGGAGGTTGAGGAAATATTCGCCAAGCCCACCTAGACCGGTGATGTCCACCTCATCAAGGTTGAGATCTCCCCCCTCAACTTCATCAGTATGAAACTCTCTTGGGATCTCTTCAGCTTGTGTTGGGTCAGAGGGGTCAGCCTGGACAGGGGGCTCCGGATCCCGGAGAGCAAGCTCATCTCCCCTTGTAGTCTTCTTCTTCTTGGCTGCCCGGTCTGCCCCACCACTCTCTTGCTTGCGATTACTCTTGGAAGCCCTTGGAGATTTTGGGAGTTCCGCTTCCTGTCTTACAGTCTCTTGCTCCACTACCTGTAAGAGAGCAGCATCGATTTGGCTCTGGGCCGGCCCCTCCGGAGCGGTTGGGGCATCCTTCTCAGCATCACTTGCCACCCTTTTGTCTCTCTTCTTGCCCTTCATTTTGCTTGGGGCTTTAGCCCGGCCAGGCAGGAAGAGTGTCCCATCTGGTTCGTGGGACCTCTTAAGCACAGTATCTGCAGAAGGTTGGGTGGTGAGCTCTTCCCAAGTCAGGTCTCTCCGACCTGTGGTGTTCCACAGATGAGACCTTGCCAGATTTCCACTAGTAAAAGCATCGTGGAATCGATTCCCCCAGTTCTCTGCGGCCCAAGCATTGATTTTACCACAGGTGACCTGTCCGGCCTTCAAGTAGTCCCCGAACTCATTGGGAAGCTCTGTTAAAACAAAAGAGAGATCAGTTAATTTAAACTAACTTAAAAGAGTAGGAATGGTCAAAGATTTGAAGTGTGAAACTTACGATCACTCCTCCACCTGCTCCTGAGGAGGCTTGGGTTCTCTCCGACCTTGATCTTTTTGCCGTTTTCCCAAGCGCCACTGACAAATAAAAATTGGCTCCTCCATTTGCTTTCGGACTCCAACAGATCATCAATAGCTTTAAGGTCGTTCCCCATATTGAAGTGGTAGAAGAGGAATTGGTGATGTTTGCAAAGGTTGGCCACTGCTGCGAACTCTTCCATAGGGAGAGGAATCCCGGACAACCTAGATGCCATGATACATGACATCAGAGTAAACCAGCCGTTAGGGCTCAACTGGCTCGGGCAGAGCTTGACCAGGTGGAAGTACCTAACGATCTCCGGGTCCAAGGGGAGCCTGAGTCCCCAATTAAATAGCTCTGTAAAAAAGACTATTTTGTTCCGCTTACAATCCATAGGGGTCTCCGGATCTATGGGAATCCTTATCTTTACGTTTTCGGGGATCCCCCATTTTGTGCGCATTCGACCTAGTTCAGCAGTATGGATGAATGCATACTTGGTCTTCTGTAAAGCCAAGAGGTATTTGAGCTCAACTCTGTGAAAACACGACCCCACCTTCTCTTCAAGGCACTCCGGCAGGTCCGGATGCTTTATGCACAGTTTTTCCTTGCCTTTTTTGGCAGCAGCAGTATTGTCAGTCTGGCCGGAGGACTCAGACTCAAAGGGGACTTCTTCAACTGAGTCCTCCATTCTTTCCTCCATGATTGTTGGGGGAGTATCAGTGGCAGTGGTCCGGGGAGGGCTTAAACTTGGCACAGCCTGGCTTCCGGACAGTTGATTTACAATGTCTTCTTGAACCCTAGTCTCAGGCTGGGGCTCTGAGGCAGAGGTCTCTTGTGGGGGTGCTGGTTTGCTCGCTTCTGGACCGGATGGTCTTTCCCGGGGAGCTCTGAGAGACACTCCAGACCCAGAGCTGCTATTTTTCACCCCCGATTTTGAGGGAGTATTCTTGGAGGCCTGCCCCTTTACCAACCGGGTTGTCCTCTTAACCACCAATTTCTACGGAGAGTGCTCTGTGTCTGAACCCATAGCGATAAAAGGAGAGGGTTTCCTAACACTTGTAACTGTAACTCCTGGCTCAACAGCAGGTACTGACTCCTGAACTGAGGAACCAGAGACTATAGGCGAGAGGGTGGATTGAAATAACTTTTTGGGCTTAGTACCTTTAGAGGAGGATGAGCCTTGATCTGACTCTGTAACGGAGGCGACTGGTTTATCAACGGGTGATGAAGGTAGCCCTGCTGCAATTCGTCTCTCCTTCTCAACTTTTTGTGCTCTTTCCAACTCTGAAAGATTGAGCCACCCACCTTTGATCAGTGCTGTCCTTGCTGTAAACATAAACTACTAAGAAAACCTTTGATTTAGAGAGAGAAAGCTCTGAGTAAATTTGCAGAGTAAGTGTGAAAGAGATAGTAAAACAGTAGAAAATGAGTTTGAATTTATAGTAAATCTGAAAAAAAGGAGTTGATTCCTAGGAGAATTTGAAAAGTTTGGCAATGATTAAAAGACGGCGCTGATGTCACTACTTGTAATTAAAGAGGTTGCTTTTCGAAGAAGGTGGTGCGAAATTCAAGGTGAAAAAACGGCTGAAGTGACCAATCAGAGAGCGACACGTGTCCCACTAACTCTGGCAAAAACCGTTTTGAATTCGTAAAGCTTAATCTGTTCGGGTATACCCACAGATCTGTTCGGATTGAAAACCACTTCTGACGTCGGAATGTTTTTCAGTTCTTTGACAAGAATACTTGCTCAAACACCTAAAAAAGGGGCTCCTGATGAGTCCGAATTCTGCATGCTCCCCGAATAAGGGAAAATGGATCTAGTCTCTCCGGAAACCGGACAGATCACATGGACATGCTTCGAACAGGTCACTTAAACCGGACAGATTACTTTGGATACTATGAACATAGGGTTGTTCGAACTATGACAAAAGTACTAAAAATACCTAAACACTTCTTGACTAAGCTGCTTCCTCTCCAACTTAAAGCTCATGGGTCTTTAAACATGACCCGGGTCCATTAAATATGACCCGAAAGCCCATAAGGGCCCAAACATCACACTATAAATACCCAACCACCTGCATTAACTATGGGTAAGAAGGATTAACTGCTACCAAGCTGCTTAATTATCTCTCTACTCTCTAAAACACATTAAACACCCGCACACCACCACTTAAACACCCACATACCACCGTAAAATACCAACTGAAATTACCAGCCTACCCTCAGGCGATTATTGTCCACACCAGATGTAGTAACCCCAACCAAAGCCAACTTCTTATTTTTACAAGTATAAAAATACTTCGAGGAGACTAACGATGAAAGCCGAAGAGCCGAGCTTTATTTAATTGAAGAAAATGAATTAATGCGCATTTAAGATCCCTTTATTGATCACACTATAACGAGAAGTAGGTATGCATCCCGAGTTCATCAGAGAGAAATCAGGTTGGGGGGAAGGATTCTAAGAAATTACTTATTGCACACTAAAGATAAACAGTTGTAGAAATTATGGCCAAACTTGGAAGAGTGTTACTCAGTTAGCGAAAGGGTTAAACCTAGAACTTATCAACTAAAAGATAAAAAAAAACTTCTTCAATTTTGGAACATCGAGCACTTGAGGTTGTATCTAGAATGATTTTAAAAATAATATGTATTAATTATTTCATATGATATAAATTTTGGTGATATGATCTTTCTTGCCTTGGTGGGGTGGGAAGGTTTTAATGAGGTGGCTACATAAGTGACTAGTATAAATCTTTGCCTTATATATTCATGTCTTATTGTTAATTGGTCTGAATATTTTGACCCGAAGTTTAAATTTAAAAGGTTCCAACACTAGTTGGTCATGTTTAAAAGGTTCTAACACTAGTTGGTCACATTTAAAAGGTTCCAACATTAGTTGGTCACATTTAAAAGGTTCCAACACTAATTGGTCACGTTTAAAAGGTTCCAACACTAGTTGGTCATATTTAAAAGGTTCCAACATTAGTTGGTCAGGTTCAAAGAGTGCTTCAATGACTAGTTGGAGACTGATAACCCTCAACTAGGACAATTTCAATAAACATAATTGAAATAAAAAATTTATATGATTGCATGAAACAAAGTGAATGACAAGAACTGATACATATAAATTCCAAATGCAAACACAAAACGCCTTGGCTGATCGGAGACTTAACATTCTCAAAGATACAAAAACGTTACAACATTAGGCACAAATGGGATATTATTTAGCACCCTCAGAATTATCTTCATTTTCTTACCCATTAGTTGTTTTTCCCTCATCCTCAATATTCTTTAGTTGTTGATCATCCCCAGGAACTTCTGTTTTCGGACTCCTCATCTTCAGACTCAATATCTTCGCTTTTCGAATCTAATATTGCTTCCAACTCATTTTCGAATGAGAGGTGAGCAGTACGTTCCCCCTCAGGAACCATGTTTTAAAAAGAGCCAAGGTTTACCTACCGAATGTTTTTATGGAAGATCAAAACTAGAGTCGATTTGACCTTAGCATCCCTCCGACTTAAAGAGCTTATGTATTCCTCAGCATAAACATCAACCGTAGCCTCTTTCACATGTGCCTCTTGGTTCTTTACTAAAGTCAAATCCTTGAGGATTTTCCTGTTATCTTCTTTGGTTTTCTTAATAACCTCCTTCTACTCAACTAATAAATTTTGGTAGGCATCTATGTGATGGCCATTTTCCTTTTCAACATCCTAATATTTTCGAGCTTATTCTTTAAATAAGGACTCTAACTCGGCAAGTTTAGCCTCAGAAATAGATATTATTCTGTGAACTATTTTTCAAACTCTTCAACTTGACATTCTTCATGAAAAGCACACAATCTTTGCTCCAACGCATCTTTCTGGTGAGGCTCACATTTTTCTCGAAGAATCGATATGGTCTCTTTTAGCTTTGTTGCTTCCCTTTCGAATATGGAAATGAGATCTACAAGATGGTGCAGAATAAAAACCTAGGATATTGATTCCACATGCATAATATCCCGCGCCCTATGTGATAATTTCCAACTGTAGGAAATATACATATCCGATGGTATCATTATTGAAGTGGAGCATACACACGCACACTATCCCAATTGATATTTGTGGCAGTTCGGACATGATGTGGGTTGTTCACCATATTAGTTGTACATGACGTAGAACAATGCCAAAAGAAAACCCAAGCGCATCGCCTATGAATTCAATTATTACGATTAGGAGCATTGGTCATCTTATATGTTGGATCCTTTATTGAGGGTATGGTTAGAGACGATATTCAATCATTATATACTTCATAATATCTTATAACTCATCAGACGATTAGTTTGTACGATCTCGTTAATATAGCGGTATACCCATTAGATAATTACGTGCACGAAGACCAGAAAGATGTTGTTATAAAACATCTGCAAGTGGATTCGCATATGATTTCATTATTTCTTAGATTACCAAAGTTTCACAGGGATTTTGACCGGATCACTAAGGAGCATTAAGATTATTTTTCTATTTGGAGGAGATTAGATTAGACATTTTGGTGTCATGTTTGTTTTTTTTATATTTTAGTGTGATGCTTGTTGTTATAATTTTTTGTGAAATGTTTGTTTTAAGACATTAAGGTGTTATGGTTCTTCATTAGGATTGTATTTTTTGCTGAAAACACTATCTAGCTGTTTTTTTATTTCGAAAAAAAACTTCACTCTAATTCTACTAGATGTTTTGTAGTTCTTTTTGTTTTAGTTGTTATTTATTATTAATCGTTGCTTTTGTAGTAGTTGTTATATTTTGTTTTCATTTAAGTTGTATCAATATCTATACGTTTGATATTTGTGTAACAGTTGTTTTAAATTACTAAAACGAAGATGAACAAACAAACTTACGGTTAAGAATTCAAAATAAATTTAAAAATAAAATCTCCAAAAGTACTCAAAGGAATACATATAAGAGTTATATCCTTACATATCTAACTCTATGAAATGTGAATGTTTCATCCTACTGCCACTGAGTTCCACCTTAATATCACAAAGTATATGTTCTTTAATTGACTCATTAATCTCCATAGCGCGTACCTTATGCACCTCTTGCTGAACATCGTGCGGGAGGTCACAAGCCCAAATATTTGGAATCCAAAAAAGAAATTGTAACCTGATAGATACATAAATAAACATATAAACATGAACTAAAGAACACCAAACAAATATAAAACAATTATAATCACTTAAATCACTGAAAGAAACATAAAACATATACAATAACTTAAAGCGCTAAAAGGAACATAAAAAAATACATTTAGTTAAAGTGTTGAAAACACATACAATAACAAAAAATTTAGTCCAATTTTTATCCTTGACTAAAAGTAAAACTCCTCGGGGCTTCCCCTTTTTCAACGATACGTTCCTCCATATAACGTAACATATTTTATCTCGAAAAATCAGTTACTTTTAAATGGAACAATTTATACGCCTCATTCTTAATTACCAATGGGAGATCGAACACACGATACATTGGTTGATGTTTGTGCCTTGTAGAAACTTCTTCAGGACTACGTGGAGATGACACAAGTTTTCCTCCTACACTCCGTAAATGTAATCGTACATGTAATACATTATACATATTACTTCATTGATAAACCCATCGGTAGACTCATTCGGCCTCGTTATTTTTACATGCTTGACGACTTGGAGAGATATGAGTATTCCCTTATAATCCATTCCATAGCGAAAATAATTATGAGCTTATTATAGACTATATTTAAGTAGATGAAGTTGTTTGTTTAAAGTTATGTCATCGTGGACCTTTACATAGACATAGGAAATTGACGAACTTATTATTGGTAGACAATATTTTGGTGGGACTTATTATTGACAGATAAACTTTATGTGG
Source organism: Limnanthes douglasii subsp. nivea (assembly GCA_036936605.1). Classification (NCBI taxonomy): domain Eukaryota; kingdom Viridiplantae; phylum Streptophyta; class Magnoliopsida; order Brassicales; family Limnanthaceae; genus Limnanthes; species Limnanthes douglasii. The sequence goes on along the minus strand of JAUPFV010000005.1, from coordinate 163,655,529 downwards.
GACTTATAAGGTTTCTATTTCAGTAATCGCTAATTGTAGCATTGATTTTATAAATATTTAAGTGCGTTATTACGATCAGTAATCATAACATTAATGTTCTTTAAACATTATTGACATATGATTTTATTTTTATAATATTTAGAAAAAAATTATTATGACTGACAAAAGGATGGTGACCGTTGGATATTATCCGCTAAACGATGGCAGTAACAACCCAATTATTTAAAACTATTTTTCCCTTTTATTGTCCACCGTGGTCGTGGCGCCCAGGTTGGTATGTGCGTTAGTTCATGACATCCATAGGCAAAAATATACTTGTTAAATTTAATTTAAGATAAAATTAATTGTCTTCTTGTTTTCCAAATAATGTTCGTTTCAAAATAAAATTAAACAAGTTCATAATTAAAAAAATACAAAACACTAATGATTGCCTTAACAGCTAGTAGTTTTTTATAACAAATTTCAAAATAATATATCTATAGGTCTTTTGTTAAGTCTACTATTCATAACTCACATTCTCCTGATTGTGTCGATGTGGGTTGTTATAGTAAAAAAAGTGTCTCTTGTAGGAGGAAATATCACCGTCTAAAGCTTAACATCTTCTCTTGTATGTGCATCTGTGTAGGATCTATTTTTGGTAAAGGTGAACCTTTAACCATATCGACCTATAAATTAAATATATAGGAAAAGTATATAATTTTAATAATTAAAAACATTTAATAGATTTTTATGTACGTAGATGAACAAAATGATTTTTATTCACGAAAGCAACAACGGTCTCTTTTTAAAGTCGTCCGTTTGTGCACCTCTAACCGGTAAATAATTTGTACAACCGTTAGAGGATAGACAATAGAAAACAGAATTTAATGTAGTAGCCATTTATTTGCCGCAACTTAGTAACAACAACCACTATTCTAATGTGCCTTCTTTCTATAATATCTCAACCGGTTTAGTTCTTTATCGAATTTATCTAGCTCGTGTACTAATATTTTTCTAACGAGTTGCCATTTACTTTCTTGCGTCGATCAAAACATAGATGAGGGATCTAAACCCATATTTTATGTCGGGAGAAACGTTAGTAATTTTTTTATAAAAGGATGCATAAATTATGATTTGTCCGATGCGTACCTCATGTCTGGTATGTAAGGCACCCTCATTGAAATTAGTTTAACGATAATTGAAAATTTGACTTTAAATTTATTCACCGCAAGTAAAGTTCTTATATTATTAGATGCAACTCAGGTTTGTTTCTTTATCGGGATTTTTACTTTGGAATTAGTATGGTCTTGTCCGAAGGCCATTTTAGCGGTGCTACAAAAACTACCGACCGGTGTTTCCATCTTTGGAGTTTCCATACTATCTGCAAGGCATTCTTACCATTCTTGTTTGGCATATTTGTGCACTGAATGATCCTTTTTGTTAGAATAATCAATATGAGTTTTATTTCCCTTGCTGCGACTCCTGCCGCAACCACGGACGCAGTCGGAAGTACCACCACAAATTTTCATCTTTTGTATGGGTTTGCAAAGAAGCGAAGTAAAAGGATCCAAAATCCGTCTAAACATTTTAAGAAAATGAATTTGTTTATAAGCATTAAAATCTTTGAGTTTTTCATTTAAATTTGTAAAGTTAAGTTTGACCTTTTTTCTAGGTTAGTTTAACTTGGGTGATCATATTTAGTGTTCTCCAATGCTCGTTTATAATTAAGATAGAAACATACCCATCCCTTCTTTGGATGGGTCTAGTTTTTCGTACATGGTAAAATCATATGTTGTACGATCGATACAATCACATGTCAATTTGTCACCTCGAGTTTTATCAAGATAATTATCGTATACAATTATCAAAGCAATCGATGATACATAATCCATAGAATTTAGAAGGTTTTAGATCTTGAAATTTATGACCAAGACGACACTTTCTTAACTCCATAGATTATTTTATGGTTGAATATTGCATCGCAAGAAAACCATGAGTCCCAAAAGCCTTCGAAGTTCAATTAGCTTGACTCGTTATATTTCTTTAAAGTAGGGTGCTAGCTTTCCACCCTATTAGATCTGTGATTGTCAAAATGCATGATCTTATTATTGTATACATGATCAAACCTCTCTTTATATAGTGTGATCCATAAGTCTAGAACGTAATCGACCGCATTCTCATGGTATTTAACATTACCCGCATTTTAGCAAACCTTTCGTTCATTTGTTCAGTGGTGGTCGATGCAACAATACCATTCCAAATGGCAAATATGTGTTAAACTCATTGTCGTCTTTATACTTTTTTTTGTTTTCCCACTTACATTCTTGTTGATATGCCATTTGTATAACATGTGACTCGCGCTCAGAAACACTTTTTCTATGTTATTCATCAAAACAAGTTCACGGTCCGTGTTTATAGCACAGGACAGCTCATATTTGTTCTCTTTTAATAACCATTTTCAAACATCACAAAGCCCATTCGTAGTTTTCTTACTTTTCTTTCTCCATGAATGTATATAAAATATTTTATTGGTCAATGTAACCACGACTACTTCCATCAATGGCATCCCGTATCTAACAACCTCGTCCGTGTTATTCATAATTAGCAATTGAGGAAGGTCCATAGTAAATCTATGCTAACCGCGTGTGCAAAAAACAAATTGGTTATGACATTGGATCCATCATTGGTCGTCCGATCTTACTATATGTATTTGTACATTTGTAATTTTGCTAACAAGCATTGCATTTGCGACTGACCAAAAATTTCAACCAAACTTGTTCTTTGATAGTGATTCTATACATGACAGATGTTGGACGCATTCTCCGGATCGACTTTCTTTAAGACACCAAATATTTGACGCAAAGTTATTACGTTCACCGATAAGCTCATTTTCTTTTGGGTTTAACTTTGACCATTGCAGATGTTCATGCTTATACCCAATTGGATCATGGTTATGTTTACCGGAAATGACACTTAAAGGCCATGTATCATCACATTTAACCGAATGACCAACAAAATAAAAAAGTACAATTTATTTTTTTGCTAGCGCACGTCTTCCGGTTACGGTCACACTCTTTCACCGTATACTTAAAGATATCAGATCACTTACATTTATAATCTACTATAGGTGCTCATATTATTTTTTGCGATTTCCTAGATGATATCTTAAGTGAGAACCCAAACGTCTTGCATTTTTCTTTGACACACTCGGTCATCGAAAACAAACTATACTTCTCGTGAGTAATAAAATGGTGATTGTATTCCATAACAACTGATATTTCACGTTGGATAACCTCTTGTAATGCATATAAAGCAAACAAATCAATCGAACCCGAAAACCAAATTATTTAAGAACATTATGCCATGCGTATGTCGGACAAAATGACTTGGAGGCCATGGCATGGCATAACGGAAGATAACCATGTCCGCCAGACCAATGACTCTCGGGTCAACCTGTCCCCTATAATATAGAGAAAAATGTCATATTTTCTGCTAGAACGATGACAAAGAACACCACCTGGGCACCATCGTTTAGCGAAATTGAGAAATTTGTAGATTGTTAAAATATCACATTTTGAAAAAATTAAAAGATAAAAAGGTGTATACCTCTTCTACGTCCATATTAATCTGTAGATGAACCTGTTTCGCTTCCATTTTAGTCATGATTTTTAAATTTTTGCAAAGTTAGAAAAATTAAGAGTTTTGGTGAGTTTACGTTTTGAGATGGTATGATTTTAGTATGTTTTAGGAAGTATAATATTAGGTTTTACTAGATTTTCTTTGCAACTCCATGGAATAAATAGTAGAAAAAATATAAATAAATAGAGTTCTAAAAAAATTGACGAGTGTCGATTTTATAATTATTGAAAATCTAAAAATATAAATCCACTGAATAGTTTTGACAGTTTTTTTCGCAATTCACTACGATTAGATGCTTAACTCCCACCTCGCGGCTATAAACCTTTTTCACGCAGTATAATTAACTGCTAAATCATAACAAAATATATTAGCAATAAATTTTATAAAACAATTTACTTTACTTTACTATTTCTGTTTGTTATTTGATCTTAGATAAGATCTTCTATAATAAATTAGACCAACACCATAAGCACCGTGTTGTGAAACTTCTAACAATGTTATTGATCGACTTCCGTTGTGGGGTAAGATTCCTATAAAATAAAAAGAGGTAAAGATTCAGAAGGGAACTCAGAATTCGGACTGTTAGACTAACATAGGTTGTTAGAGAAGGAAAAAACAAATCATTGTGATTCTCAGGGGTATGGAGCTAGCAACTCGGGTTAGACAAAAGAGGGACTGGATAGAAACATATACCGAACATATAACATCGAAAATGGTGGAGGAGTCACCTAAGAGTTTGCAAAAAACGTGGGATTTCGATTCAAATAAAAGGCTCAGTCTACCCGTGAATCAAAGCAATGCCAAAATAGTGTTCAAAGTAGTATAATTCTTAAGTGTTTCAAGCTTGCCGGGTCCGATCATGCCAAAAGATGGATTTTCCATATACCAATTGATTATTTTCGAGTTGAAGTGTATGCAAAAGGTTCTGCAAGCCTCACAATAGTTGATTTAAGAGCTCGCATGTAGGTCCCAACCAGAAGTCCCAAACTCAAGTTCCATATCTCTAAAAAGTTAAGAGCAGTTGAGGGAGATTATTCCAAACATATTCACTTCAGTTCAAATTCGAACGGATGTCAGGTGAGCAAGTTCATAACTATTTTGTTGTCTTGAACAGGCACAAACAGGTTTTGTTGTTGATCCAAGTATCGGATTTTGGTGCCATGAGTAATTAAATCGAAGATCTTGACGAGACAATCAACTGTTAAAAACGTGACGGAAGCCAAATGCTCATCACGAAGTTTGATCCAAAAACCGACTCTTTAGGATCCCAAATTGTTGTTTTAGTGCTTTTTTTTTTCTATATATATTTTATGGATTTTATTAAAATACCTCTATTTGCGTCCAGATTTGACTAGAATATATTTTATTTCATTTCATTTTTTTCTGTAATTTTAGAATATGGTTTGGAGCAACTGTTATTTGAGCTGTCAAACCGTAATTTTAAGACAAATTTTATTAAATTGAAATACTTTTTTGAACTTATAAAGTTCTTTCTAACCTAGGGTTTGGGTTTCTATAAGTTTTTCTTCAATTGATAATTCTTCATCTATCATCTTGGTATCAGAGCATCAATACCTGCTACGTGGATAGGGGAAGTATGCCACCGCGAAAAAAACGAGGGAATAATACCTTGTCAATCGCTGAAACCTACAGTTGGGGAGATCTGGAAGATCATGTCGGCTTGATGAAGCACACCAACACAAGAAAATTACAGGCGATGCAGTTGAGTACAATGGGGAATCAAATAAAGTAAATGCAAGAGGAGATGCATAGTATGAGCACCAAAATCCGAGCTTCATGGTCGAGCAATCTATCGTCAGGTTCTAAACCAGACTAGATTTGATATCAGAATCCTTTTGCTCCGAGAAGAGAGCATAGGAGAGGATGTTTTCCTCCACAAAACCATCATGAACAGGTTTTTGAGCAACCTATAGATTGTGATTTAAATCAGAATACAAGCAATCGGTGGGAGTTAGGGTTTGGACTTAAGATCCTAGAATTTCACAAGGGTCTTTAACTGGAGGAGTTTTTTATATTGGGTCACATATGTTAAAGAATTCCTATATTTCACGAACGTCCTGGACAAGAAGATAGTACATCTATGCGCAACCAAGTTTTGGGGTCGGGTTGCATCGTGGTGACAGTAGCTGAAACAAACCCGGTTAAGATAAGGTAAATAAAAAAATATCTACACGGGTTAAGCTTAAGTTATCATTTTTACCCTTTATTTATGTGAGGACTATGTATTAGCAATTACAAAACTTAAAGTAGGGGTCAAAGTTTTTTACGAGTATACTTATGATTTTTTCTAGTTAAAAAGTCATATCGATATTGTTGATACGGATAATCAGTTGGTATCTTGCTACATCAAAGGAATGAGGCAATAATTTCAGGATTCTTTAAACATGTTTGATCCTTTCAATATTTCTGAAGAACATCAGTGCTCCTTGTAGAGAAAGCCCTCTCGAGAAGGCCATATGAAGGAGATAATGTGAGTGCATCATCAATGACGTTCTAAAAAAGAAAAATTCCAAGTCCTATAACATTAGCACAAAATAAAATACATGGGCGCGCATACACTTCTTCACAAGCAATGTGCTTTCATTGTTATAAACCATGACATATTGCGGAACATTTTCTTAAGCCACAACAATAGAAGTCTAGGGTTTTGTTCACAGAAGCTCTAGATTTTCAATTTGAGGGTGAAACACAGTTTGATGTTGAAGAGGAAAACAATATTGATGAGACTCTAATGGAAAATTTATATGAGGAGAATATTGGGCAATTATTGGTTCTAAGGCGTGTCTGTTTTATGCCTAAGGTGAACAGTAACATCGATGAATGGCTGAGAAATAATATATTTTAATCTACTTGCATTATCAGAGAGAATGTGTGCAAATTAGTGATAAACTCAGGAAGATGCAAAAACGTAATTTCTGAAGAAGTTGTACAGAAGTTAGACTGAAAGCCACCATAGCCCTTACAAGCTAGCATAAAAAAAGAAAAAAGCTAACCATTTCTAAGCGATGTCTAGCATATTTTTTGTTGGTAATTATAAAAATAAGGCATGGTGCAACATTATTAGTATGGATACCTGCCACCTTCTCTTACGGTAACCGTGCCAATTTGATTGGAGTTTCACGTATGATGGTAGAAAAAATCTTTATAGCTTCATGCGGAATAAGAGTAAAGTTACATTAGTGTCATTTAGGGAAGTGATCCCAAAACCCTTACTTAGTACGTCACAAGATACTAGCATAAACTTATAGCTTTGAAAGTATTTTTAGAACATGCAAGTGATTCTGGAATTGGCTATTTATTGGCTGTTAAAGAATGTATTAATGATCCATTTGTTGGCATCCGTAAGCGAGTTCTCCTGGCGTTGTTAGAATTTACTAATGTATTCTAGATGGTTTGCCTACCGGTCTTCCTTCATTACAAGAAATCAAACATCAGATTGATCTTGTGCTTGACGCTAGATCACCAAACCATCATCTCTACAGAATGAGTCTGAAAGAACATGATGAGCTTATCAGACAGATTTAGGAATTATTTTCTAAGGGCCATGTTTATGAGAGCCTTAATCCTCGTGTGGTTCCATCATTGTTATCACTCAAGAAAGATGGTTCGATAATATATGTGTGTGGATAGTCGGGCTATCGATAATATTACAATCACGTATCGATTTCCTATTCATAGACTTGGTGATTTATTATATCAGTTAAGTGGTGCTAAAGTGTTCACAAAGGTAGTTGAAGAGTGATTATTACCAAATTCACATCCGAATGGGAGATCAATGGTAAACGGCATTCAAAATTCGGGAAAATTTGTTCGAATGGATGATAATGCCTTTTTTCCTTCCAAATACACCCGGTACTTTCATGCGTGTTATGAATCATGTTTTTTGTCGTTTTATAGGTAAATTTATGGTTGTCTATATTGATGGCATATTGATCTATAACACTAGCGAAAAACTAAATTTATAGCATATGCGAGAGGCCTTATGTGTTCTGAGGCGCAAGAATTTCTATGAAAGTATGAAAAAATGTTGTTTTCTGACATAGTTTATCATTCTCATTGAATACATAGTATTAAAGGATATGTTATGAGTTGGCGAGTCTAAGATAGTAGAAGTTCGTGACTGGACACCAATGACATCTATCATTTAAGTTCGTTCATTTCATCGATTAGTTTTGTTTAATCGATGATTTTCATAACTTTAGCACCATCATACCACATATTACTGATGGCATGAAAGGGAAGACTTCTAGTTGAACTCTATAACCAGCAGGAAGATTTTGAAGAAATTAAGGTACAACTAACCACCGCACCTATACTGATATTAGTTGAGTATTCTATAGAATTTAAATTGTATTGTGATCCATCTGGTATGGATATTAGGGTTGTGCTTAGCCAAAAGGGTTGAACTGTAGCCTATTTTAGTGAGAAATTAAGTGGAGCCAAACTTAGTTACATCACCTACGATGTAGAGTTTTACAATGTATTTTGGGCTTTAAAATACTATAGTTCATACCTGGCCTATAATGACTTCTTGTTGTACACTGATCATGATTCCTTGAAGTATATATACAGTCAAGACAAACTCTGCACGTCAAAGTGTGATCGAAAATATTTACTCAGTAGTTTACTTTTTATATCAAGCACGCGCTGGGAGAAGTTAAACGTGTAGTTGATGCATTGAGCAGGCGTAGTATAATGATACACATAGAAGGAGAGTTTGTTGGGCTTGAAATGATGAAGGATTTACTCGCTACAAATCCATATTTTGGTCTTATCTTGGAAGACGTTGGGGCGGGTTTGAGAACATATTTTTTAGTAAGCAATGTCTACCTTTTTACAAGTAATTTACTATGTATTTTTTTTGGGATTTTAAGACTATTAATAATGTAGGAAAAGCATAATGAAGGGTATGATGGTTGGATCAGACCCTCAATTCTATATCTCACCAGTTTTATTATCCTCACTTAAATATGGATGTTATCAGTTTCATAGAAGCGTGTTGAAATTTTCAGATGGTGAAAGATACTACTTTTAATGCTAGTCTGTAATTACCATTGCTTATACCTGAAGAACCATGGCGTAATGTAAGCATGGACTTTGTTTTCGGGTTGCCGATGATGCAAAGAGGTAATGAATCTATTTTCGTGGTTGTTGGTCAATTTTCTTAAATTGCTCATTTCATTGCAAGCAAAAAAACAATGGATGCATTTAACGTCACTACTATGTACTTCAGAGAGGTTTACTGTTTATATGGTCTACCTATTACCATCGTCTCTAACCGAGATTCTCGATTTTTTGGTCATTTATGGAGGAGTTTATGGTGTCCTGCGAATACGAAATTGAGCTTTAGTAGCGCATATCACCCATATACGGATGGACATACATAGGTAACCAACAAAACTTTGGGAAACATGTTACGTGTAAAGGTGGAAGTAAACTTGAATTCATGGAATTCACGACATTATTATGTTGAATTCGCCTATAACATGCACCACAAAATAAGTACACGACATAGTCCATTTATGGTGGTTTATAACTATAATCCACAGGGGTCCTATGGATTTAGTGTTCCCAGCTATAGGCAAGGTTCTTGTCAGGGTCAAGAACACGATTGCTGAGTTGTGGGAAATTCACAAGAATACGAGGAAGCATCTTGAGGACACGAGTCAAAAATATAAAGCTACAGCTTACAGGAAACATCGACTAATCGAGTGCCCATAATAGTAAAAGGTTTAACCTACTTGTTTTAACGACATGGTCGTCCAGGTATGTACAATGCTTTACAATTCTAACAAACAAAAAAGGCTGCAACTAACCTGAAGTTGGCGGCTCAATATAGATCTTGTAACGAATCTTTGACAATATTAAGTGCCCAGTAGGAGTTGCATGGCAGGACCTTGAGATCCTTGTACCAGGTTTAATGCATTTATCCATAGCTGGAGATATACAAAGATGTTTATGTGATGGTACCTGGAACCCGATGGGCTCACTGTTAGACTTTATTTCATACCATGTTATACAAAATATAAGGTCAGACGACGAGATAATGAGCCAACGTTAGATAAACTAAAGTAAGTCAAGAAAGAAGCTGTCAAAAAAGTGAGCGAGAACCTTCATGCCGACATGGTTCTCAGCGAGTTCCAAGCTCTATTTTGGATAATGTGACCAAGATCGATAGGTTAAGAGATTGGTTTGGTCAAATGAATAGTTGGCTAGCGAGACACAGGTCATGTACAAAACCAAGAACAAGGAAAAAAAGAAAGAGAGTGATGCCCCATGAGACGGGGTGACCGATCCTATTTTTTGTACTTATGAATAATTACTGTTACACGAAGTGAATTTTATGATATCGGGCGATAAACGTCCATGGAAGGCCAAAACAGCATTGTGGCTTTTAGTGAACTATATTCCTTGGATGTCCAAGGTGAGTTTTGTAACCAACGTACTTTTGTTGCTTTATTATGGTTCTGAATGTATTAAACTATTTTGTTGTTTGTTTATTTTGTCCCACGGTTCCGCATTTACTCCTATGATTGAGAAATATTTCAAATTTGTTAACTCGAATTATTGTTTTAAAATACCAAAAAAATTAAAATTTAAATACATGCTTGGAACCAAGGTTTTATTCTATTCCATCCAAGTGTGAGTTTGGACTACCCGAATTGATTCAATGTTGGTTGCTTACTTAAAAATAAGGCTTTTAGCCCTTCCACCCAAGAGAGGGCTTCAACCACACATGCTGGTTGCTTGCTTAAAAACAAGGTTATTATTTCTTTCATGCAAACGAGGGCTTTGAATATTCTACCCATCTAGAGACGAAATTAAAAGAATAATCATTCAGTTTAGCCAAACACTATCATATGAGATTGCGTATTTTGTGTGAGTCTTATGTTGCTTTTTCTTTACTTGTATTCATAAGATATATTGGGTGCCAAATTATTTATAACTTATGGATTATTTTAAACTAAATAAATTAGTGTTGTGCAAGGGAGAGGTTCGAAATCTGCGAGTTTAAATTATTTAGATATGATAGAGAGGAAAATATTTATAGAATATAAAAATGGTAAGCTACCGATAATAATCCAGAAAAAAATTAAAAGTACTAATAACTATCTCGATTTTCAAGGTTATTGAAAACCACCAGCTATATAAAAACATACTAAGGTACCATTCGGGTATAAAAATTGAAAAAAACAAAGAACTTCACTTTTTTTCTTTAACTCACGACTTTCTCTCAATAATCCATCCAATTTCTTCCTTCGTTTCCTCTTTGAACTTTAGATCAGACCCTTTCCGGTTTTGCCAACATATATTGTTCATTTTGAACTAGCTGGTCATTTGGCTAAGCTATTTGCTCTAATAGTTGATTCATCTAATCTTCAAAAGCTAGCTGGCTACACTCATATTCCAATTGTTGACAAAATTGAGCTTTCATTTGTCCCAGACTTGACTCTATTACCTCTTCTTCTATGAACACCATTGGATCCTCTCGCCCGGGATCCATTGATCACAATGATTCAAATGTAAACTTTTAACAGCTTCCGGTTTAAAATCTATGTCCCAAGCTTACCTCCCACTATGGTCATTACTGATGACTCTATGAATAATTGGAAGTGAAAATATTATATTTGTTCTAGAATAATTCATAGGTTGATTGATTCAATAGCTAAATAGATAAAGTGGTAAAATATTCCTAAAGAGAGAAAATCCGAAGTATTAAGTCAAAGTCTAATATTCCTCAATTTTTTCATAATAAACTACACTTATTTATAAGAGTGTCAAATAAGAGACACACAGCCCATTATAGGATTTTTCACCCCTTTATATTACTAAATAAAACCATATTCATCATATATTACACTTTTAGTATTTTAAGTTTCTTCCTCACATAAAACCTCACTTATAAAACCTCACTTATACATTATTTATAGATCTATTAATCATTTTAAGTTAATTACTATGGCTCATATTATTTATACCCTTATCAAATATCAGACCAAAAAAATTACGAATAAACACCACAAGAAATTTTCTAAGAACAAATATAACACCAAAATGTCTAAGAACAAACACTACACAAAAATCTCTAGCCTAATCTCCTCATAGTAGACAGAACATCTACATACACCAACCGAGTCTGTCAAAATCCTCCTGAAACTCTGATAGTCAGGGATATAAAGAAATTATGCGTAACCCCACCCGCATATGTTGTATAATGGAACACTCACGGTCGTCTTGCACGTAACCTTGAAATGAGTATATAGTTTGGTTAATGATTTCATACCAAATAACCTAATGATGATCTAAAATATACCCCAGAGTACAAAATGAATTGATATCATATATAACTTGAAGGCTCTTCAATATAGAATGTAACACATAATCTAACCAATTCTCATAGTTATCGCAATCAAACTCATAGGCGAGAGACCTGAGTTTCTTTTTACCCTTGTTTGTATACAAAGAAGCGGATACGTTGGATGTTCTTGAACTTTTTTCCAAACTGGTGCAAATATCGATTGGGATTGTAGGCTTGGGTATGTTCTAATGAGGTTTCCTTCACCAAGCCAATGGATTGGCAAATTCTGAGCAGACATGGATAATGCCGACACATGCAAGGCAAAACCGACGTGGTTTTAAGTAGATTACTGAGGTGGTACACAATACTTAGCAGCAAGGAAATATAATATCATAAGGGGTTATAAAGAACAAAAAAAATCGAGGCCATCCGGCCGAAAGGGACCGAGCAGACGATATTTAGAAGGGACAACGATACCACATAACCAAAATCTGGCTCTAATGGGATGATCCCGTATAGGGCGGTAAGGTTTGAGAAAGACATGTAAAACAAAATAATAAAAACAATAACACAAATTAGATATTCTATTTTTTATCATTTATACTTTATACTTTATTTTCCAACAACTCAATTAGCTCCATTATAATACTAATTACATACCAAGTACGAAAAAGTCTAAGGAACTCCGCACGAAACATTTACATAAATTGATATATTAATAAACTTATCATCCTCTACGTAGTAACTACAAACAAAGCATTTGTTTTATATTTTATTTCTAGTATTAACCGCATACCAAGAATTTTCATACTTTGATATATTAAACAACGTATAATTAGAATCATCCTATTTGAAATAGGCAAAACTTACATCGGTTTTGTGTATGTTGTGAAATATAATCCTCCAGTTTAGTTTGCAATGGGAATAAAAAAATTGACACATTTGTATCCCATCAAGCAATAGTCGGCATCCTTTCTGTGTAACTGCACACGTAGCTGGACGAACTTAAACAATAATGATACTATATTTAGGTGTCAAGGAGAGCGATGCACCCACCCATAGTCATTATCACTTATAATGATGTCTCTCAAAGATGATGATACAAATATACCAGACCTCAAATATAACGTCTAACTTTCCTGGTCAAGTCATGTGGGAGGAACACATACTTTTAATTGACGTAGGCCTTTCTCTTGTTAGCAAACAGACTACACCCAAACATGTGAAAAATATAAGCACGTGCAACCTCATTGACCATATTATCAGTGAACGAAACGTTGATGTCGTGGTAGGCCGCCTCGCTAAATATTTTAAAAAAACTGAGGCCCAAACTAATTCTTTTTCTGATCAATCTCGTCTATAAGCATAGTCATATCTAAACTTAGAAGTATGACGACATTGAAAATAACATGTTCTTTATCTTCTATGACCAAAATCTTGGTAATGTCACATGTGACCTCTAGGCCGAAGACCGTATGGACATCGTTAAGTATGATACTCATCTCACCAAAACTGAAATGGAAATTCTTTGTTTCATAATGATAATGTTCTATAAAAAAACTCTTTAATAACGGTATGTGGTTGCATGAGGCAAAATTACTCGATTAGCTTACAAAAATGTGTGGCATCCAACAGCTTCATGACCCTACCATGACGTCCCAAGCTCCAACTATTATGATTGGTATAGTGGATGTATAAACGTATCTCACACACCTACAAATAATAACATGGTTTGACCTTAGTTAAACATATCGAACAATAATACATATATTAACTGAAAAATAAAAATAAATCGTGAAAGTACCTCTCCTTCCAAAACATAGTAGGTTGCATTGTTTGAAAACGTGTCATGGAATTAAACAAGTAAACGAGAGGAGGCGTAGAGCTCGACAGAGAGTACGTGGTCGTCGACTAGCGATAGAGCTTGACAAAACTAAACTCAGAAGAGGTTTAAAACCAGATAGAGATGACAGTTGAAGCACAAACGTCTTCATAAAAAGCATGGGTGAGACTTTATTTATTTGATGATTTCTTCTTTTATTTATATTTTTGGTTCTTTTTGTCTGCATACCGCCACCGTGATCAAAATCCTATCTCGATTCTATAATAATAATAAAATTATGCGTAAACCTACTTGAAAATACTAACTCTTACAAATTGTTTTAGAAACAGCGTAAACAAAACCAAAACAAATGAACAAAGAAAATAAAATTGGGTAAGATAAAATTCAATCCCCAAATTTGTCCCATGCCAGAGTTAATGGTGGGTTGGTACTCTCGGTGCCAGACGATCTGCGCCAAAAACTACCATTCCCCCATTAGCTTTGACGCTTATGTTCGCACTCAGGCAAAATGTCGGGCGCGAGGTATGGTTAGCGCGCCATCCATATGGCATAGTAGACATGAAATATGCGTTATACGCCTATTTTCGGCAAATAACGCATGCCCAAACCAAACAAGTAAATCATGTCCAAATCTAAACCTATTCGAACCAAATCTAAGTTTCCGTATTTGAAACAAAGTCTAAGTTTTCACATTCAAAACCAGCTCGAAATCTAAACCAAATCTAAGAAAACAAGAAAGACTTACGGTTACTGAATGTGAGGTTTTTACTTGGTTGCTTGGTTCAATTTGCTTCGATATGCCTAAAGACTTTGGTTTGCACTTCGTCGACCTTTGATTTGCTTGGTCTGAATCAACGTTGGAGGTAAGTACAATTACTAAAGGTAACTATTTTGTTTAGACAACGAATTTTTCATGTTGAGAGCTTCTGGTGTTGGAAGTTACTAAAGGTTTGGTTCTGAATTGAGCTTTTGGTGTTTGCAGGTGAATGTTTTTCTTGGACAGTGATTTTGCAGGTGACAATTATAGTATAATTAGCAGTTGAAGTAGACATCAAATCTCAGGTTTCAAGAAAACCCAAAAATCAATTACCAAATTTAATCTTTTTAAGCTAATTACTTAGACTATACACAGCAGCGCATATTTCAAAATATGCGCTGCATCTCTAGCACCAGCGTGTTATTGATACACGCTGGCAGCTAGAGATGAATTGGGGTTCAAAAGATGAACCCCAATTCATCTTTTCAACAACCAACTGCAGCATGCCGCATGGCATGCTGCAGTCTCCTATTTTTTTTTTTTTAAAAAAAACGTTTTTTTGAAACAAATGGTTCGTCAAAAAATTAAAAAAAGTATACCATTATTTATGATTTTTCGATATCTACGCCTAGAGACTTGGTTTGTTTCATTCCGACACCGAAATTTTTTGAGTTTTTTATTTATTTAGTATTTTTAAAATAATTTTTGGAATATTTTTGTAAGTTAAAAAAATAAATAAATTATATCATGATTTATAATTTTTTGAGATCTATAAATAGAGACTTGGTTTGAAAGATTCGGACAACGAAATTTTTTATGGTTTTTTTATTAAGTATTTCCGAAACAATTTTCGGAACATTTTTGTAAGTTAAAAAATTAAAAAAAGTATACCATTATTTATGATTTTTCGATATCTACGCGTAGAGACTTGGTTCGTTTCATTCCGACACCGAAATTGTTTGAGTTTTTTATTTATTTAGTATTTCCGAAACAATTTTCGGAACATTTTTGTAAGTTAAAAAATAAAAAGAATTATACCATGAATTATAGTTTTGTGAGATCTATCTGTAGAGAGTTGATAGACTTGATTCGGACATCAAAATTTATTGAGCTTTATTTTATTAAGTTTTTTGGAAACAATATTTAGATCATTTTAGTAGGTAAAAGACAACAATTATATCATTCTCATTCAACGGAAATAAGTGGAAACAACAATCAGATAATTGAAATGAGCACACAAAAACAATTGAAAACATCACACGACAACAATTGAAAACAACACACGACAACAAGTTACATAACAACATTGAAAGGATTAAAAATAGATAATAACATAATAAGCTATAAATTTGGATTTAAAAGTTTTAAATTCATTACAAAACTTAAAAAAATAAAATTCATAATGTTATTGATATAGTTACATTTAAAAAAATTAAATGATCGATAATTTAAGTAATAATTTGGTAAATAAAAATTAAACTAATAAATTTAGGTGATCAATAATATATTTTATTAAATTTGTAAAGAAAATAATAAATTTAGGTGACCAATTTTATTTTTAACTTTGATTTTTAAATATACTATATATTATGTATTATATTTTTAATTATTGAAATTTTATAGTTTTTATTTGTAAAGAAAATATATTATGTTAATTTAAAAAAATTATTAATTTTAATATATATAATTTTAATATAAATATATAGTAAATAATAAGAAAGATAAATAAAAATATATGGTAGGATATTGTATGATGGAATGATGTGGAAGAGAGAGAAATATGGTGGGGTATGCTGAAAGATGAAATATGCACGGCTGTGGGGAGTGAGAATTTTTGCAGAATTATTTGGAGAGTATGCTGATGTGGCGCACTTTTTGGAGATGAAATATCCTCACTGCTATGGATAGTCTTAGTTTATATTTTAATTTATTGTATTAGCTTTAGATTTATTTAATTTCTAGATTTAGGTTAAATTAAACAAAAATC
This sequence comes from Limnanthes douglasii subsp. nivea, assembly GCA_036936605.1. NCBI lineage: Eukaryota > Viridiplantae > Streptophyta > Magnoliopsida > Brassicales > Limnanthaceae > Limnanthes > Limnanthes douglasii. The sequence goes on along the minus strand of JAUPFV010000005.1, from coordinate 163,639,004 downwards.
ATTTTGAGATTAATTAGTTTTTTCCCTCAATTAATTGCTTTTATTAAAATAAAAATATATAAGGCGGAAAATTACAAGCTTAAGCCAAAAAGAGATAAGGCTGGATGTTGAGTCCAGTATCTTGACCTAAAGGCATTTCTCTTCTTTCCTGCGCATATCATCAAATCTTAGTTTTGTCGTGAGCTTGTTTCACTTCTGTCAGCTGAAAATTTCTCTGATTTCCGGAAGCTTTCTTTTATTTGTCATAAGCGTCCAACTGAAAATTGGTGATATATTAAATATGGATAATTTTTCACCGATGGTTTTCATTATATTTGAAATTTCAGGTGATTTCTCTAAAATTATCTTCATGAATTTGGTTTTTCTTAGTAACTTTTGTCCTGAGAGGGTTGTGCTTGAACTTGTTCTCTGATCTTGCTAGCTGAGAAGTTCTCTTTTCTAATATTTTTTTTCTTCTGATTACTTGTCTACTTTTCCTTGAGGTTGTTTTTCCGTTGTTGATTGGATATTAACAATTTTATAGAAGTAAGATGTTTTATTGCTTGAGGTTAGTTCTATTATCTTGATGTATTCCTAAATTAATTTTTTGTGGTTGTTGTTTGACATTTGATTTTTTTTTTATGCTAGATTTAGTCTTTGTGGTTATGTGTTGAAGTAAGTAATCCTCGAGTCAACCATTATAAGGTAGCATATTTATAGGTTTTGAAGGAAAAAAATTGCTCTCAAACTAGCAAGAGCTATGTCTTTGTTGTAGTCTAGTCTCTTAACTTGTTTAAGAGATTCTTTTGCCAACCAACCAGCAGATTTGTTTTATTCTCTAGCAATGTGATTGATAGTCATTCTTATCTTAAGCAGCTTACTGCAAATGTCGATTAGATAGGACATAAACCATAGATTTTTTTTTGCTAGTATTTCAAATAGAATCAAAGAATCTATTTCAAAGTATAGGTTTGTATGTTTTGTGCATGGGAAATAGTTAGGTCATCTTGTAATGCTATGTTTTATGCTAGAATTGAGGATGGTTTTCCATATAATATGTCAAAATCCATTATAATGTCACCTCTATAGTCTCTCAAAATTCAACCACCACTTGTTTCTCCCGAAGATAAGTTGGATCTATCAGTGTCGAGTTTTAATCTATTTCCTTTATGAGGGTTCCATTTGAGTAATGTGAATTTATTATTTTAGATTTTTTAAATAACACCATAGTTCTAGAGTAATGTTTAAGTCTTCTTTATAGTGGGATGTCTTGAACAGTTGAGCCCCATCCAACTTGAATAATAAGTATCTGATTTGATTTTGATTTGTAACTGATTTAAAGTCATGTGTTTTGATATATGTATTATAAACAAGACATAGAAATATTCTCAAACTTCCCAAGCAATGTTACAATCCACAAATAAATGTTTGACTGATTCACTTTTTGTACAAAATTGGCATTTAGAGGCTAGAGAAAATAGTCTTTTATGCATGATAGTGTCAATATGTAGCAGACCATTCAATAGTCTCCATAATAGGAATGAACATTTTTTGGGTGTTATGTTGTTCAATAGTTTTTGGAAAAGTTTAGTTTGATCACATTTTTCATTGATTTAAAGCCATGTATTTTTGTGTTAAAGTCTCCATTGTTGTAAAGAGTCCATTGAATTTTGTCTTCAATTGCTAGTTGTAATTTGATTTTAGTGATCTTCCCAATGTCTGAGGGTAATAAAACATATCTAAGCTTATCAATATCCCATTTTTCTTCTATACAGTATTTGTTAATTATTTCCTCAAAAATTGGTAAGGATTCTGTGAAAAAAGATAAATAAATGTTCACTCTATCTTTCTATCCAAAAATTAATATTTCCTCTGCCTACCTTTCTAGAATGTAAAGTTTTATGTTGTCTCTCCAATTCTAGTTATTCTTATCTATATTTTGGAGCTATTGATAGATGTGTTAGCTACTAGGGGATGAACATTGACATAGAGAACAAGAATTATGCCCGTAAAGAGGATTGTTCCATAAATTTAAACCAAAGTTTACAAAAGTAGACATTTTGAAGTTCCTATAGATTTATGATATTGATTCTATAGGTTTTACATAATAAAATCCCTTTAGACCACTTGCAAGCAAGCTTATCCCCTGTAGAGCCCTAAAGGAATCTATTATATAACTTCTCTATTATGTGCATAATTGTAGTAGGAAGTTGGAAAACTTTGAATATGGTAAATTGGAATATGCATTAATATTGATTGGATTAATGTGAGTCTTCCTCCAACCGATAGGATTTTACCATCCCATTGCTGAATTTTAGATCTTATCCTTAACACTGGTTGGTCATATTTTTGTATATTGTTACTATATGGATCCCAATATATTTAAATTGAAGATTTTATTGACGAAAACCAGTAAGTCTAGTAATAATACTGATTATGATTGTATAATTTTGGATGAAAGGATAAAAACTTATTTCTCATTGTTAATCTTCTGACCTTAGCCGGTTTCATATTGTTTCCGGAAGCGATAGATTTTGCTTAGGTTGGAAGAAGATCCATTGGTGAAGATGAGAAAGTCATCAACAAAGGCAAAGCAAAGTATATCCATGTTGTTTATTGATTTATGGTGTAATCCAGTGTCTTGATCAAGCCTTTTAATGCCTATAATTAGGTATTCTTCTACAAGAATAAATAGGCTATGAGATATATGACCCCCCCTTGTCTAATTCTATTTGTATATTTGAAATATCCATGAAGTTCACCATTGACTAAGATTGAGAATCCAACTGAATTTGTACAAGATTTAATCTAGCTTATCTGTATTTTGTCAAAATCAAATGCCTACACTATATGGTAGATAAATTGGAATGAGAGTTTATTAAAGGATTCATACATGTCAATTTTAATCATAACATTTCTGCATTTATAATAATGTGAGTAAGTTCTTGAGTAAGCAAGATGTTCTCATGAATAATTCTTCATTTAACAACTTCATCCTAATCTTCTGATATTACTTTAGAGAGGAGGGTAGTTAATCTGTCATTTATAATCTTTGATAAGATTATATTGAAGACGATACAAGGATTAATAGGTATAAAATCTTCCCATGTTTTAGGTGATTCAAATTTTTGGATTAAGTAAATGGTTGTGGCAAAAATTCATTGGAGAACATGGTGGTTTTAGAGTAAAGATATTAATGCAGCACAAATATTTTTGGATATTATTGACTAGCAGATAAGGTAGAATTTTATATTGAATCTATCAAAACTGGTGTGGATTAAAGTAGCCTGAGGGTAGGCTGGTAATTTCAAGTTGAGTTTCAGGGTGGTGTAAGGGTGTTTCAAAGTGGAGAGAGAATTAAGCAGCTTGGCAGCAGTTAATTTTCATTACCAGAAGTTAATGCTGGTGGTTGAGTATTTATAGTATGTTATTTGGGCCCTTATGGGCTTTCGGGTCATATTTAATGGACCCGGGTCATGTTTAAAGACCCATGAGTTTTTAAGTAAGTGGGCAGGTAGCTTAGTCAGAAAGTGTTTAAGTTTTTTAGTACTTTAGTCATAGTTCGAACTGCCTCAGGCTCACAGTTTTCGAAGTCATATGTCCGGTGCTCAAATCCTGTCCGATTTGAGTTCTTAGTGTCTGTCCGGTTTCCGGGGAGATTTACATTGGTCTGCCCTTACGGGGAGCGTTCTGAATTCGGACTCATCAGGAGCCCCTTTTTTTAGGTGTTTGAACAAGCGTCCTTGTCAAAGAACTGAAAAACAGTCCGACTTAGGAAGTGGTTCTTGATTCGAAGAGAGTTGTGGATAAACCCGGACAGACCGATCGTTACGAATTCTAAACGGTTCTTGCCAGAGTTAATGGGACACCTGTCATTCTCTGATTGGTCACTTTAGCCGTTTTTTCACCTTGAACTTCGCACCACTTTCTCGAACAAGTTACCTCTTTTAAATGCCATTAATGACATCAGCGCCGTCTTTTAATCATTGCCCAACTTTTCGGATTCTCCTAGGAATCAACTCCTTTTTTCACATTTACTATAAATTCTAATTCACTTTTCACTGTCTCATTGTCTCTTTCAAATTTCACTCTGCAATTTCACTCAGAGCTTTATCTCTCTAGAACTTCAAAACTTCCTTGGTTGTTTATGTTTACAGCAAGAACAGCACTGATCAAGGGTGGTTGGCTTAACCTCTCGGAATTGGAGAAAGCTCAAAGAGTCGAGAAGGAAAAACGACTTGCTGCAGGGCTATCATCGTCGCCTATTGAGAAACCAGCCTCTTCTGTCGCAGAATCTGATAGAGGTTCATCTTCTTCCAAAGGTACAAAACCCAAAAAGCTCTTTCAATCAACGCTCTCCCCCATAGTATCTGGCTCCTCAGTTCAGGAGTCGATCCCTGCTGTTGAACCGGGAGTTACTGTCACAAGTGTTAGGAAAAAATCTTCTTTCATTGCTATGGGGTCTGACTCTGACCATTCCCCGGATAAGTTAATCATGAAAAGGCCAAGTCGGTTGGTCAAAGGGCTTTCTTCTAAAAACACACCCTCGAAATCGGGGGCAAAAAATAGTGAATCAGGGTCTGGGGCAACTATAAGGGCTCCACGGGAGAGGCTGTCAGGACTAGAGGCCAGCAGCCCACTACCCCCCAAGGAATCTTCTACCTCAGCAACTCAAATTGAGGTGAGAAGTCGAGTAAATACGGACAGCCAACAGTCCGGAGGATCAGCTCTGCCAAGCCTCAATCCTCCCCGGACTACTTCTACTGAAGCTCCCCCAACTATTATAGAGGAGAGGATGGAGGACTCCACTGAGGAGGTTAGATTTGAGTCCAAGTCCTCCGGACAGGCTGATACTGCTATTGTTGTTGCCAAGAAGGCCAAAGAGAACTTATATCTGAGGCGTCCGGACCTGCCGGAGAGCCTTGAAGGGAGAGTGGGGCCATGCTTTCATAAAGTTGAGTTCAAGTATCTTTTGGCCTTGCTGAAGACCAAGTATGCGTTCATCCATACTTCAGATCTGGGTAGATTGCGTACAAAGTGGGGGATCCCTGAGAACGTAAAGATAAGGATTCCCATCGATCTGGAGACCCCGATGGATTGTAAAAAGAATGAAACAGTCTTCTTTACGGAGCTATTCAACTGGGGACTCAGGTTCCCACTGGACCCGGAGATAGTGCGCTACTTTCACTTGGTCAAACTCTGCCCATCACAGTTAAGCCCCAATGGTTGGTTCACCTTGATGTCATGCATAATGGCATCCAGGCTATCCGGGATCCCTCTTCCTATGGAAGAGTTCGCTGCAGTGGCCAACCTGTGCAAGCACCATCAGTTCCCCTTCTACCATTTCAACATGGGGAACGATCTTAAAGCTGTTGATGATCTCCTGGAGTCGGAGAGCAAATGGAGGAGCCAATTCTTGTTTGTCAGTGGCTCGTGGGAAAATGGCAAGAAAATTAAGACCGGAGAGAATCCAAGCCTCCTCAGGAGTAGATGGAGGAGTGACCGTAAGTTTTTATTTTAAATTTCTGTTCGAATCTCTCCTTTCTTCTTTGTACTAACCAATTTCTCTTTTGTTTTAATAGAGTTGCCGAAGGAATTCGGGGACTACCTGAAGGCCGGACAGACTACCTGTGGCAAAATCAACGCATGGGCTGCAGAGAACTGGGAGAACCGTTTCCACAAGGCCTTTACCAATGGAAACCTAGCAAGGTCCCATCTGTGGAACACAACAGGTCGGAGAGAACTATCCTGGGAAGAGCTTGCCACCCAGCCTGATGAGGACATTGTGCTGAGAAGGTCCCACGAGCTGGATGGGACACTCTACCTGCCTGCCCGGGCCAAAGCCCCGAGCAAAATGAAAGGCAAGAAGAAGAAAGGCAGGAAGGCGGAAGGTGACACTGAGAAGGAGGCCCCAACAGACCCAGAGGGACTGGCCCAGGTTCAAATTGATGCAACCCTTTTACAAGTGGTGGAACAGGAGAGCGAAAAGCAGGAAGTGAATCTCCCAAAACCCTCAAGAGCTTCAAAGAGGACTCGCAAGCAAGCAAGTGAAGGTGCTGACAGGGAAGCCAAGAAGAAAAAGACTTCCCAAGGAGATGAGATTGCTCTCCGGGACCCGGAGCCCTCTTTCCCTACTGACCCAACGTTGGCCGAAGAGATCCCAAGGGACTTTCAAGAAGAGATTCCAAAGGAATTTCATACAGATGAAGTTGAGGGGGGGGGAGCTTAACTTGGATGAAATGGACATCACCGGTCTGGGTGGACTTGGTGAATATTTTCTTGGCCTGCCCAGAGACGAGTTCGTAGGGCCCTACGTCCCTCCGAGCAGCTCCAACACGGTCAATTTTAACGGTAAGACTTTCATGGTTTCTAGCGAGAAGGACATCATAGCACATTCTTTACTTAGCAATGTACAGCCAGTGCTTACTTTGGAAAGGCAAGTCCGAAGTCAGGCAGACACCATCAAAGACCTCAAGTCTGAGAAGGAGAAGCTGTCCAATGACCTCCAGACTGCTGCCACTAAGATTGATTTGCTTAAGGAGGAAAATGATCAGTTAAAGAAGAATCAAGATGAAAGCAACACAAAAGTTGCTTCTTTGGAAGAGACCATAAAAGACCTCCGGGCTAAGCTGTCCGGACTGGAGAAGGACCTGACAATCTCAAGGGGAGAAACTGCAGCCAAGGAGAAGCTCATCACCAACCTGACCACTGACAAAATTGCTTTAGAGAATGCAGTGACTCAGGCTGTTGAAGAGAAGGGTGTTTTGGTGAGAGATCAAGAGGCCACAATCAAGGCCAAGATCAACGCCTATGCCAAGGAGATGATACAAAGCGAGGAGCTAATGATTCAAAGGGTGAAGTCTGATATGGTCCTCCTGTTTCACGAGAAATTCCCGAAGAGGAGATTAGGGGAATTATGGCGCTATGTGGATGATGATGATCTCCCATACTGGACCATGGTTGATGATGGGTACTCCAGTGAGTCTTCGTCCGGTGATGAAGAGGAAACAGGAGAGAACCCAGGTGAGGAAGAAATTGACCCTAAGGGTAAGAAGATAGTCGAAGAGAAGAGCGACATCAAGGGCAAGAAAGAAAATGAGGGTGAGCCATCTTCAAAGGCTCAACCTTAACTTATAATTTATTTTGTTTATCTTTTATTCGAACTAAAGTCCTTGGAAGGCCAAGGCACTCTTTTTGTGATGGTGTCCGTATTATTCGGACAGATTTTTGTATTGTGCCCAAACTTGTTTAAAAAGTCCTTGGAAGGCCAAGGCAGTTTTAAGTTGTTGAATGAATATTTTATTTTGCTCAAGCATCCTCTTCTTTCATTATTTGTTTAAATAGCTGGAGTTTAAGTAGTTTTATTATATTGTGAGAGTATTAAGACTCTCCGGCTAGAATTTAAATAGCCCTTGGATCTTTTAACCCGGGTAAGAGACAAAATTTTGAAAATACTTAGAGAATTTTGAAGAAGGCACCAAGTTTCATTGAAAGCTCTCCGTGCCACCGAAGAGGGGAAGGTATGCCCCCAAATATTTACATGGATGTTTAAACAAGTAAATATTTACACAAGTTTTATTCCAAGTACATTCGAAGGTGTTCAATATTCCAAGGGTGAGTTAAAACCCTGCCATCTTTGTCTTCCAACCAGTATGTCCCAGGCTTGATTCTTTCAACCACAGTATATGGACCCTCCCAAGTTGGGGCCAGCTTTCCGAAGAGCTTTTCCTTAGTATGCAAGAAAACTTTCCTTAATACTTTATCTCCTGGTTGAAAATCTCTTCTTTTAACTTTAGAAGCAAATCTGCTTCTCATCAAGCCCTGATAGTGTGCCATTCTAAGATGAGCTTTAACCCGTCTTTCTTCGATCAAATCAAGCTGATTTCTAATTGCCATCTCATTAGCCTGTCCGGAGAAGTTATGAACACGAAAGGAGGGAAGTGTCTTCTCTATGGGGGCTACTGCATCCATTCCATAGACCAAGGCAAAAGGAGATTCCTGAGTTGCAGCCCCAGGTGTTGTCCGGTAGGCCCACAAGTCTTCTTGTAGATAACTAGGCCACTTCCCAGCAGCCCCTTCCAAATTTTTCTTTAAACCGGACAGTATTGTTCTATTAGCCACTTCAACTTGCCCATTGGCTTGTGGGTGGAAAGGTGAAGAAAAGCATTGCTGAATAACTCTTGAGGCACAAAAGCTCTCCATCTCTCTATTGTCAAACTGTGGCCCATTGTCTGTTGTTATCTTCTGTGGGACACCGAATCTGCAACATATGTTGGACAGAATGAATTTTATGACAGCTTTTGAGGTTGTCCCTGCCAGGGGAGCTGCTTCTACCCACTTTGAAAAGTAATCGATGGCCACAATTATGGTTTTACGCCCTCCGGAAGCCACAGGGAGAGGTCCAACCAAGTCCAATCCCCATCGAGCAAAAGGGATGGGCTCAGAAATTGATTCCAAAGGAATGGCTGGTACATGAATTTCATTGCTGTACCTCTGGCATGGGTCACACCTTCTCACCAGCTCCTTAGCATCTTTCATGATCGATGGCCAATAATATCCGGAGAGTAACACTCTTCTAGTCAAAGCTCTAAATCCACAATGGGCTGATCCCTCACCATCATGCAATTCGGAGAGAACCATTTGTGACTCATGACCCCCTAAACAACGTAGGAGAGGTTTGCTGTAGGACTTTTTGTACAAGACTTCTCTAATCATAATGAAACCACGAGCCCTGTGTTTCAATGTTCTGGCTTGTGTTTTATCCAAGGGCACGATACCACCGGACATATATTGTATAAGAGGAGACCTCCAATCTTGAGGCCGATGTACCTGTATTTCAAAGACTTCCTCTTTTCCACCCTTACCAAGTTCAATAGAAGGGCTTTCAAGCACATGGATCCATGGGTAGGACTCCGTATATGCTATCGTTGCCAATGAATCTGCTAGTTCATTTTCTGCCCGGGGGATGTGCTCATAGACAACAGCTTTAAACTTTAACGCTTCATTTTTTAGGAGGAGTAAATACTTGACCAATTGCTCATTTCTAGCTTCTGATAGGCCCAAGGCATGGTGGACTAGCAACTGGGAGTCACTTAGTAGCTTGACCCTTTTAGCTCCACAGATGTAGGCCAATTTTAACCCAGCTATAGCTGCTTCATATTCGGACTCATTATTGGATGCCCTGAAAGCAAAACAAATAGCTTGGTACATGTTGTCCCCGTAGGGGGAAGTGAGACATATTCCTGCCCCAGATCCCATGGTACTAGACCCTCCGTCTGTTCGGACAATCCACACTTTCTTGTCTTTTGAATCAGTAGGCTGCTCCGAATCCCTGTCAGAGTGGAATTCAACCAGAAAATCAGCCACAGCTTGGGCTTTTACCGCTGTCCGAGGAGCAAAGTCTATGTCGAAGTCCCCCAACTCTACTGACCACTTTGTCATTCTGCTTGAAATGTCTGCTTTTTGAAGGACATTCTTTAAAGGGAAGGACGTTCGGACAATGATAGGATGAGCCTGGAAGTAGGGCCTCATTTTTCTTGCAGCTATTACCAAGGTCAATGCCAGTTTTTCGAGTTTCAAGTAACGCCTCTCAGCATCAATCAAGCTTTTGCTGATGTAGTACACTGGGTGAGGATGCCCATCAACCTCCCTTACTAGCACAGCACTGATGGCACAACTTGAAACAGCCAGATATACAAAGAGAGTCTCCCCATCAACCAGTTTGAACAAAGTCTTGGGAGAGGAAAGATGTTTCTTGATTTCATTAAATGCTTCATTACACTATGGTGTCCATTCAAACCCCTTTGCACCCCTCAAGGTCTGAAAAAATGGAGCACACATGTCTGAAGACCTTGAGATGAATCTGTTCAAGGCAGCCAATCTCCCCGTTAATCGCTGTACTTCTTTAATGTTTCGAGGAGGCTCCATTTGGAGCAAAGCATTGAGTTGGTCCGGGTCGGGTTGTATTCCATGCTCACTTATGATATACCCTAAGAACTTCCCGGACTGCACTCCGAACACACACTTTTCATGGTTTAGTTTCAAATTTACTTTGGCCAAGTTGGCAAAAGTTTCTTGGAGGTCTGACAAGTGCAACTGCTCATCCACGCTTTTTACCATCATATCGTCAATGTAAACCTCCATACTTCTTCTAATTTGATCAGCAAACGCCTTGTTGACTATCCTTTGATAAGTAGCCCCAGCATTTTTCAAGCCAAAGGGCATCACCTTGTAGTAGTGTAAACCTCTATCAGTGACAAATGTGGTATGCTCTTGATCTTTTGGATCCACTTGGATCTGATTGTACCCGGAGAAGGCATCCATAAAGGAGAGTAGCTTGTTCCCAGAAGTAGAGTCTACTAACTGATCTATCCGGGGGACCGGATACAAGTCTTTTGGGCAAGCTCTATTGAGGTCTGTGAAGTCAATGCACATACGCCATTTTCCATTCTTCTTTTTTCACCAGGACAGGATTGGCAGTCCACAAAGGGTATTGAGATTCTTTAATGTGCCCCATCTTTGTGAGCCTGTCAACCTCTTGTACAATGACATCATCCTTTTCTTTTGAGAAAGCTCTCCTCTTTTGTACCACTGGTGCCACGTCTCTCCGGACAGATAGGTGATGGGAAATCACCTCTGATGGAACTCCAGTAACATCAGCGTTGCACCAAGCAAAAACATGCTGATGGTCTTTCAAAAATTTCAACATTTCTTTTTTTAATACTGATGGCATTTTGGACCCTATCTTTACGTTTTTTCCTTCTTCCAAACAGTGTGTTTCAACCTCCTCTATTGGAATCAGCACTCCAGGGGTCTCTCTGGGGTCATCAATTTCACCCTCACCCCCAGAAAGGCCCTCAAACTGCTATTGATCATTTATACGGACTGCCCCCAGCGTTCGTGGTGCCAAGGCAGTGGCATAACATTCTCTTGCAATCTTTTGGCTGTTCCGGACAACCCCAACCTGCCCCTGAACAACATACTTTAGGAACTGATGGACTGTCGAAGCCACTGCATACATCCTAGAGAGCCAAGATCTCCCTATAATAGCATTATAGCAGGTGGGACAATCCACCACAATGAAAAGTATTCTAACCATTTTCTTGAAAGGGCCCCTGCCCAACAACACTTCTTCTTCAAACTCCCCGATCACATCGGCTGAGCTACCTGTGAAGCCCACGATTGACCTGTCCGACTTTTGAATCACTGCTGGATTTTTCATTTTCTTGTAAGTATTTAGAAAAAGGATATTGGCAGAGCTCCCAGTATCCACCAAAATTCGCCTTATCTCATTGCCCCCTATAGATGCTCCTATGACAACAGCATCCTCATGAGGGCCAGCAATATCTCTCAAATCATCCTCATCGAAGACTATGAATGGGAATGAGTTTGGAGATTGATAGGATGTCATGCCTCCTTCTAGCTGGGAAGCTAAATTGTGAACATGCCTCTTTCTTGAAGAAGCAGTAGGAGCAGTCATTGTGTCCCCTCCGAAAATCGTCAGTGACTCGAAGAATTTAATGAGCCCGGAGACTGTCTTAGAATACTCCTCTATGGCACCCACCTTATTTCGTGTTGGATCAGGATCCAAGTATTCAGATTCTACATCAAACCTTTCAACTATTACCATAGCCCCCTCCGGGGCAGCATTACTCGGACCAACCCGGTGAGTGTTGTCAGGCCTGTTGCCTCCTCTTCTTTTAACGACTTTCCCCTTTCAATCCAGTTTTGTACCTCTTGTTTCAATGCTATGCAATCATCAGTGGTATGGCCAATATCATTGTGGTACTGGCAAAAGGAGTTGTTACAATGCTCTCGGGGAGACTGCAAGGTTGCTGGTCTCCGGTAGTGTACCTCATCTTTTGTTTTATCGAAAATGGTTGCCACACTATCTTTGAGTTCTGCAAACCACTCCGGTTGGACCCATGGCCCTCTTTTGTTTCTAGACTGTTGACTTTGAGCAGGAGCAGCTGGTTGAGACTGTGCTTTTTCCCCTACCATGCCCCTGTCCGGTTTCTCTGGCTTTATTCCCGGATTGGTTTTGATTTGGAGTTGGTGCCACCGGGGTGGATCTCACCTGTCTGTGCACCCTGGTTTTTTTTGTTTCATCAACATTTATTTGCTTGCCAACTTGGTTTAGCAATCCTCCCCAGGTCATGGCTTTCTTCCTGGTCACCGAATCGGCCAGGTTACCTGGGTTCAAACCTTGCCTTAGGGATGCTATTGCCACTTTTTCAAAGCAATCAGCCAACCCGTTCTTTGTGTTTACAAAACGACTTATGTACTCCTTTAACGACTCATTTGGCTCTTGGGCACAATGGATTATTGTGTCTCCATTTCCCTTCAGCTCCTTACTCCCCACAAACTGCCTTCAAAAGGCCACCCAAAAAGTATCAAAGTCTTTAATACAACCCTGAGGCAGGCTGTTGTACCATTTCAGAGCACTCCCCGTAAAAGATTGGGAGAATGCCCTACAGAGTAGTTTATCATCATCATCAAAATTCATCATGAAGTTCTTAAATTGCTCCAGATGATTGTCCGGATCAGTACTGCCATCATACTTCTCCATCTTATTACTGTCAAACCTCTTAGGGAGGTTTCCGGACAGGATTTTAGAAGACAGTGGAGACTGCCTCCAATTCATTCCACGACTGAACACGGTATCCTCATTAGGAGTTGCAAAGATACCTGGCTCATCGTGGAAAGCAAAAGGATCCATCAACATCTTGTCCGTATACCTCCGGTGGTGAGATGACCCCTTTCCAATATGCCTTTTCATTCTTCCATGGTGATCTCTTTTTCTCGAATACTTCTTTACCTGCTTTTGCTTTTTCTTGGTTCGACCCTCATCACTGCTAGAGGACAAGGATTTTTCATTTCCCTCACTGTCCGAAGAGCTGCCCGAAGATTCTGAACTTGAGTCAGAGCTCTCCACAGGCTTGGACCGGTGAGACTTTTTAGAACTAGCATGTGTCTTTTTAGTACTCACGTGAGTTTTTGAAGCCTCATGCTCTCTGGGGTTATCGGTGTGATGAACAACCGAGGCCTTGGACTTTTCTTTCACGCCCATCTTGGCCTTTTCAGCCCTCAGAGCTTCTATTTCAAGTTTTAACGTGTCGCGCTCTTGGACAGTATACTCATCGTTCTCTTCCACCACTTCGAGCAAAGCTGGTGGAAGCTCTAGATTATCCGGATTCATTCGGACAGAATGTCTTTACTTGGTTTCGAATACTTGATTCAGGCACCGTCGCCTCCCACTGTGGTCGCCAATTTGGTGTGGATTAAAGTAGCCTGAGGGTAGGCTGGTAATTTCAAGTTGAGTTTCAGGGTGGTGTAAGGGTGTTTCAAAGTGGAGAGAGAATTAAGCAGCTTGGCAGCAGTTAATTTTCATTACCAGAAGTTAATGCTGGTGGTTGAGCATTTATAGTATGTTATTTGGGCCCTTATGGGCTTTCGGGTCATATTTAATGGACCCGGGTCATGTTTAAAGACCCATAAGTTTTTAAGTAAGTGGGCAGGTAGCTTAGTCAGAAAGTGTTTAAGTTTTTTAGTACTTTAGTCATAGTTCGAACTGCCTCAGGCTCACAGTTTTCGAAGTCATCTGTCCGGTGCTCAAATCCTGTCCGATTTGAGTTCTTAGTGTTTGTCCGGTTTCCGGGGAGATTTACATTGGTCTGCCCTTACGGGGAGCGTTCTGAATTCGGACTCATCAAAAACTAGCAACACTAAGGGGGTTCATGTTTTTCACTAATGTAAGTATATATGTCTTTGATGGCGTAGTTAGTGGAATTTTATTATCCCGATTAGTGATAAGCTTTGGAATTATATTTTGCAAGATTTCTATTTTCTTGAGTTGATGTTGAGTATTTATGAGACTTTTCTGATTGTCCAATGTCAGATTATTCTGTAATCTATTTGTCTTCTTGTAGGATTCCATGAATTTTGTTTTTTATTTTTTTTCTTAACATAGTTTTGGAAGTATCTTGAGTTTCTTTCACCATTTTTATCCAATTTATTTCCTCTTTTTGTGTCCTCAATAAGTTTATTCTCTAGCTAGAAGTTGTAGGTGAATTAGACTAGCTTTTGAAAATTAGATTTTATCTTCCATGCTTTGGCTAACTTTAAAATGATTTTCAGGGTCCTGTACTTCTTCTTATGATTGGGCTATTGCATCAAAAATATTACCAAAGGTGTTCCGATTCCAGTCTTTAAGTATGTATTTTAATCTCTTTAGTTTATTCCAAAAACATAAATAAGAGAACCATACATTTCTTCTTTTCTAGTTTTATTCCGCAATATTTAAGAAGCCATGGTGTTGGGACCACATGTTCTGAAATTTAAAGGATGATCTAGTTTTGTTCTTTTCAACTGAAATATTGATGCATATAGGTGAGTAATCTGATCCAGTCCTTGATAGATGTTTGACTTTAGTGGTTTCAAAATGAGTGAGCCATGCTGAATTATATAAGAAACAGTTTAGTCTCTTTCATTTGTGGTTATTTGACCATGTGTATTTAGAACATGTGACTCGTGCATCATCTAATAAGCAGTCATGGATTATATTTTAAATCATCCATACTTCTCGAATAAAGAGTATAGCATGCTAGTTGTTCATTTGAGTTTGAAATAACATTCTCCCATGATTATCCAGGGTTTAGAGTGATTTGTTACTTTCATTAGTCCATTTCATAAGTTAACTTTGAGGTCCTTAGTGTCTTTTACATAAATATTTGTCACCAAAAATTCATTATCCAATGATACATGACATACTTTTAAGTGGAGGAATTGATCATGGTTTATAGTTATTTCAATCTCAAAATCTTCTTTCCAAAGTATCCATATTTTTTTATTTGAGTTGGCTAAACTCGATTGGAATCCAAGCTGTTTTGATATTTTATATAGATTTTCAACTAGAACCATTGGTTCTTGGATTGCCATGAATTTTATTGTTTTAGATATTTTTAAATATAAGAGTCTTGAGATTTATACATACTCCTCTCTCATTCCAATTAAGGGTTGTGATGGTCATTTAATTTGAGGTACCGAAAGGCCGAGATGACCCTTTGTTTATAACTATCGTGTTGAGGTTTTGGTCTTTATTGTGTAGATCATTATGTTTTTTCTTTCATTTTATGATCAACTTTTATGAACTCTAGACATTTTTCAATAGTTTCTAGTGTATAAAAAGTAGGTAAGCTGCCTACTATGGTTTATTGAGGAGATAATATGTATGTTATCCATCAAATAGGTTTGGTAGGTCTTCTATTTCCATAGATTTAATGGCCTCTATAATTTCATGCTCTGAATCAACTTTACTTATAGGCTTCATGTTTTTATTTTGGTTATGATTATCTATATTGGATTTACTTGAATTGGTTGATATCTTGTTAATTTTAGGAGATGTTTTAGATTCTGATTATCTAATAATGATTAATTTGATTTTGGGAACTCATATTTCAGCTAGAAGGGGATGTTTGACTATGCAGTTTAGGATAGATTTCTTTAGGTTTGGTTTCATATCCTTTGTTTTGTATATTTTATTGAGTAGATTTCTTACAATCCAGATTGTGGTGGCCTAGATGTTTACATTCTATGCAGTAGTGAGATCTATCACCATAGATTATCTCTTGCCAGAAACCTTTTTTTAAGTGGTTTGTTTGGTCACAAAACCAATCCAGAATTTGTGAATAATTTCTTTTGATATATCCAGTTCAATCCAAGTTTTGCACTCATTAAATCTTGGTCAATTTTTTAATAGAACCCATACTTTTTAAAGGCTCACATATAGATTTAGCAATGGACCAAATATCAGCTTTATTGTACATGTATTCAAGAAGGTTTGGAAAAGATATCTAGACATGAATAATTGAGGATTTAATTTTTGTGTTGAAGAATGGTCCACTTGAGTAATCTCATTGAGTAATGGCCAAGTGTCAAGATTGATATTTTCCATAACTTAGAATAGTCATCCATTTATCGAATTCTATCAGGACGTGCCTGCGGTCTATTGACTTCTCCATCAAAGCCAAAAAATTCAGAAAATTATGGATATTATCCATTAAAGGCCTACCATAAGAGAACTTCACAATTAATGTGTATTTGGATTTGGAGATTAATTTTTCTATGTCTTGTGATGTGAATCTTATCGCAATGTGATCTTCTTTGTGATTGATTGTGATAGTTGGTGGTATATTGTCTAGATTTTTAGGTTTGATTATATCTGCATATGATTTATTCTAAGGTAGTGTTTGTGTTTGTTGCAAGATGGATTCAAAGTTGTTGATAATTGTAGATGATTGTGGTGTTGTAGATATGTTGTTGATGTTTGTGTGATTAGCTGGTTTGGAACGTAGCAAGACTGGAAAGTTAGCATCATTCAGAGTATTCAGACTTGTTGTGAAGTCTTATGGGAGTCAAGTCTTACGAATGTTTGGGTATTTTATTAGAGGATTTAGAATAAGGGGATGTGTTGAGGTTGTGCCACCACCAATCATGTCGGTGTTGGTGCGGTGGAAAAGAGACAGAACTCCAATAAAACAATTTGGGTAGAATGGTATTATCGATTATGATAGTATTAAAATATATTTTTCCGCTTTAACTAACCTTTTATAAATAAATAAACCCCAACTCGGTTGAAATTATTTATTTTATTTCATTTAGAGTAAAAAAATACAAAACAAAATAACAAATTCACGAAATATTTTCTTTCATACATATATCTTGGTTAAAAATAAAAATATCTAAATAAAAAATATCTTCCAAATGTGATTTTTTAAGGGCTAAGTACCATTTAAGACTCAATATCCTAACTATTTTCCATCTAAGACCTATATTTTCATGTTTCTCCGAGAAAGATCTGTTTTAGTTAAATATTTACCATTTAAGACCCACTTATACCCTAAATACCCAGATTCAATTATATAAAAGCTTTTAAGAGGTCATACCTCACTTTTCCCTATTTTTTTTTCTCTCTTTGTGAAAAGAACAGTGCATATGTGATGATCAATTTTTTACTCGATTTTTCGTTTTTATTTTGTTTTCGTATGATTTTGATTGTGTTTTTTACTTGATTATACGAAGATACTTGATTTGTGTATATTTGGAAACTTGAATTTGAGTTCGAAGTATATATTTTGGGTAGATCTGTTTTCGTTCTTTATGTAGTCTGGAAAGTCGAATTTCTAGTTAGTTTTTTAGTTTGAAATTACTAATGTAGTTTATTTGTGTCATTGCAGTTAGTGTTTCGTTGATTTTAGTTTTTAGTATGTGTTTTATGAATTTTCTGTTTGCGTAACACGTTTTTGGTTTTATCAAAGAAGATGTGAAATGTGTTTGTTCAGTACGTAAAGATAGTTGTGAAACGTGTATGTTTCTGGAATGGTAGATGCAAAACATATTTCCGATAAATGCGAAACGTTAATACAGATAGATGCGAAACGTTAGTACATATAGATGTGAAATGTTTATACAGATAGATGCAAAAAGAAATATTTAAAAAAAAATCAAAACATATCATGAGTGGTACTAGTTTTGTTCGTCTTAAAAAACAAAACCAACGGTATTTTCGGATTTTTTTCCGAGTTATGGTTTAAAAGAAACAAAATTTTAAAAAAATTAAATTTGAAGGGTAAACGAAGAAGATGTGACACGTTAGTACAGAAAGATGCGAAACGTTAATACAGATAGATGTGAAACGTTAGTACATATAGATGTTGAAATGTTTATGCAGATAGATGCAAAAAGAAATATTTAAAAAAAAAATCAAAACATATCATGAGTGGTACTAGTTTTGTTCGTCTTAAAAAATGAAACCAACGGTATTTTCGGATTTTGTTTCGGAGTTATGGTTTAAAAGAAACAAACTTCTAAAAAAATTAAATTTAAAGGGTAAACGAAGAAGATGTGAAACGTTAGTACAGAAAGATACGAAACGTTAATACAGATAGATGCAAAAAAAATTCAAAAAAAAATTCAAAATATATCATGAGTTGTACTAGTTTTGTTCGTCTTATGAAACCAAAACCAATAGTATTTTCAGATTTTTTTTTCGAGTTACAGTTTAAAAGATACAGACTTTAAAAAAAATTAAATTTAAAGGATAAACGAACAAGATGCGAAACCTTCTTTATTTTGGTAGATGTGAAACATTCTTTATTTTGATAGATGCGAAACATTATTTATTTTGCTATATGCGATTTTTTTTATTGATGCAAAACCTTCTTTGTGTTTGCTAGATACGAAACCTTCTTTATTTTGCTAGATGCGGAACTTTTTCTCTATTGCTAGATGAAAAACCTTATTTGTTTTGCTAGATGCGAGCGAAACCTTCTTTGTTTTACTAGATGTGAAACCATCTTTGTTTTGCTAGATGTGAAACCTTCTTTGTTTTATTAGATACGAAACTTGTTTAAATTGTGTACAGCTAGATGCGAATTCAGAGAACTGAGAAACGTGTGTAAAATATATATTTAAAAAAAAAAATTAAACATATCATAGTGGTACTAGTTTTGTTCGTCTAAAAAAACAAAACCAATGATATTTTCATATTTTTTTCCGAGTTACGTATGGACTTTTAAAAATTGAAATTAAAAAAAAAAGAAAAAAGAAGTTGGTTACGGATTTTATATAGAAACGTATTTAAAATATAAAATATCCTTAATAGGTTTGTTGGATGAATCTGGTAAGTCTTCCTTTCTTTTTAATGTATTAAACAGTTTTAGTTTATTTATTTTTAGCGATCTCCATATTTTAGAAGACTCGCGCACCCTTTATTTATATATCCTTAATCTAGTCCTCAGAACTGATGGTACGAAGGCGCACGAGAACGAAAAAAAAAATTATACCTTAATTCGGGTTGATTCATGTTTGATTTCGTATTTTTATTAGAATAAGTTTAAATTTTTTTTGAAGAGAGTTTGAAGATTCTTGAGGCAATTTTGAATGTTCAAGAACACTTTGAAGAACTTTACAAAATTGTAGTAATATGAGGTTTGATATGCTAAATCAAACTGTTTTTGGGGTATATATATAAAAAAATATGTTATTTTGTGATTTGGGTATATTTAGGATATACTTAGTGTTTTTTTACTTAATGTAAATTCCGTAATTAAATTTTTATGAGGTACATAAATAATTAAGTTAAAAATCTATTTAAAAAATTATATTAATTAATTTTCAAATACAATAAACTATTAATAAATAATTAAATTCAAAATATAAATTATATACATAAATATTTTAAAAAAGCTGAAAAATCCAATGCGAATAGGCTATTTGATCAAATACCTAAAATAAACAAAAAACAATTTAGTCACAAAAATTATATAAACAATTAACACCTAAATTAAAGTTATTATAACCATTAAATATATAAAAACTAAAACAAAAATTTTTGAAAAAAATCAATAAATTTTGGAACTTTAGTTTTAAAAAATAAAATTTTAAAAACTTAATTGTAAAAAAAATATTACGAATTTAAAAAAACAAATTAAAAAATGGTATGCAGTGCAGGTCTTGCATACTCGGTATTGGAGTGCCGCACGAAAAATGGCGAAAAATACAATTTCGTTTTTTCTTAAATTGAATCTAATTTTAAATCTAATTTTAAAATTGAATCTAATTTTAATCTATAATTTTCACTAAGATTCTTAACAAAATCATAAATGCGAAGTTTAATCAATTAAAAATCTATAATCAAATAATAAAATAAATCTAAAAAATATTCGGAAAATTTAGAAAGAAATAAAAGATATGTGAAAGTAAAAGTGATTTATATAGACGGTTGGAGAAAATGAGGTGGAATATTTTCGTCTAAAATTGGATCTTAGACTAAACGAAAACTCAAATTTTGGTATATATATGTGATAGAAGATCACACGGTAGCGTAAGCTCTTCTCACATCTTTAAAAGATATAACCACGAAGCCCGAACTTCGACCAACTTGGAGTTTCTCTTCGCCATCATCTGTAACCTATTTCACGAATCGATCATCTCCAAAATTTCCCATCATGTATCAAATCTTCGTTAAATTCCCCAACCACAATCAAACCCTAACCCTAGATTCATCTGAATCATCTACCTTCAACCACATCAAATCAGCCATCGACTTTCCCTCTCCTTACTACCTCACCCTCGACGGAAAACCCTTGGATGAATCCCTGCTTTCTAAGATACCCCCGCTTACTACTCTTGTTTTACACCCACGTCTACGCGGCGGCGGCGGAGATGGCGGTGCTACCGGAGCTGAGTCTCGTGACTGCTACCTCAACATGTACGCCGAGAAGAAGCCCGACAAAGTTGACCCTAATGAACAAAGGCTCTCAAAATGGCTAAACTGCGCTCTATCCAACGAGCCCCTCGCGGAACCCTGCGTGATTGATCGCCTAGGGAATATTTTCAACAAGGAAGCTTTAATGGAGGCTATGCTGTCCAAGAAATTACCTAAGCAGTTTTCTCACATAAAGGGGCTTAAAGACATGGTAAACATTAAGCTGAGTTTGATTCCCGGCGTTGATAATAGCTACAAAGCGAGGTTTCAGTGCCCAATTACGGGGCTCGAATTCAATGGAAAGTACAAGTTTTTGACCCTGACACCTTGTGGACATGTGCTGAGTTCTAAGGCTATGAAGGAAGTCAAGTCTACGTCGTGTTTGGTGTGTCATAAGGAGTATAGCGAGTCTGATAAGATTGTAATTAACGGAAGTGAAGAGGAGGTGGCAACCTTGAGAGGTATGATGGAGGAGGGAAGGGCAAAATCTAGGGTTAAGAAAGGAAAGAACGACCGAGAAGATGCCATCACTGGGCTGAAGCGTGGAAGTGATATTGAGATGGTTGCAGGAGACAAAAAGATTAAGAATGGCGGTTTGAAAAAGTTCAAGGCCACAGACCTTGCACCGGCTAACGCAACAGAAGTCTATGCTTCCATATTTACATCTTCTAGAAAGAAGGACTTTAAAGAGACTTATTCTTGTAGATCACTTCCTTTAGGTAGGAACTGATGTGACGAAGAAAACTCCTGCTAGCTTTGAGCCTTCAATAGATTATGTGGTGACAAAGGTTAGTAGTGTTTTTGTTTGTTTGTATGTTTTGGACTTGGCGGCAGCCTCTGTTGATTATCATCGGTATTGAGTTTGAATTGTTTGTTCATAACTATATAAATTATTTGAGGAATAAAAGGCAGGCAATGTTTATTGTTAAATTATGGAGAATCTCTTGAAAGCTACTTTTTAAGTTTAAAAGCGTGATTAAAATGAATATGCAACAATTTTTGGCTTAAGAGTTAGGTTTCAAAGATTTGTTAACCGGGGGTTTTGGTACAAGTTACTGAATTAGATGTATACATTACTGACCATGTTAGAGTAAGACAGGGATCATTCAACGAAGTAAATATAAAATTACACAGTTGAATAAGTCTCTACAATTCTGGGTGGGGTTGCCAAAAGATTAGGGAATTAGATGGGAACTGGGACCAATTGAAGTACAGCCTCCGTGTTCCTAATCCTGATTGTATATATGCTGTATATGCTGCGGTGAGAAAGGGAATCGTATATATGCCGTATATGCTGCGGTGAGAAAGGGAATGAAAGCGGGTACTATACACGGGATAATTTTAATTGACAAATGTTTCCTCACTCAGCTGAAAGAGCTTGTAGATGTAGAGCAGTATATAATGTCTAGAGGCTTATCTGAGCTCACAAAAGATGAACTTTTATGAGATTAAAGGAAGGAAATTCAGTGATTAGCATATAGTTTACGCCACAAAATTAACTAAGAAAGACATACGCGTTAAGCGGTCATTGTTGGGAGCTACTCCTGCATATAAGCGAGTGAAAACTTGTGCAGCATAGTTTGAAGCTGATACACCATATATGTACTCTTCGTAATGCAAATCAGATCCAAACAACAAAAAGAAAGTTTTGATTTTGGGCGGTGGACTAAACAACACAATTGGCCAAGGGATAGAATTTGATTACTGCTGTTGCCATACATCTTTTTTCCTTTCAGGTTTGTCTTTGTTTCTCTTGTTTTGTACGTGTGCTGTGATAGCTGTTTATACCTATGTCCGTTGTGCTGCCTGAGTTATGTTTGACTCACTAGCTAGCTGATTGAACTGCATCATATCTGGAACCCTGAATTTACTCATGGTTTTTGTCACGTGCATATGCTCCACCCAGGGGAAATTGTCCCCTTTTCGCACTATATACCTAAGCATGTTTTTGAACAGTTGCTCCTCTTCATTTGAGGAGTTAGATTAATTTTTGTCAAAATTGTCAGTCTTTTTGCCTCCTGATAAGTGTTTTTTTTTTGTCTTTTCAACTTGTCCCCCTAAAAGTGAGTTATGGCAATTTGGGGTATTGTAACATTTTGTCTGTTGCAAGTGCACATGAATAGCTGTTAATATTTTTTGGACACGGTATTTCCTCAACTGGTTATAGTTACCTGTTTTTGCCTGGATTATAAATGTTTTGATTTACTATTTTGGATCAGTTCAGCCAGTATTGGAATTTTGATAATAGTTGAACCACGCAACCGATTATTTGTCTTCCGCCATCTTGCATCAATAGAAGCCTGACTACTTATGAGCTAATGTGTATTTGGAGCTAATTCTATTTTGTTAATTTTACTAATATTAATATTCTATTCAGGATGCAGGATATGAGACAATAATGATGAATTCAAATCCTGAGACAGTATCTACCGATTATGACACAAGCAACTGTCTTTATTTTAACCTTTTGACTGTGAAAGATGTTTTGAATGTTATCGAGTTGGTACGACCTGATGGCATAATTGTAGAATTTAGAGGTCAGACACCTTTGATGCTGGCTTTCCCTATCAAGGAGTACTTAGATGAGCACAAGGTTATGAGTGCTAGTGGGGCCGGTCTTGTATCCATCTGGGTACATCTCCAGAGTCTGACTCAGCCGAGGACAGAGAAAAGTTCAATGTGATGCTTAATGAGCTAAAGATCGAACAACCAAAAGGAAGCATCGCCAAGAGTGATGCTGTTGCTGTAGCCATTGCAAAAGATATAGGATACCCGGTGGTCGTTTGCCCTTCTTATGTGTTAGGTGGCCGTGCAATGGGTATTGTCTGTGACGATGATGAACTCGTGCACTATTTGGAGATGGCAGTGGAAGTAGACCCTGAACGGCCTGTTTTGATCGACATATATTTGTCGGATGCGATTGAGATTGATGTAGATGCACTTGCTGATCCTTATGGAAATCTGGGGATTGGAGGGATAATGGAGCACATTGAGCAAGCTGGCATGCATTCTGGTGGTTCCGCGTGGATGCTTCTGACAGCGTGGATGCTTCTGACAGACTATCCCGTCTTCTTGCTTGGAAACCATTGAGACATGGACTATGAAGTTAGCAAAGAAGCTGAAAGTGTGTGGGCTAATGCATCATCAGTATGCGATTACAGCTTCGGGAGATGTTTATAGATTGAGGCCAGTCCGCGTGCTTCTCGTATAGTTCCTTTTGTCTCCAAGGCGATCAGTCACCAGCTTGCTAAAGATGCTGCCCTTGTCATGTCAGGGGGAGGTCACCTGAGGACCTCTATTTCACAAAAGAGGTTGTCCCTAAACACGTTTCGGGTAAAGAAGCCGTGTTTCCCTTCGAGAAATTCCAAGGCTGCGACATCTTGTTAGGACCTGAGATGCGAAGCCCGGGTGAGGTGATGAGTATCAGTTGCGTATTCGCAATAGCAC
Source organism: Limnanthes douglasii subsp. nivea (assembly GCA_036936605.1). Taxonomy (NCBI): domain Eukaryota; kingdom Viridiplantae; phylum Streptophyta; class Magnoliopsida; order Brassicales; family Limnanthaceae; genus Limnanthes; species Limnanthes douglasii. The sequence goes on along the minus strand of JAUPFV010000005.1, from coordinate 163,615,312 downwards.
AGATCTCTGCCAGGCAGAAACTACACTCTCCGGAACGGTTTTCCTCTAAACACAAACGCCTTCTTAGGGCTAGGGTCCAAGATTTTTTCAACTTCCGGAACCACCACCTTCTTGAACTAAAAGGCATCCTCGTCGAGCGATTGCTGAAAATGCACAGAGCTGCACGGTGGTGATGTGCTTGCGAATGGGGTAATCAACCTGTTAGTAATCACAAGCTCAGGTCATGCGCTAGATCAGGTCGTTGGACGCCAGCTGGGAAAATGGCTCTTGCTTACAAGGTTCTTATTATAACAGCCGTTGCTAATGCTCTAGCTACTGCAGAAGGAATCAAGAGCTGAGATTGAGTAGAATCGAAATCACTGCGCTTCAGGACTTCTTTGATGTTAAGGTTACAAGCAAGAAAACCAAAAACTTGCAGTCAGCTTCTTCCTACCTATGATTAAAGTTATTTAGTATATTTTAGGTGAAGTAGTTTTAATCTTTTTTATTTCTTCACAATGTTATTCTATTCTCCCTCAAATTTCGCAATGGTAAATAGGAAAAGGTGCAAAACTTCAAATTTTAAATCTATCAAAATGTGCTGGACAGCATGTTCTTTTTGGCTAAATAAAAGATCCGCAAAAGATTTAAGCCTTTGTTTTCTGTACTCGTACCTAATAACAGTACATCGTCCCTCAACAATCGTGTTTGGTGGCAGATAGTCCTTTAACTTTCAAATGTTTGTGACAGTCTTTGGACTATCGCGTTTGGATAAAGTTAGTCCATCAGATTTTATTATTCATGTAAGGCTGCCATCTGTCATCGTAGTCCTCAGATTTTTGTACCATCACTAGTTCTTTGAGTTTAGTTATCCGTAATATTCTACATTTTGGGTTTGATCTAAACTCAAAGGACTAGTGGTGATACAAAAATGTGGGGACTATGGTGACAGGTGGCAGCCTCTCATGGATCAGAGGATCTAGTGGACTAACTTTATCCAAACGCATAATCTAAAGGCTGTCACTGGACATTTGAAAGTTGAACTATCTACCACCAAACGCAAACGAGTTAATTATGCTATTTAATGTACTTTAATTTAAATACTATTACATTTTAATCGAAAATCTATAATCAAGCAATTACATTCTAAAAAATAATTGTAATATGATTTTGATTTGTTTGATTATATTTATATATTTAAGATATTTTATTTAATATTAGGTAGATATTAAATAAAATATATACATCTAATTGTATTTTGATCAAATTTAAATATTATTGAAAATATTTTTACTATTATAAAATTAATAATTTGATTGTCTTAAACAAGATATCGTAAACAATATAATTAAAAATGATTTGTATATAGTTTGAACATACTAGATATTTAAGATATTTTATTTAATATTAGGTACATATTAAGTAATATATACTTATTAGACATATAATTGTATTCTGATTTTAAATTATTAGGTGATTCTTTAGATCTTTCAAGCTTAAAGTGTTTATGTTTAGATGATTTAAATAGTTTATTGTATTTTCGAACTATTCAATATTTGAAGTTTAAATTTAAAAAAATTAAAATTGTATAAGTATATGGATAAACATAAATTACTTATAAATAACAAAATAAAAATTGAAATTGAAATAGATTTAATAAAAACCAACAAAGTAACATAGTTGTTAAAAAAATTATTAATAAAATTTTAAAAAAAAAGTAAAAGTAAAAGTCCGGGGCATTCGGACACCTTCAACGGCTATTTAAATTAAACTAGCCGTGTGGTGTCCGGATGGCCTGAATTTACAGTCCTAGCATCCAGAAATTACGTCCGGATGCCCCGGACAATTTTTTTTTACGATTTTTTTTAAAAAAAATTGATGGGTCTCTCCTATAAATAGAGGAGAGCCCAAATCCAAACTCACAAACTCCTCTCTACATCTCTTTAAATCTTTCTAATTGTTCTAAATATTGTAGAAAATTCAAATTTCTTATTTTACATATTGTAGTTCTACTTTCAGAATTGTTTGATTTTTTTTCCGCAAATTGTTTATATTTGATAAAACACTTAAATAACGTTGAGATAACATTATAATAGCTAGCTCAATTAAGAGCTTCGTATAATTTATCAAGTTATTTACTTGTTGTAGTTATTTAAATTAGTTCTTTTAATTCTAATTTATTTAGCTGTTATTATTTGTTATTAGTTGGTATTAGTTGATATTAATCTAAATTTAGTTTTTATTATTTCGGATATTAATTAGTTTCGATTAGTATTTTATTGCATATTAAAAAAACATTGTTTTAATACTAACCAAAATGTAATAATAATTTTATAATCATTATTAAAATCACAATAATAATATTTAAAATGTAATATTAAAATTATAACAATATAACTTGTAATCTTTTAGCATGATAAAATCTGATTTTGGTTTAAAAAATAATAAATAGCACTTGTAATATTTAAAACCAAATCACAATAATAATATTCAAAATGTAATATTAAAATTATAACAATATAACTTGTAATCGTTTAGCATGATAAAATCTGATTTTGGTTTAAAAAATAATAAATAACACTTGTAATATTTAAAACTAAATCACAATAATAATATTCAAAATGTAATATTAAAATTATAACAATATAACTTGTAATCTTTTAGCATGATAAAATCTGATTTTGGTTTAAAAAATAATAACAAACACCTGTAATATTTACAACCAAATCACAATAATAATATTCGAAATGTAATATTAAAATTATAAAAATATAACTTATAATCTTTTATCATGATAAAATCTGATTTTGGTTTAAAAAATAATAACAAACACTTGTAATATTTAAAACCAAATCACAATAGTAATCAAAATGTAATATTAAAATTATAACCATAAAATTTGTAATATTTTAACATGATAAGATATAGTTTTGGTTTGTAACATAATATCAACACTACTAATATTGGATCCCAAAACATAACAATAATATTCAAAATGTAATAATAACATAAGTAATATTTAAAATGTTGGATTATATAATATTTACAACACTTAAAATATTAATAACCAAAACAAATTAATACTAACCAAAATCTAATAATAATTTTATAATCATAAGTAATATCTGAATATTTTTTTAAATATAACTTAAGATATGATTTTGGTTATAAAATAATTAAAACACTTATAATATTTACAAATAAACCTCGGTTTGCAGTTCTAACGATTTGCGGTTCTAACGGTTTACGGTACTGGCAGTTTACTCCTTATGCAGTTTTGGCGGTTTGCGATTCTAACGGTTTACAGTTTAATAGCCAAGTTTCACAGTTTATTAGTTGCGGTTCCAGAACCGTTTGACACCTATAATAGTGGATACTATAGGTTAAGAGTTTTGATATTGAACATGATCTTTCTTTCATTATCTTTTAAGAAATATTTAAAGTAGTCTAAATAGTATCCAAATTTGTCTTGCTTCACAAAATTTTAATTTTAATATATAGAACTTCTATTTTTGCTGGAAGCGAGTTATTCCTGGTTTTAGATCGCTATTTTACCTAAAAACAAACAACACGGTGTACATTAGATCAATAGTGAACTTATACCTAAAAAGACCATTTGTTTGAAATTTATTTATATGGCTATAAATAAATTTACCACGAATTGTGAACAATTTATATTATAATTATTTTATGTAATGACTTTTTATCAAAAATAAAGAGATCGAATCTAAAAGTGATGTTTTGGTTAGGTTGGATCTTCCGCGGCGTCATAACTAAATCGGTCACGATCAATAGTGTCCTATGTGGAAATAGCCGCGATAAGTTTAAGGCTCTGGTCTTACATCAGGGTCCAAAAAGGCTACTTGATGTTATCTCATTGCACACAACTAGAAGAAGAGCGTCGAGCTCATGTATAAACAATATCAATTCTTTGAGGGTTACTTGAGAATATGGGCCTCAGACCTCCAAAAAATTAAGGTTTGAAGTTAAGAAAGTTAACACTAAAAAAGATCTGTTGGAGGTTCACAATGAAGTATCAGAGTCATGACGGAGGTACCGAGTAGATAAATCTGAGGTTGTTCATTAAAAGAGGGAAAAAGTCTCGGTATCATCAATATTCTTCTTCTTTATTTGGTGATAGTTTAAATTATCTTGGTTCAGTTCTCAACCATAAAGGCATAAAAAAGGATTGATCAAATTCATTGAAGCAACAACTTTGTGCTTTAAAGAAGCGACCATAGGCTGAAAAGTCTTGACCAATTTGAAAGATCATTTAACGTAGTTAAAATAATCGAATTTTTGGTTGTTCGATCAACTACGGAAAAATCTGTGGAATTCATAATTGTCTCAATATTTTTTTTATTGTTTGAATATTCAAGAACTAAGACCATTCCAATGCACCTTTTTGCCACGACACACTTTGCAATGAGTTGTTAGAATCAATAAGTCTTCAAATTGTTCATTTAAAAAAAATTAAAACCTTTTTTATTGGATAATTATAATACTTTACAAAAACTTAAATTCTTGATCAATGGAGGAATAATATCACAATTTTTGTTCAATAAGATACCAAAGTGGATGATTGAAACATTCCATACTATAAATAATCGTAGGAATGTTTTTTATAACGCGGATTTCTATTTCTCAATGACATCACACGATCAAGACAATTGGTTGAATCCCATGAAACCATTTCATAGAATTTCATTGATATCTTCAAAAATCATACCATTTCACTTGGTTGAGATTTGGAATCCTGATAGCGCAGACATCACTTACACTCATGTTTCAAGCACTAAGGTCGAGCAAAGGGTTCACACCATCAAATTAGAGCTCATGCCGAAGATCTGAGGTAGAACATCAACAAAATCATTTACTAGTAAAGCCATGTATGGTCTTACCACTTGTTGTAGCTTAACAGCAGCCTATGTGACCTCCTCCTCCGCCTATGCATCCTCCTACCAAATATATAAAACTTCATCCCCAACCCTCGTAACACTCTATGCATCCCTCTCCATATAGCCTACGCAACAAGATTTTCAACCCCTCTCATCCAATTTCGAACCCAACTTGGGAAACGACTTTAAAAGTTGGACAATACCATCTGAATCTTTACGACCAACCTCTATACTACCTGAATCCCTACTATCTAAGTCCTAACCAAACTTATCCAAAAATCTACAAAGTATTCAATCAACATGTGGGATGAAATTAAGTTTTCTTCTAAAAATTTTCCTACTTTAAGAGGCATAACGTGTCGAGATCCCCATTAACGGCTAGTGAATTACTTTAAAATTTGATCACTACAAAATGGAAAAATATAATGGATCTGTAGATCACGAACATCACACTGAATAGTTTAGAAATGTAATACTCAAGTTTGGGGGGATGATCGATAGTTATGCAGAGCCTTTTCTATAAATTCCATAGGGAGTGCTCTTACGTGGTTTAATCAATTACTTTTGAGATCAGCCCAAAGTTTTGAAATACTAACATCCTTGTTCAAAGACAGTTTGGTGGGAGTAAGGTAATTAAGAATATGAGTACTATATCGTGTATTGTAAGAAATATTGGAATAAGAGCCTGATTGACAATAGTTTATATTTGGTAGAATACGTAATGAAAAGGAAGCCACTGTCTATAGGGGCTTTACTAGCTCAGGTCGAATCATAAATCAAGGTAGAGGAAATCATGCATTTAAGGTTCATGCCCGATCACCAACCTCTTATCGCCATATCCCCACTTCAACATCAACATTATTACATTACCACCCGACCCCTCCCCTCGTTCAATAACCTCATAATCTTCAACCGATGACTCTAGTGAACATGGGGATGAGACCTTCAGGCCCAAAAAAGGGTAATCCTTTGGGGAGAGGTGAGTCTGACCGTATATATAGGTGGGTTTGGGAGGTGGTCATACTGGAGAATCATGGTTGTCATTACTCTAAGACTTGAGAAAATAATTATGTTGAAGTAATATATACATTGCCATAATTTATCAGAAATCCAAGAAATTTGTGCACTTTTAAAAGGTTTACATATGTTCACCCCAAGGGAGGAAAAAATACCAACAAGTTATACATTATCACAATTATATGGTTATTATACCAGAGATTGCAAAGTTTTGAGAGGAGAAATCCAAAGCCTTATTGAAGATGAGAAGTTAATTGAATTGACTAAAACAATCGTTGTCTGAATACAGGTCAATTCCAAACCAAATTCTAAGGACATAAGGATCGAGGCCACGGAAATTAAATCTAAAAGAAGAATAATTATAGTTATTCATAAAAAATTTAAAGATTTGGCCGAGGGCTATGAGGATGTGTATATTGATTTAGATGTTCTTTGTGATAGAGGCATGAGAATTTCCAATTGTCATGAATTACTAACATTTCAAGGAAGAGGCATGTTTCTAAACTTTAGTATAAGTACCAAAGGCAGACATTTGCTCACCTACGCAATCCTTTTACCCACCAATGATCTTTAATAACAATGATCTATGATGGATAGACAGACCTCATCAAGACGTTGTGCTCATCACTGTTTGCATTGTCGGGTTTGAAGTGAAAAGAGTCTTGGTTGATTACGAAAACCTTTCCAATATAATGTTCAAAATCATGCTTGATATAATAAAAAATCTACCTACCCACTGATAATTCGACATGATAGTGGTTGGCTTCACAAGAGAGATGCCAAGATTTTTTGTGAGCTAGAAATAGATGATTATTTAACAAATTGATAATAGAAGAAAATGATCTTTATTTATGGTACCTGAAATTCTCTCTATATATAATGCCTATTCTATGTTGGTTGTGGCTCTAAAAGATGCATGAAACCACTTTCATAATGCACCAATGTCTCTATTATATAGTATGAGTCATAAAGAGAAATCCAAATTCATCTCGAGGTCGTTATACTACCTCTATTGCTTTGAAAGATAAAAAATAACCATAAGAGGCCTCGCTTGATGTTGAGGATTAATGAATCTCGCGAGGCCCCAAGCTTAGTAGAACCCGACGAACATACTAAAGTAGTCAAGTTTTCCGAGGGTAAGTGTTTGAATGTCAATATCATTTGATAAGATCTTTTTTAGTATGACATACTATCATACAAATAACATCATAAATGTTTTTATCTTCAAATCTGAATATGTCACATGAGTATATCTAGATATTGTTTGTCATAAATTTTTAATCAATCCTTTCGGGAAAGAGTAGATACCATCATAGCATCTTCTTAGCTGATGGACTGGTCAGTACCAATTGGATCCTCGTGGATTTTCTTGCCTAATTCAGCATTCTTTCCTTTTGACCTTTCTACCTTTGTATACTTTGAAAAATGTTTATCTCTGAAAATCTTTGGAGATTTCACGTAATTGGTTTTGGTAGAAATATACACCTTTGCTGAGAACATAGCCACGAAAACTATAATGTGGGCTCACATTTTCTCTTCAGTAAACGATACATAATTTGGATCCCCCTAATTTCACATAGGACAAATTATGGATCATAATAGGTTCTCACATGTGAGAAGTCGATGAAATTTTTCTCTCAATGAGTAGTTGCGTATATGTCGAGTCTGGCAAGAACTTGTTCACCTCCAAAGTTATTGATCGTAAAGTGGCATCCAGACTTTGTAACATGAATTGGGTTAAATTCCAACAATATTAAAATAAAAATAAAAAACTATCAAGAAAAAATGAATAAAATAAAGATATAACAAAATTAGAACAAAACATGGGGGTAACATTTAGTGTGGTTAATTTTTGTCTGAGGGTAATTTTGTAATTTGTTTTGAGTAGAGAGTAGAGGGAGAATTAAGCAGCCTGGTTGTATTTAATTTTCATTACCCATATTTAATGCAGGTGGTTGGGTATTTATACCCTTACATTTGGGCTTTTATGGGTTTTCGAGTCATGTTTAACGAACCCGGGTCATGTTTAATGGAGCCGGGTCATGTTCAAAGATCCATGAGCTCTTAATAGAAGAGCAAATAGCTTAGTCAAGAATTATTTATGTTTTTAGGTACTTTAGTCATAAATCGGACAGTCCAATGAGCTAAGGGTTCGAACTATACTGTTCGATTCAGTGATCTTAGTCTGAACTGTCCCCGTCCGGAGAGGTAGCAACATTCGGACTCATCAAGAGCCCATTTTTTAGGTGTTTGCTCAAATAACTTTGCCAAAAACCTGAAAAACAGTCCGATGTCAGGGTCAGTTTTAACCGGAGAGGTCTTTCGATTTGTGTTATGGCTTTATCCAGACTGAAGAAGCTTTATGAATCCAAACGGTTTTTTGCCAGAGTTCATGGGACACGTGTCACTTTCTGGTAGGTTGCTTCAGCCGTTTTTTCACCTTCAATTTCGCACCCACCTTCTTCGAAAAGCAACCTCTTCACTTATGAGGGTGACATCAGCGCCGTCTTTTAATCATTACCAATCTTTTCGAATTCTCCTAGGAATCAAGACTCCTTTTTTAGATTTACTATAAATTGAAATACTTTCTATTGTTTTACCATCACTTTCGTTTTCACTCTACAAATTCTCAAAGCTTTCTCTCTCAAAAACAAATTCTTACTCAGGTCCTTTATGTTCACGGCTAGGAACGCTTTGATCAAAGGTGGGTGGCTCAATCTTTCCGAGTTAGAAAAAGCGCAAAAGGTCGAGAGGGAAAGGCGCATTGCAGCAGGCTTACCCACTTTCCCCATTGACAAACCAGTGACTTCAGCCACAGAGTCAGACCAGGGTTCTTCTTCTTCAAAGGGCATCAAATCGAAGAGGTTATTTCAAACCAATCTTTCACCCATTATCTCAGGTTCTTCGGTTCAAGAATCGGAACCTGTTGTTGAGCCAGGTGTAACTGTTACCAGCTTTAAAAAACCCTCCCCCTTCTTAGCTATGGGGTCTGATGCTGAAACCTCTCCTTAGAAGTTAGTTGACCGAAAAAAAAGACCGGCTGGTCAAGGGTTAGGCTTCTAAGGGCACCCCTTCGAAATCGAGTGCCAAGGACAGTAGTATTGGGTCAGAGGCACCCATTAGAGCACCAAAGGACAGGCTGTCCGGTCCGGAGGGCACTAGTTCAAGTCCTCGAAGAGAAATGTCTATACCAGAGTCCCAACCGGAGGCCAGGAACCAAAATAATACTGAAGCGCAGCAGTCCGGAAGTCAAGCTGAGCCAAATCTAAATCTCCCTCTCACCACTACAACTGAGAACCCTTCCTCAATTATGGAGGAGGTAATGGAGGACTCTATTGAAGAGGCTCCGTTCGAGTCTGAACCTTCCAGACAGACTAGTGGTGTTGTTGCTGCTCAAAAGGACAAGGGCAAAGAAAAGTTGTGTTTGAGGCATCCGGATCTGCCGGAGTGTCTCCAAGGAAGGGTGGGGCCTTGTTTCCACAAGGTCAATGTTAAGTACCTCCTTGCCTTGCAAAAGATCAACTACGCCTTCATCCACACAGCTGAATTGGGCCGGATGCGTTCGAAGTGGGGAATTCCAGAAAATGTGAAGATAAGAATCTCTATCACCCCCGAAACTCCCATGGATTGCAAGCTGAGCGAGATAGTTATCTTCACGGAGCTGTTTAACTGGGAGCTCGGATTCCCCTTGGACCCAGAAATTGTCAGATACTTTCATCTAATAAAGCTCTGTCCGATCCAGCTGAGCCCCAATGCTTGGTACACTCTCATGGCCTACATTATGGCTTCTAGGCTCTCCGGGATTCCTCTACCAATGGAGGAGTTTGTTGTTGTGGCCAGTATCTGCAGAAACCCCCACATCCCCTTCCACCACTTCAATATGGGGGATAACTTCAAAGTTGTTGATGACCTGCTAGAGTCGGAGAGGAATTGGAGGACTCAATTCCTATTCGTAAGTGGTGTTTGGGAGAACGGGAAGAGAATCAAGGCCGGAGTCAACCCAAGCCTCGTCACCAGCAGATGGATGAGTGATCGTAAGTCTCCTACTTTATATTTTTATCTCTTCTTTTATCAAATTTATTTAAACTGATTGACTTTGTCTTCTTCTTAGCAGAACTGCCCAAGGAATTCAATGACTATCTAAAGTCCGGGCAAACAACTTGCACCAAGATTAATGCTTGGGCTGCTGAAAGGTGGGGAAACCGGTTCCACGATGCCTTCACGGGGGGAAACTTAGCAAGATCTCACCTCTGGAACACTACTGGCCGGAGGGACTTAACTTGGAAAGAGCTCACCACTCAACCCTCTCCGGATGTAGTGCTCAAGAGGACACACGAACCGGATGGGACACTTTACTTGCCAGGCCGGGCCAAGGCCCCGAGTAAAATGAAGGGCAAAAAGACGAAAGGGCAAGAAAGTGGTAGGTGGAGCGGACCCAGCCGAGGTGGAGGAAGCTGCTTTAACAAATCCGGAGGGGCCAGCCCCAAGCCAGATTGATGTTGCTCTCTTAGAAGCGGTAGAGCAGGAGAGTGTTAGGCAAGAAGTTCACTCCCCAAATCCCCCAAGGGCTTCCAAAAGAGATCGTAAACGGGGAGCTGAAAGCAAGGACAGGGAGGCCAAGAAGAAGAAGACCTCTAAGGGTGATGAACTTTCTCTCCGGCCTCCGGAGCCTCTTCCCCAAGTTGATCCCACTGACCCAACACAAGCAGAGGAGATTTCTGGAGACTTTCAAACCAATGAGGTTGAAGGGGGAGGTCTTAGCATTGATGGGGTAGATATCACTGTTCTTGGTGGGCTTGGTGAGTACTTTATCAACCTCCCTAGAGATGATTTTACTGGGCCTTATCTCCCTCCGAGTACTTCAAACACCGTCACTTTTAATGGTAAGACCTTTACTGTTTCAAGTGAAAGGGATGTTATAGCTCACTCTTTATTAAGCAATGTTCAGCCGGTGCTTGCGTTGGAGAAGCAAGTTCGAAGTCAGGCAGACATTATCAAAGACCTCAAGTCTGATAAGGAGAGGCTATCTAATGACCTTCTTACTGCTACCCAACATGCTAACATTCTAAAAGGGGAAAACGAAGAGCTGAAGAAGAACCAGGAGGGGTGGACCACAAAAGTTGCCACTCTAGAAGACACCATCAAGGATCTCCGGGAGAAGTTGTCTGGATTGGAGAAAGATCTCAACTCTTCGAAAGAGGAGACCAAGGCCAAGGATCAAGTTATCCACAACTTGACCAGTGACAAGATTGCTCTTGAGAACACAGTGTCCAAGGCTGCCGAGGAGAAAGCTGATCTGCTAAGGGAGCAGGAGGCCAAAATCCAAGCCAAGATCGACGCTTATGCTAACAACGTGATCGACACTCAAGAGGAAATGTATGCCAAAGTGAGATCGGACATGGTCCTGCTCTTCTACAAGAAGTTCCCGAAGAGGAACCTAGGAGATTTGTGGCTTCACGTAGAGTATCCAGACCTCCCATTTCACACAATGGCCGAAGGCGATAGGTTCGACTTCTCCAGTGCATCCTCATCTGATGACGAAGAGAACACCGGGGAGAGCCCAAACGAGGAGACAGACGATCCCAAGGGGAAGAAAAAGATGGATGAAGCTGAGCCATCTTCAAAGGCTCAGTCTTAAATTATGAATCGCTTTTTACTTTTCATGTTATCTAAACTAAAGTCCTTGGAAGGCCAAGGCACCTTTTTTTGTTAGTGTGTCCGGTATCTGACCGGATAGACCCTTTACTTTGTTTGACAATTTGAAAGTCCTTGGAAGGCCAAAGCACTTAAGTTATTTTAATTAATATCCTTGCTTTGCACAGTTCTCACACCCTTTCATAGTTAGTTTCAATTTTGGTGGCTAGTGTTTAAATAGCCCTTAGTTATTTCATAAATAGTCTAAAGTGAGAGTGTTTAAGTTCTCCGATGACAAATGTTTAAGTGGTCATCATTCTTTTACTTCAATCCGGATGGTGTGACAAAAAACAGAGTAAGAACACTTCAAGAAATTTTTTTAAGAAGGCATCGAATTTCATTAAAAAGCCCGTACACCTCATTAAAACCTCCCCGCGCCACCATGGTAGGAAAGAGTATGCCCCCAAATATTTACATGGATGTTTAAACAAGTAAATATTTACATAGATGCTATTCCAAGTACATCCGGAGATGTTCGATATTCCAAGGGTGGGTCAAAATTCTTCCATCCTTCTCTTCTAGCCAATACGTTCCAGGTTTAAGCCTTTCAACAACCATATAAGGTCCTTCCCAATTTGGGGCCAATTTTCCAAGCAGCTTCTCTTTAGTGTGTAAGAATACTTTCCTCAATACCTTGTCCCCCGGCTGGAAATCTCTTCTTTTAACTCTAGAAGCAAATCTGCTTCTCATCAGACCTTGATAGTGTGCTGCTCTAAGGTGAGCTTTAACTCGTCTTTCCTCTACCAGGTCAAGCTGTTCTCTGATCGCCACTTCGTTAGCACATTCGGAGAAGTTATGGACCCGAAATGATGGGAGATTTACTTCTATGGGAGCTACTGCATCCATCCCATAGACCAAGGAAAAGGGTGACTCCTGAGTTGCAGCCCCAGGTGTTGTCCGGTAGGCCCACAAGACCTCTTGTAAATAGCTAGGCCACTTCCCAACAGCTCCTTCCAGATTCTTCTTTAAACCGGACAGAATAGTTCTGTTAGCCACTTCAACTTGACCATTTGCTTGTGGGTGGAAAGGCGAAGAGAAACAATGTTGTATACCCCTTGAGGCACAGAAACTCTCCATTTCTCTATTGGCGAACTGTGGCCCATTGTCTATTGTTATCTTTTGTGGAACACCAAATCTGCAACATATGTTGGATAAAATGAATTTTATGACAGCCTTTTTCGTTGTTCCTGCCAGGGGGGCTGCTTCAATCCACTTCAAAAAGTAATCGATTGCAACAATTATAGTTTTGCGCCCTCCGGACGCCATAGGGAGAGGCCCCACTAAATCCAACCCCCATCGAGCAAAAGGTATAGGCTCAGAAATTGACTCTAAATGGATGGCTGGGACATGAATTTCATTGCTATATCTCTGGCATGGATCACACCTTCTTACTAGCTCTTTAGCATCCTGCATGATAGATGGCCAATAGTAGTCGGCCAGCAAAACTCTCTTGGTTAGAGCCCTGAATCCACAATGGGCTGATCCCTCACCATCATGTAATTCGGAGAGGACTACTTGAGATTCATCATCCCCCAAACATCGCAGAAGTGGTTTACTGTAAGACTTTTTATACAGAATGTCTCTTAGCATGATAAAACCACGAGCCTTGTGTTTCAGTTTTCTTGCTAGCGATTTATCCGGAGGCAAGATATCGTCGGAGAGGTATTGCAGGAGAGAAAATCTCCAATCCTGAGGCTGTTTCATCTGTACTTCAAAAATTTCTTCCTCTTTACCCAAATTAAGTTGAATGGAGGGGCTCTCCAGCACATGGATCCATGGATATGACTCTGTGTAAGCTATAGTTTCCAATGAATCTGCCAGCTCATTTTCTGTCCGGGGTATATGTTCATAAACAATGCTTTTAAACTTGAGTGCTTCATTTTTAAGAAGAAGTAAATACTTCACTAACTGCTCCTTTTTAGCCTCGGATTGACCTTGGGCATGGTGGATAAGAAGCTGGGAGTCACTCAATAGCTTGACCCTCTTAGCCCCACAAATATAGGCTAACTTCAAACCAGCTATAGCTGCCTCGTACTCTGACTCATTATTGGAAGCCCTGAAAGCAAAACATATAGCCTGGTACATTTTGTCACCATACGGAGAAGTCAAGCACACCCCTGCACCACATCCCATAGTGCTGGATCCACCATCCGTCCGGACGACCCAGACCTTTTTGTCTTTTATCTCAGTAGTCTGCTCCGAATCTCTATCAGAGTGGAATTCAACTAAAAAATCAGCCACAACTTGGGCCTTGACTACTGTTCGGGGAGAAAAATCTATATCGAAATCCCCCAATTATACCTACCACTTGGTCATTCTACTTGAAATGTCTGCTTTTTGAAGAACAATCTTCAAGGGAAAAGATGTCCGGACGATAATAGGATGAGCCTGGAAATAAGGCCTCATCTTCCTTGCAGCTGTTACCAGAGCCAATGCTAACTTTTCGAGTTTCAAATAACGCTTTTCTGCATCTATCAAGCTCTTGCTGATGTAGTACACTGGATGGGGGTAGCTATCCATCTCTCTTACCAACACAACACTGATGGCATAACTTGAAACTGCTAAATACACGAAGAGTGTCTCCCCGTCAATTGGTTTAAATAGAGTTTTGGGGGAGGACAAACGCTTCTTGATCTCATTGAAGGCCTCATCACACTGTGATGTCCAGTCAAATCCCTTTGCACCCTTCAAAGTTTGAAAAAACGGGGCGCATCTGTCCGAAGACCTTGAGATAAATCGGTTTAAAGCAGCTAACCTCCAAGTTAATCGTTGTACTTCTTTAATATTCCGAGGAGGATCCGTTTGGAATAGAGCATTAAGTTGGTCCTGATCGGGCTGTATCCCTTGATCACTTATTATATAACCTAGGAATTTCCCGGACTGCACTCTGAACACACATTTTTCTGGATTTAACTTCAAATTCACTTTTACCAAGTTGGCAAAAGTTTCTTGGAGGTCAGTTAAGTGCAATTGCTCATCCACACTTTTCGCCATCATGTCATCGATGTATACTTCCATATTCCTTCCAATTTGATCAGCAAAGGCTTTGTTCACTAATCTCTGATAAGTAGCCCCAGCATTCTTCAACCCAAATAGAATTACATTGTAGCAATGAAGACCCCTGTGAGTGACAAATGTGGTATGCTCTTGATCCTTCGGATCTACTTCGATCTGATTATACCCGGAGAAGGCATCCATAAAGGATAGCAGCTTATTCCCAGAGGTGGAGTCTACTAGCTGGTCAATCCGGGGAACTGGATACAAATCTTTTGGGCAAGCCCTATTGAGATCTGTGAAGTCAATGCACATACGCCACTTGCCATTTTTCTTTTTCACCAGGACCGGATTGGCAGTCCATAAAGGATATTGAGACTTCTTGATATGCCCCATCTTTGTGAGCTTGTCAACTTCTTGCACAATAACATCAGCCTTTTCTTTGGAAAAATCCCTTCTTTTTTGAACCACTGGTGCTATGTCTTTCCGGACAGATAGGTGATGTGATATCACATCTGCTGGAACCCCAGTAACATCAGCATTGCACCAAGCAAAAACATGTTGATGGCTTTTCAAAAACTTCTCATTTTTCAAATCGGGTGGCATTTTAGACCCTATCTTGACACTTTTTCCTTCTTCTAAACAATGTGTTTCTACCTCTTCAACTGGTATCAATACTCCAGGGGTCTCTCTGGGGTCATCAATTTCACCATCACCCCCAGAAATCCCCTCAAATTGTTATTGCTCGTTGATACGAACTGCCCCCAACGTCCGGGGAGCTAGGGCTGTAGCATAACATTCTCTGGCAACCTTTTGACTGCTTTGGACAACTCCCACCTGTCCTTGAACATCATATTTCAAACATCGGTGGACTGTCGAAGCCACTGCATGTATCCTAGAGAGCCAAGACCTCCCTAAAATAGCATTATAGCAAGTGGGACAATCTACCACAATAAAAAGTATCCTTGCCATCTTCTTGAAAGGGCCATTGCCCAACAGAACTTCCTCTTCGAACTCCCCGATCACATCAGCTGAGTTGCCAGTAAAGCCCACAATTGATCTGTCCGAACGCTGAATTCCGGCTGGATTTTTCATTTTCTTGTAAGTGTTTAAGAAGAGGATATTAGCCGAGCTTCCATTATCCACCAAGATTCGTCTTATGTCATTGCCCCCAATGGATGCTCCTATGACAACAGCCTCTTCATGAGGGCTAGCTATATCTCTTAAATCATCTTCATGAAAAACAATGAAGGGGAATGGAATCTGCGATTGATAGGAGGTCATGCCTCCTTCTAGCTGGGTAGCTAAAGTATGAACGTGCCTCTTCCTCGAAGAAGCAGTAGGAGTTGTCATAGTATCCCCTCCGAAAATCGTAAGTGACTCAAAAAACTTAATGAGCCCGGAGACCATTCTAGAAGTTTCCTCAATGGCACCTACTCTATTTCGAGTTGGATCCGGATCCAAGTATTCTGATTCCACATCAAACCTCTCGATTATAACCATGGCTCCCTCCGGAGCAGCATTATTTGGACCAACTCGGTGAGTATTGTCAGGCCTATTACCTCCTCTTCTTTTGACATAAGCCCCCAGCTTTCCCTTTTCAATTAAGTTCTGAACTTCTTGTTTCAAGGCTATACAATCATCGGTGGTATGGGCAGTATCATTGTGATATTGGCAGAAGGAGTTATTGCGATGCTCTCTAGGAGATTGCAATGTGGTCGGTCTTCTATAGTGTACATCTTCCTTTGTTTTATCATAAATGGTGGCCACACTTTCTTTCAATTCTGCAAACCACTCCGGTTGAACCCAAGGCCCTCTCTTATTTCTGGATTGTTGACTCTAGGCAGGTGCAGCTGGCTGAGATTGAGCTTTAGCCCGGCCATGCCCCTGTCCGGTCTCCTTTGTCTTGTTCCCGGACTGATTCTGATTAGGGTTTGGTGCCACCGGGGCAGAGCTCACCTGCCTGTGCACCCGAGTTTTCTTTGTTTCGTCAACGTTAATCTGCTTTCCAACCTGATTCAGAAACCCTCCCCAGGTCATGGCTTTCTTTCTGGTCACCGAATCAGCCAAATTCCCAGGGTTTAAGCCTTGTCTCAAGGATGCTATTGCTACTTGCTCGAAGCAATCAGTCAACCCATTCTTGGTGTTCATAAAACGACTTATGTATTCTTTCAATAATTCATTGGGTTCCTGGGAACAATGGATTATTGTGTCCCCGTTACCCTTCAATTCTTTACTCCCAACAAACTGCCTTCGAAAGGCCACCCAAAAAGTATCGAAATTCTTGATACAGCCTTGTGGTAGGCTGTTATACCATTTTAGAGCACTCCCCGTAAAAGATTGGGAGAATGCTCTACAAAGTAGTTTGTCATCATCATCAAAGTTCATCATGAAGTTTTTAAATTGCTCCAAATGGTTGTCCGAATCAGTACTGCCATTGTACTTCTCCATTTTAGTGCTATCAAACCTCTTAGGGAGGTTTCCGGACAGGATTTTGGAAGACAATGGAGATTGTCTCCAATTTTGGCCACGACTGAACACAGTATCCTTATTGGGAGTCGCAAAGATACCTGGTTCATCGTGGAAGGCAAAAGGATCCATCAGCATCATATCTACATGCCTCCGGCTATGAGATGACCATTTGCCAATATTCTTTTTCAAATTTCCATGCCTATCTCTTTTCCTTGAATATTTTTTGATCAGCTTTTGCTTCTTTTTAGTTCGGCCCTCGTCGCTGCTAGAGGAAAATGACTCTTCAACTCTATCTTCGTCCGAGGAGCTATCAAAAGATTCTGAGCCTGAGTCAGAACTATCCACTGGCTTAGACCGGTGAGATTTTTTGGAGTTGGCATGAGTCTTTTTGGTACTCACATGAGTCTTTGAAGGCTCATGCTCTCTAGGGTTATCGGTATGATGAGCAACTGATGCTTTTGATTTTTCTTTCATGCCCATCTTAGCCTTTTCTGCCCTCAAAGCTTCTATCTTGCATTTTAACCTATCACGCTCCTCGATAGTGTATTCATCGTTTTCACCCACCACTTCGAGAAAAGTTGGTGGCACTTCCGGGGCGTCCGGATTCATTCAGACTGATTTTCTTGTTGGTTTCGAATGCTTGATTCAGGCACCTTCGTACTCTCCCATTGTGGTCGCCAATTTGGTGTGGTTAATTTTTGTCTGAGGGTAATTTTGTAATTTGTTTTGAGTAGAGAGTAGAGGGAGAATTAAGCAGTCTGATTGTATTTAATTTTCATTACCCATATTTAATGTAGGTGGTTGGGTATTTATACCCTTACATTTGGGATTTTATGGGTTTTCGGGTCATGTTTAATGGACCCGGGTCATGTTCAAAGATCTATGAGCTCTTAATAGAAGAGCAAGCAGCTTAGTCAAGAAGTGTTTATGTTTTTAAGTACTTTAGTCATAAATCGGACAGTCCAATGAGCTAAGGGTTTGAACTGTTCTGTCTGATTCAGTGATCTTAGTCCGAACTGTCCCCGTCCGGAGAGGTAGCAACATTCGGACTCATCAACATTAACTTCGGCTAAGAAATTTATCCCTTGCTTTTGTCTTGACATCCAATCCTAGTTTTGCTACTTCATGCGTCCAACATCCTACTTGCCACTAAAAAATCAAAACACTTCTTCCATTCATTGTCCCACTCTTGTTGATCAAATATTATTCGACACTTTCTTTGTATGATGAAGTGGTAAAAAGGGAACATGCTGCAAAGGATCACTCGTTTTACCGAAAGTAACTTCTCTACATGAAATGATATTTTGGATAGTCCAAATTATATGATAATTTCTGTAATATTCTTCAAAAAGTTCGGCATCTCCTGACTAGAAAAAAGTTCCAATAGCTCAACGAACCTCACCAATGTGGGATGCAGAGATAGCTAGAGTCTATAATCCATAAGGTTTATGTATATCACTACCTCATTATCCCTTGTCGGGACATGAGTCTTGTAGTGCTCCGGTAGCCAAACTTTAACAATAATATGGATTATTTAAGTTACTCCTTAATCTAGGAATAAAATTAGGTTAGGATACACGTAAGGGACATCGATTAGGTTACATTTTAAGTCTCCATTGATTTTTATATCGGTAGTATAAATGGTATCTGGCTTAGCATTTCTAGACTAAGATTTCGTGAACCCCTTAAGTCGGGACGTTCAGATATGATAGTAATCGATTCATCTTGGTATACTTCAGCCAAGACAATATCGACTGGATTAGTTTGAAATAGTGGAATACCCATAGGAATGGCATCGGTAGAGCTATTGGCCCAACAAATTTAGTCTTATAATCTTAATCATGATGGTGGTAGAAGATTTATAGATGACCAACTACTTGAAAACTACTTCCACCCTCGTTCTTTAGGAGAGAGTTAATATTTTTCAAGTCTCATTTCGAGAAGTTAAAGGGGAAGTTTTCCTCCTTACCATTATGAAACACTTTTATTTTATTTATTTATTTAACTATTCATATTACCATAAAGTATATTACAGGTTTCATCTTAGTGTTTAAGTAAATAAAGATAAGTGTATATAAAGTAATCATATATGAAATTTATGAAGTATTATGTATCCCCACGTATCAATATACTATTTAACTAGTATAAATAATATGTATTAAGTTAACAATTGCATGCATCCTTTAATATATTTTAAAGCATTTTAATCATTTTTTATTCGATGCATAATTTATATTTTATTCATGTGAACATATATCACGATTTATGATTCCAGTTTTAATAATTATCTTAATCATGTTATGTTCTATATGCCCAATTCAAGCATGGAAATATAAGGAGTAATTACGCAGGCAATAGTAATTAGATTTTATAACCCAGTATTGATCGATAAATAGTCTCTATAATATAACAGTCATAGATGTTATTGGTCAGTGTATTGTTGTTGCATACCAGATAGGAGATCCGTGCATTATAGATTTAAGGATAAAATTAGAAGTTGATAGCATGTAGTATAATGGTTTCATAAGTAACCCTTTATCTATGTACCAAAGCAGAATTTTGTTTGAGACAATAAAGAAAGAATAGTGATTACATCAATGTTGGAAATGCTATTATTGTGTTCATTTGTGATACAAATAATGTTAACTCGTTTACTGTTGCGATGACAACAACTAACGATAAAATCTAGAAGCTAGAGAACATAAAACTTGAAGTTTTTAGTTTGGACTTTATTCTATTATAATGATAGAACTTTAAATTTGTGAAGAAAAGTTATCACGTTTCTAGCTTTGTTAATATTATCTTGTAAAATTTTACTTTAATGTGTAGTGACATAGACGGTTGTTTTGAATATATTTATACATATTTATTGAAGCTTCTATTTTATTGGGTACAAACTTTTTCTTTTTTAAAATATATAACAATGTCGCATGATTTATTAGTAGTGTTATTGAAAATCAAATCTTTTATAATTTTTTAGTCTTATTATAAAAAAAAGTATTTGTTAATTTTGATGTGGAGATATTTCCCATACAATTTTATGGTGGGATATATATTATTGGGCTAGTAGGATTTATTCTTATTTTTCATGATAATTATATGTGTTGTGTTTGGTTATAGTTTTTTATTAGAATCTTCGTGCAATAACTTATATTGAATGTATTATTAAAAACGTTCTTATGGTAGAGGTGGGTTTTGTAATATATAATTATCCAAGTGATAAATTTTAAAATTTTCAATTCACATGGATAGTCATGTGCTTATTTTTTATAGTAATATTATTAGTCTATATTAAATATAATAAATAATTAAAAATTAAACTAATTGAGAATAAGTGTATCATATAAACAATTAGATATATACTATTTTTATTTTGAATTTTATACAAAAGTAAGTTCATAAACAGATAACCTAAAGAAAACTTTAACTTTGAGGTTATTTTGTAAAAGAACTTAAAATTTTGAGATTAGTTTACCGACAAGTGCGGTGTTACATCTTTATGTTACATATTTGACTATATTCATTAGTGTATCTTATAAATAATATATTAATAAGAGAAAGACTTATATAAGATTTGGAGTTTAGCTTATGGGTTATTTGGGTTACTCTTTATAATTTTAATTTTATTGAAAGTATGATAAATGTTTTGGTATCATTGATATAGAAACAAAAGCTACGATTGAGTTATGTGAGTTTTTATCCCCTTGATAGCTTTAAAACTTACTAATATGGCAAGTTAACTTGGTTAATTGAATATCTAGATAATCACAGATCATTTAAGATTAGTATGGTTTTTGTTACTAATGATTTAGATAACTTATTCTGATGTCCTATGTTTATTATGACCTAGCTAATATCTATGCCCATATATTGGATTTAGAAAAAATGTGCCTCATGACCAAAAACCTTTTAGATTATTTGATAGGTGAAAGCACTATTCTTTATATAGATCGAGTATTTCTAATTTTAGAATTCTTGTTCTCTTAGTTATGCAATACATACCTCTCTCGTGAATACCTGATTTGGCCTCATGCTTATCCTAGTTGAGCATGAGGTAGTCGTTAACTTTGTGTTATGAGTAGAATAGATGAGCATAGTCTAAGACAAATGCCCATGGATCCTTTTTAAAGTTAAGAGACCAAAACTTTTCTTAATTTTATAATTTCATCAAAAGTCAAAGAATTTACAATAATAATATTTAGGTTGAAAACAAAAAAAAAGATGACATAATTATTAATAATATATGAGAGGTAGTCTTGACAAGGTCTTATAGGTTCTCCAAATAACTCAAGGTATATATGAAAATACTGTATCAATAACCTCATTTATTAATATCTTAACGAATCCAATCTGATAAAGATGATTAAGTCATTTTATGGTGGAGATTAATGAGTTTTTACTTGGAATTGGTAGTCATAAAGCTCATAGGAGGGATAACTATAATGTTGGATTCTTCAAGAATTTATGGGATTTGGTAGGTTAATATATATTTAATGTCATTCATAACTTTTTTTATTGCTTAAGATATTACTCATGTTTAGAATGTCATTATTTTAACCCAAATTGTACGGTGGGACATTTTTCAAATCCTATGACAATCTCAAAAAATAACATGTTCACAAAACATTGATGCATGGTAACCTTTAAATTTAACTTAATAAATTCCTACGATAATATGCAATGAAGGGGGTTCTCTAATATCTTCGCTATTGTGATTTTTTTTGACATTGTGATTTTTTGGATTGTCAATTATTGTAATACTCTCTTATATGCGTCTAGCTTTGAGTGGGAGACTCGTGAAAAATTTAAGATGCATAAATGTTCCAAATTATGAAACCAAATATTGTCATACGTCTTTGTAATATATACGTATGTACTCATAATCAAATTTAAGGAAACTTTAGAGTTAGAGACTTTATTCCACTATAAATGTAATAAGTTAAAGATCATCAGCCTCGGCATTACAAATGATGTGATGATACTTGTAAGGTTGACAATGGCTCCATTACTGTTATCATAAGTTTTTTTATATGAAATAATTTTTTTTATAGGATATAGATTAACCTTTGAATATATAAATATTATTCTTTAACATTAGTGAAAACAACATAACCCTCTTTTCTTGGATTTATAATTTTAAGGTTAATATTTTCTCGATTAGATGGTTGGAGTTTCATTAATATATTATAATATTTTATACATATATTACAAGATCTTGTTGGATAAGATTATTGCTCGCATTTCATCACGAGTGAATAAATTTATGCTGTATGATATTGTAACTAGTTAAATGTACTTTGATTATTAGTAGACATAACAGAGGTCTATCTTCAGGTTTTTTTGGTATGGTTATCGAATGAAATATATTAGCACAAAAAATTATGGAAAACATTTAATCTACTTATATCTAAGGATAAACTTGGTCTTAGATCTCATTATCTGGAATGGTACAGTCGTCTCATACAACACATGAATAATAGTTAGTAATTACTCTAACTCATTATAGAAATGATGGATACAAAATATGTGAATTTTTATAATGTGAATATGGGACATCCTGATCACAGACTTCACGAAAATCATGAACCTATGTACTAAAGATAATGATATTTGGAATTAATATTGATAATAAACGATGAATTTATTTTTTTATACGATTTATTGTTTTTTCTTCAAAGTTTACTGATGAAACGTTAAAATTCAACTATTGGTAATGTTGGTTTGAATAAAAATGGTTTGGTTGTTAACATTATCCAAATATTACTAGGCATGGCCAATGCGGGACGACTATGGTAATAACATAAAAAGAGTTTCACTTGATGTGGTTATGACCAAACTAACCATAATTTTCTTTCCTTTTGTGGGCTAAAGGACAAGAATGTCTAGATATTTGAAAGAAAATTATGGTGTTTTCTTAATACAACCAACTAATAATTTTATTTCAAACTTATCATCACTCGTCATGGATTTGTTCTATGATTTATTATTTTAAATAATATATTCATTAAATATAGATTTACTATGATAATTATCTACTTCTTCCTTTTGTTCCCATCACAATAGGGCACTAAATACATGAACCACCTCTTTGTACGGCGCTCATATATTAGAAAATTATGATATTAAGACCAATAAAATGGTATGTTTGGATGGGATATGATATCTTAGATATACATTGTTCAAAATATAACTATATGTACCAATATTTATATTGAATTCTCCCATAGATGATGGTTTAGTGATCTTTTTATCTCATGTATGAGGAAGAAAATACAAATTTATTGAAAGTACAAGATCCTCAAAATTTGTTATCGTAAGTTGCATTACTTCCACATGCATACCATTATGATACCTATGTTTAACCATATTTATGCCGTATAATGATTTTAATTGAGTGTATCATAACACCCATGTATGACCATATTTGAGTCATGTAATAATTTTGATTGGTTGTAATTAGTTTATTTTTATTTTAGACTGTACTGAAAGAGTTTAGAGAATAAAAGATAGAATGTAGCACCTTCATATGTGAACCAAAAAAATATTTAAAGAATAAAAGATGGAATGATTTTTTTTATGAATGAGATTTAAATTGTTGAGTGTATATCCCATTGATAAAATAATTTGTATATATAATTTTATGAGAAAAAAACAACGATATCTTTTACCATTTTGAATTGCTGATATTTATCTATAATATTATTTAATTCACATGTATGGACTTGAGATTTAAATCTAATCTCATAATGTTCACATGTGAGACGGAGATCAAAATCTTTATTAAAGATATAGAACTTAATGACTCAATTAATTACCGTATGGATTTTCTGGATGAATATAAAAGTATATTAATCGCCATCTTGTTTTTCCTCTTTAAATTTTGTGTTTCCTTAGAGGATCGGATTTTGGTTCTTCCACATGAACGTGGATTGTTTCTCAAAGTATTTATTTTATAAAAGATACAAATATAAACTTATCTAATTCACATTAATGTGATTCAAATCCATATTTAGTCAATATTTTTCACATGTCATATGATGATCATAATCTTTACCAAAGTTTTATTTGATCAAACAAAATGGCTTGATTAATTGGACTATGAATGTTTTCTCACAACACACTATAGTCAAATCTGGTATCTACATAAATTAAAAATCTGATAATATTTGGTTTTTATGATATTATTATTATTGAATCAACTTTTTATCTAAAATATTTTTAATATATCACAATCAAGAAAAACTTAATTTTAAAATACATTAAACATTTCAAATTATAATTTTTTACATTTTTTCAATGACTCGTGACATAAATATATAATGTCTACACCAAAATTATAATTATACAATTTTTATATAGTCTTGTCATTTATTTAGATAATAAATCATGAATAATAATATATTTTAATGTATTGTATATTTCTAATCATAATTTGATATATACATTTATGTTAGGGACTTAGGGTAAACCATCATTTGATATCTATAACCAAAATTAATTATCACCTAATAATTTAAGTATCATTAACTATGATTAGATATTTAAATATTGTATTATCATCAGATAACATCTAGTTTTTGTAATACTTTAAATATTTTTATAAACAATATATTAGGGTATTTGTTTTAAAAAAGCTTGTATTTCTTCTCCAACTCTCTGTAAAACCCAAGTTCATTCTCTTTATAACCATAATGAATATATTTTTTATCTCCTATTTTTTTAAACAACATGAATAAATCAGAAATAAGGTTACACACTTTCATTGGAGCATTTCTAAAGGTTGAAATGATAAAATTGTTAATAACCAAGCGCGTGCACACACACACAGAGGAAGAGGAAGAAGAAGAAGACGGTAAACGGCTAGTGTTTCTGTTTATTAAGAAAGTGTACTAATTAAATAGAGTATAAAGCCCTTATTTATTGATAAAACATATGAGCTAATAGGCTTGGGCCTAATATCTCTTATACTCTATCTCAAACTCACAATGCAACAGTTCTAAATATTGAGAGTTTGTCACAAAGAAAATAAAACTGCATTGTTGACTGAGCTTTCATGAAAATATCAACAACCTACGAAGCTGATGGAACATATGGAAGCGAGATGGTGTCAATCTAGAGATGATACCGATCGAAGTGACAATCTATTTTAATGTACTTTGTCCTCTCATGAAAAACATAGTTCTTTGTTATTTGTATGACATTTTTGTTATCACTATGTAAGGAAATGGGTTTAGTAATGTTAATTCCCATATATGCAAGAAGTCATCGTAACCAAAAAAATCTCACACGTGGTCAACGTCATAGCATGGTACTCAGTTTCAGTAGACAATCTAGAGATAATATCTTATTTTTTTATTTTCTATAAGATTAATGAATCTCCACATAAAATATGAAAACCAGTAGTAGATTTACACGCATGAGGATCACTATCCCAATCAGTATCACTTCAAGCACGTAGTTCAAGCGAAGAGGTCAAAGAAAACAAAATGCTCTGAAACCGAGTGCCACAAAGATATCTCAATATTCTACGAACAACTTCTCAATGAACAGAAGTAAGAGCGGTAAAAACTGACTAACTACATGAACAACATAATTTATATATGGTCGAGTAACTGTAAGATAGACCAAGATCCTTATAGGAGTATGATATAGAGCCGGGTCTGACAAATGAACACCATCAATCGGAGAATATCGAGCATTGGTATCAATAGAGGTATGTACCGTATGTTTGCTATGAAAGAAGAAAAAGAAGTTGAGTAAGAAAAATATGTGAAGTTTGGTAGTTTGGTAGACTTACTTGTACGAGTAGATCTCCTGAGACGTGGAGGATTCATTGTTCTACCATAGGAATAATGTGGCTCAGACATTGATGGAGCAGAAGTAGTATCGACTATTGTAGAGGTCTCTTGCGCTCGTATAACAATCTCAAAAGGTGTATCACTCTCAATTTCAAAAGGATTAATAATCTGAAGATATGTTTTTGTTACATCATGTGATTTTTTCGGAATCGAATAAAACGGGATATGCTCAAGAAATGTGATATGATGAGATACATATAGATTCTGGCTGGTGGGGTCATAACAATTATAACCTTTATGTGTAACATTATAACCTATAAAAATACATATAGTTGTTTTAGGACCCAATTTATTGTATTCAACATGAGGATGAAAGACAAAACATGTACATCCAAACACTCGTAAGGAAGAATAATCTTGAAGTTATTCGCATAACTTCTGAAAAGGAATATCCCTACATTAGGAGCAGTAGAAATTCAATTAATAGCATAAACAACGGTCGGAATTACTTTTCCTCAACAAAATAATTGGAACTTCAGCTAATAGAGAAAGAACGAGATGTCTCAACAAGGTGATGATGTTTTCTGTATGCAACATTATTTCGCTGAGAGGTGTCAGTACAAGATGATTCATGTACAATACCATCAGATGCAAGCAAATGTTTGAAATCATTGGAGGTATATTGACGCCCTAAGTGACACCTGAAGCACTTTATCACAACAGAATGTTGGGTTTTAACCAGTGCTCTAAATTCTCTATAAATTCCAAGGAAACCTGACATTTGTTTCATAAGATAAATCCATGTGTATCGAGTATAATGATCAATAAAAGATACATAATATGATGAACCACCCTTTATGGAGACAGAAGATAGACCGCAGATATTAAATGAATAATATCAAAATGAGCAATATAAGAAGTGACACTTTCATTAAATGGTAACACAAAAAAAATTGATAGTTTACAACCATTACATTCTGAGATATCACAAGTGTTTAACTAACTTAAAGTACTTGTAAAGACTAAAAAATTCAAACGTGATGCAGATACATGTCCCATACGAGAATGCCAAAGACAAAACTCAGACGATGAAGAATTCAAACAAAACAAAGACAAATCAACATCATAGCCAACAATATGAGTCAAGTATGTTTTTCCACTACTAACACCATAGACATCCACATTAGTTACTTTGAGTTTTTCTAAAGCATAGAGTTCCCGTATTATATGACTTGTCCCAATCACTTTATGAGTATGTTGATTTTGTATAGCACAAACAGAATCAAAAAACAAAACCCAATAACCAGATTTACACAATTGACTTACTAAAACAAGATTCAAAGCAAGGGTGAGATCATAGTTAAAAAATTAGATAGCGATATATGAGGGGTACAAATAGAACCAATACCCTCTACTAATATTGTTGTAGCTCTAACAGACAAAACAAATATGGGTGAAACATGAGACAACGAAACGAAGTTCAACATGTGAGGTAACATATGACGAGACGCACTTTAATCCAAAATCCACAATGATAAATCAATACTTGAAGTAGAAGACGATGACATACCTGAATGATATGTGGATATGGACATAACAAAGTTCTTCTCATTCAGTTTGATACTAGTACTAGTAGATTGTAGAAAATCATTCTCATGTCATATTTGTATTTCGTAATTTCTAATAGAACAAAATAAATGTAATGAATTACGAAATATTAAATAAATATTAAATTAAAATAAAATTTCAAATCCAATATATTAAAGTGAAACAAATAAAGATAATCATAAAAACGAAATGAAGTACCTTTTCCAATTCGTTTTAACTCTTGTTTTTCTTTTTGTTTAAAGCTAATTTAAATAATATAATTTGTGTATTGTTGTCGTAAAAGTATTAACAAAAGAAATTCTTAGATCTTTGGTTACATATCAAATACTAATTTAAACCGTGTCTCTAAATTTCGGAAATTTTGTACAATCAGCTATAATGTCTGAGCCTTCTTTTCGTTTCAAATTTAGAAGCAAGAGTTTAACTTATGCGGCCTCTCTATCTTGATACACGAAATGGTCATGCTATCGTGATTTCCTATATAATAGTTTAATTGTCGAAGATAATAAAAAAAGTTATATAAAATTAGAGGGAAAAAATTAAAATAAGTAGCTTATAGAAAGATTGTTAAATTAAAATAAGAAGTAGTCTAGAAGATTGTTTTCAGCTGAAAAATAAAAACATAATATGTGGCTGCTGGGATTCGAGCCCAGGTCTCCACGGCCACAACGTGGAATTCTTACCACTAAACTACAGCCACTTTTGTTTTCATTTCTATCTAGTACTATAATAAGCAATTATAGTGTTAATGATTTTGAAAAAAGAAATAAGTAGTTGATCATTTATTATATTTTAAAACATTTCTAATATACGTAAAATAAATACTGTTAAGTATACATCCACATTATTAAATTTGATCCTAAAATTATTATTCTTTAGAACATAAAATAATTAAATCAGAACATATAATACTTAAATTAAAAATTAAATAGTTACTATCTAATGTCGTTTAGATTGTACAATCCGATTTTTGCCTCAGCTTTGTTGGACATTATTTATCATTTAACATATAGATACAAAGCAATGCATAAGTTTATTAAGAATTTCAGACTATGTTGTAAGATATTTTAAGCTTCGTGCGTATTAAATGTTAAGCTTGTCCTGAAAAATATTGTTTCAATTTCTCTATATAATTTAGCTTTTATATTTATTTATTTTGGACCATCTTTTGTAGTTTTACAAGTATTGCTCTCAAATTTGTGTTTGTATTGCGGCATTATGAGCATGTTGGATATGTGTAATGATCTACTATTTAAATTTCTTTATAATAGTAGAGCTAAAGTTTAAAGTTTAATTTGAATTAGAGATACGAGGAAAAAGGTTCCAAGAACTGTTCATTCTTCTTTAAGTTTTGAAATTTCTGCTCCTTCTTCAATGGTGGTTCTTTCTTCATTCTTCTATTCTTCTTCTTAATCTTTTATTGTTGTTTTCATCTCTATCATGGAGATTTACAATAATGAAATCTTCGAGGAAGAAGACTTCCATGTTCTTAACTCAAGAAACAGAGTTCATGATAAAAATGGTGTAAGTATGAAATTTTTTACCGATGCTGTTAAAGAAAGAAGTGTAAAGTTTGATGTTAATTTGGCACCAGAAATAATTATTAGCAGTGGAGATCATATCTCTATTCAGTTTTCAAATGATGT
This sequence comes from Limnanthes douglasii subsp. nivea, assembly GCA_036936605.1. Taxonomy (NCBI): domain Eukaryota; kingdom Viridiplantae; phylum Streptophyta; class Magnoliopsida; order Brassicales; family Limnanthaceae; genus Limnanthes; species Limnanthes douglasii. The sequence continues at coordinate 163,586,206 of JAUPFV010000005.1, read as the reverse complement.
CAAAGATTATCTAAGTTTATCGGCAAAAATTACGATTGTTGGAAAAAATCCGCTGGGATTACCTAAGAAGAGTACTATGGATCTTTTCTTGTCTTCTTTTAAATTTAAAGGTAGTTATAGTATCAGTAAATGGGACTCTAGACATCTCATCATGGAATTCAATTTTTAGAGATGATATTATCAAAGTTTGGTCTAAGAATGTTTGGCGAATCGGTAGCTCTACAATGAGAGTCCTTCGCTGGAAACCTGATTTTAATATTAAGTATGAATTCCCTGTTTCGCTGGTTTGGATTAAGCTGGGAAGGGTTCCAGAATTTCTTTACAACAAGAAGGTTTTAAAGGATATATTGGCTACTTTGGGTACTTCTTATAAGATTATTTTTGTAGAAAAGAATAGAAGTTTGAACAATGTTGTGTTTGGCTTGGTGAAGACGGATGTCTCAACTAAAATTCATGATAGACTATGGGTTGGTTTTGGTAAGAATGATGGTTGTTGGCTCTCTGTTTCTTATAAAAATCTGCCTAGTTATTGTTCTTCTTGCTATCATCTCGGTCATATGGTTGATAATTGTTTGAAGAAGAAAAAAATGCAAGAGAATTGAAACACTGATACAGGAAATGAAATGAATCAAAAAGAAAATTTATTGCCTAGTAATGTGAATGTTTACAAGGAATATGAGAATTGTAACAATAGTAACCCTAAGTATAATCAAATATATATTCCTAAAGTGAAGTCTTTGGTGGTTAATAAGACTATTGCTTCTTCAAAAGTCTCTGGAAATTTGGAAATCTGCAAGGATGGCCTTAGCTCCAACAATGTTCCTCATACTTTAGATGGTAATTGATGAGTCTGGATTTTCTCACCACTCACTGTAGAAACCGGATAGGGACAATTCGGACAAAAATCACCCACTGAACCATCCGAACTGGACTAAAATATTAAAAGCTAATCACTTTATGACTAAGCTAATTGCTAATCTGCTTAATAAACTAATGGGTTTTTGAATTCGACCCGATTTCATAAGTATGACCCGAAAGCCCAAGTGGCCCATAATTAAAGGTATAAATAGCCAACCACTTTCATTAAATGAAGGTAATGAACATTTAATACAACCAGGAAGCTCAAATCTCTCACTACAAACCTCTTAAACATTAAATAACTTCAAAACACCACAAAACACCTAACCAAATTACCCCCAGTTGAAAATAATCCACACCAAATTGGCGACCACAGTGGGAGGAGAAGGTGCCTGAATCTAGCATTCAAAACCATCAAGAAAAATCAGTTCGGATGAATCCGGACGAGCAGGAAGTTCCATCAGCTTTGGCAGAGTGGTGGGGGAAAATGATGAATATACGATCGAGGAGCGGGACAGGTTAAAAGTTGAGATATAAGCCTTAAGGGCTGCTAAAAGGCCAGAGATGGGCTTGAAAGAAAAATCAAAGGTGTCAGTAGTTCACCACACTGACAATCCAAGAGAGCATGAGCCATCGAAGACCCATGTGAGTACTAAAAAGACTCATGTTAGCTCAAAGAAGTCTCACCGGTCTAAACCAGTGGAGAGCTCAGATTCAGACTCAGAGTCTTCTAGTAGCTCCTCGAACGAAGATGGAGTTGAAGAATCCCTATCATCCAGCGTGATGAAGGCCGTTCTAAGAAGAAACAGAATTTGGTCAAAATATATTCAAGAAAGAGGGACAGACATGGAAGGTTGAAGAGGCACCTAGGTAAAGGGTCGTCTCATAGCCACAGCCATGGCCGGAGACATGTAGACCGGTTGTTAATGGATCCTTTCACTTTTCATGATGAACCAGGTATCTTTGCAACTCCCAATGAAGATACTGTGTTTAGTCGTGGCCGGAATTGGAGACCATCTCAATTGTCCTCCAAGATGCTGTCCCGAAACCTTCCTAAGAGGTTTAACAACACAAAGATGGAAAAATATGATGGCAGTAAAGATCCGGATAACCACCTGGAGAAATTCAAAAAAATTATGATGAATTTTGACGATGATGATAAGTTACTTTGTCGAGCGTTCTCCCAGTCTTTTACGGGGAGTGCTCTGAAGTGGTACAATAGTCTGCCACAGGGTTGTATCATAAATTTTGATACTTTTTGGGTGGCCTTCCGGAGGCAGTTCATTGGAATTAAGGAAGTAAAAGGCAATGAAGACACTATCATCCATTGTGCCCAGGAACCAAATGAATCTTTGAATGAATATATAAGTCGCTTTGTGAATACCAAAATGGATTAGCTGATTGCTTTGAACAAGTAGCAATAGCTTCTCTAAGACAGGGTTTGAACTCTGGCAATTTGTCTGATTTGGTAACCAGGAAGAAGGCCATGTCGTAGGGTGGCTTACTGAATCAGGTCGGCAAACAAATTAATGTGGATGAAACAAAGAAAACCAGGGTGCACCGGCAAGTGAGATCTGCCCCAGCTGCACCAAATCAAAACCAAAATCAGTCCGGGTACAAGGCCAAGGAAGCCGGGCAAGGTCATAATAGGGTCAAAGCTCAATCCCACCCAGCTGCACCAGCTCAGAGCCAACAATATAGAAATAAGCGAGGACCTTGGGTTCAACCGGAGTGGTTTGCTGAGCTGAAAGAAAATGTAGCCACCATTTATGACAAAACGAAAGACGAAGTATGTTTCAGAAAGCCAGCTGCATTACAATCTCCCATAGAAAGTCGTAATAATTGTTTCTGTCAGTATCACCAAGATACATGCCATAACACTGAAGATTGCATCGCATTGAAACAAGAAGTGCAGAATTTGATTGAGAGAGGGAAGTTGGGGGCTTATGTTAAAAAAAGGAGTGGAAATAGGCCTGATAATGCTCATCGGACTGGCCCAAACAATGCGGGAACATCGGCTCCAGATGGGGCTATGGTGATAATTGAAAGGTTTGATGTAGAGTCAGAATATCTGGATCATGATCCAACCCGGAATAAGGTGGGTGCTATTACAGAACACTGCAAGACGGTGTCCGAACTCATCAGCTTTTTTGAGTCACTTACAATATTTGGGGGAGACACTATGACTGCACCAACTGCTTCTTCGAGAAAGAGGCATGTTCATACTCTAGCTACCCAACTCGAAGAAGGCATGACTTCCTATCAATCGCAAATTCCTTTTCCCTTCATTGTTTTCAATGAGGATGACTTGAGAGACATAGCTAGTCCCCATGAAGATGTTGTTGCGATAGGGGCATCCATTGGGGGCAATGACATTAGACGAATTTTGGTGGACATCGGTAGTTCAGCCAATATCCTTTTCTTGACTTCCTACAAACAATTGAAGAATCCAGCAGTAATACAGCGTTCGAACCGGTCTATTGTGGGTTTCACTGGAAGCTCAGTAGATGTGATCGTGGAGTTTGAGGAGGAGGTTTTATTGGGCAAGGGCCCTTTTAAGAAGATGGTCAGAATACTTTTTATTGTGGTAGATTATCCCACATGTTACAATGCCATTTTGGGGATATCTTGGCTCTCTAGGATGCATGTTGTAGCCTCAACAGTCCACCAATGTTTAAAATACGTTGTACAATGACAAATGGGAGTTGTCTGAAGCAGTCAAAAGGTAGCAAGGGAGTGTTATGCAACAGCACTGTCCCCTCGAACTTTGGGGGCAGTTCGGAGCAGTGAAGATTAACAATTTGAGGGGCCCTCTGGGGGGAGAGGGTGAAATTGATGATCCCAGAGAGACCTCTGGTGTTTTAAGACCAATTGAAGAAGTTGAATCTCACTCTCTGGCTGCAGGAAGAAGTGTCAAGATCGGGTCCAAGATGACATCAGAATTAAAGAATAAAGTGTTAGCTTTTTTGAAAGACCATCAGCATGTTTTCACTTGGTGCAATGCTGATGTGACCGGAGTACCAGCAGACATTATATCACACCAACTATCGATCCGGAGGGATATAGCACATGTTGTGCAAAAAAGGAGAGCTTTTTCTAAGGAGAAAGCTGATGTCATAGTTCAAGAGGTTGACCGGATTACTAAGATGGGGCACATAAAGGAATATTAGTACCCTTTATGGATAGTCAATCCGGTGTTAGTAAAGAAGAAAAATAGAAAGTGGCGTATGTGCATCGATTTTACGGATCTCAATAGAGCTTGCCCGAAAGACCTATATCCGGTCCCCCGAATTGATTAGTTGGTGGACTTTATATCTGGGAACAAGCTATTGTCCTTTATGGATGCCTTCTCCGGGTATAATCAGATTCAAGTAGATCTGAAGGATCAAGAGCATACTACATTTGTTACTGATAGAGGCCTTCATTGTTACAAGGTGATGTCATTTGGGTTAAAGAATGTTGGAGCAACTTATCAAAGATTAGTAAACAAGGCTTTTACTAGTCAGATTGGAAGAAATATGGAAGTCTATATCGATGACCTTATGGTAAAGAGTGTGGAAGAAGAACTACACTTAGCAGATCTCTAAAAAAAATTTGCCAACTTGGTAAAAGTAAAATTAAAGTTGAATCCAGAGAAGTGTGTTTTCGGAGTACAGTCCAGAAAATTCTTGGGGTATGAGATAAGTGAGAAAGGGATACAACCTGATCCAGACCAGCTTAGTACTTTATTGCAAATGGAGCCTCCTCAGAATATTACAGAAGTACAAATGTTGACAGGGAGGTTAGCTGCTCTAAACCGTTTTATTTCAAGGTCTTCGGATAGGTGTGCCCCATTTTTTCAAACTTTGAAAGGATCAAAAGAGTTTAATTGGTCTCCACAGTGCGACCAGGCTTTCGATGAAATCAAGAAGCACTTGTCTTCCCCTAAAACGTTTTTTAAACCTTTTGATGGAGAGACTCTCTACATATACTTAGCAGTTTCTGATTGTGCCATAAGTGCAGTATTAGTAAGGGAGGTGGATAATTATCCTCGTCCGGTATACTATATCAGCAAGAGCTTGATAGATGCAGAAAAAGGGTATTTAAAACTTGAGAAATTAGCTCTGGCCCTAGTCATTGCTGCTAGGAAAATGAGGCCCTTCTTTCAGTCTCATTCTATTGTTGTCCGGACATCTTTCCCCCTGAAAAACGTTCTTCAAAAGGCATACATTTCAAGCAGAATGACCAAATGGTTAGTGGAGCTGGGAGACTATGATATTGATTTTCCCCCTAGAACATCAGTCAAGGCCCAGACTATTGCTGACTTCCTAGTTGAATTTCATTCGGATAGAGATACTAAACAAGCAACAAGTGATAAAACTAAAAAAGTATGGGTAGTCCGGACTGATGGTGGATCAATACCATGGGTTGTGGTGTTGGGATATGTTTAACCTCTCCGTACGGCGACAAAATGTACCAGGCTATATGTTTTGCTTTCAGGGCTTCCAATAATGAGTCTGAATATCAAGCTACTATAGCTGGCTTGAAATTGGCTCTCATTTGTGGAGCCAAAAGGGTTAGGTTAATGAGCGATTCTCAGCTTCTTATCCATCATGCACAAGGTCAATCCAAGGCAAAAAAGGAGCAGCTGGTTAAATACTTATTTGTTCTTAAAGAAGTGGCACTTAATTTTAAAAACATCACCTATGAGCACATACCCCGAACAGAAAATACATTAGCAGACTCCTTGGCAATCATAGCCTATTATGAGTCCTACCCTTGGATTCATGTGCAAGAGTGCCCATCCATTTAAATCAGTCAGAACAAGGAAGAAGAAAGTTTAAATATACAAGTAGAACAACCTCAAGATTTGAGATTTCCTCTTTTCCAATACCTTTCAGATGGCATCTTGCCTCCGGGAAAAACAGTGGCAAATAAAATTAAGTATAAAGCTCGTGGGTTTGTCATCCTAAGAGATGTTCTTTACAAGAAGTCTTTTAGTAGACCTCTCTTACGATGTTTGGGGATTGAAGAGTCCCAAATAGTGCTCTCTGAATTACACGATGGTGAGGGATCAACACGTTGTGGGTTTAGGGCTCTAGCCAGAAGAGTCTTGTTAGCTGGGTACTACTGGCCCTCCATAATGAAAGATGCCAAGGAGTTGGTGAAGAACGGTGATCCATGCCAAAGTTACAGTAATGAAATTCATATCTCAGTTGTCCTTTTAGAGTCAATTTCTGAGCCAATACCTTTTGCTCGTTGGGGGCTGGATTTGGTGGGACCTCTACCCATGGCATCCGGAGGGTGCAGAACTATAATTGTTGCTATTGATTACTTCTCAAAGTGGGTAGAAGCAGCCCCATTGGCAGGAACAACTTCGAAAGTTGTTATAAAATTCATCATGTCTAATATTTGCTGTAGGTTTGGAGTTCCCCAAAAGATAACTACAGACAATGGGCCACAATTCGATAACAAGGATTTGGAGAATTTTTGTGCCTCTAGAGGCATTCAACACTGCTTCTCTTCGCCTTTCCACCCACAGGCAAATGGTTAAGTTGAAGTAGCTAATAGGACCATCCTGTCCGGTCTTAAAAAGAATCTAGAAGGGACTGCTGGAAAGTGGCCAAACTATTTATAATAAGTATTATGGGCCTACCGGACTACTTCCGGGGCTGCAACACAAGAGTCCCAATTTGCCTTGGTACATGGTATGGATGCAATAGCTCCCATAGAGGCCACTCTCCCTTCGTTTCGAGTCTACAATTTTTTCCGAACAAGCAAACGAAGTAGCAATCAGAAGCCAACTTGATTTGATAGAAGAAAGAAGAGTTAAGGCTCACCTCAGAGCCACACACTATCAGGGTTTGATGAGAAGCAGGTTTTCTTCCAGAATCAAAAGGAGGGATTTGCAACCAAGGGATAAAGTATTGAGAAAATTATTCTTGCATACCAAGGAAAAGCAGTTCGGCAAGCTAGCTCCAACTTGGGAAGGACCCTATATGGTCAGTGAGAAGCTTAAGCCTGGGACATACAGGCTTCAAGATAAAGATGGAAGGATTTTGAACCACCCCTGGAACATTGAACACCTCTGGTTGTATCTAGAATAAAAACTATGTAAATATTTACTTATTTAAAGTCCATGTAAATATTAGGGGTCATAATCTTTCTTACCCTGGTGGCGCGGGGAGGTTTTAATGAGGTGTTCAGGTTTTTTAATAAAATTTGATGCCTTCTTAAAAAATTCGGAGTGGTTTGACTGACAGATCGGATTGATTCGGTGGAGTGATGACCATTTAAACATTCTCACTTTAAAATACTTGTAAAATAACTAAAGGCGCTTTAAATACAAGCCATCCAAATTGGGAAACTACAAAACAATGTAAGAGTTGTGTAAGATAAAATTGCCCGGCAGAAACCGGTAAATGATATTAAAATATGTAAGATGCCTTGGCCATCCAAGGACTTTGAAGTTTTAAAAGAGAAGGTTTGTCCGGACAAGGGCCGAACACGGTTACAAAATTTCCTTGGCCATCCAAGGACTTTAGACCAACACAAAAATGAAAGAAAAATAGAAACATAGTTAAAACTTTAAGGCTGAGCTTTCTTAGATGGCCCAACCTCACTTGGTTTCTTCTTGGGATCCTTGATCTCCTCGTCTTGACTCTCTCCGGTCCTTTCATCTTCATCAGTAGTGTCATCCCAACACTGGAATAGCAGTGATTGTCGCCATCGGCCATGGTATGGTGAGGAAGGTCTTCGTATTCCACGAATCGCCATAAATCTCCTAGTGTCCTCTTCGGAAATTTCTCATGAAAGAGCAAGACCATGTCTGAATTGACTTCAGCATACCTTTCCTCTTGGGAGTCTATCACTTTGTTGGTGTATGTATCAATCCTGGCTTGGATTGTCTTCTCTTGCTCCTTTAACAAGTCATCTTTTTCTTGCTTAGCCTTAGACACAGCATCTTCGAGCGAGATTTTATCACTAGTTAGGGTCTGAATAACGCTGTCTTTGGCCTTCACCTCCTCTTTTAAAGTAGAAAGATTCTTCTCCAAGTCAGAATACTTGGATTGTATTTCTTTGATAACCCTCTCCGAAATGGCCAGCTTGGTGGCCAAATCCTTTTTCCCCCTCTTCAACTCCTCGTTCTCTCTCTTTAATGCCTCAATACTCTGGTTGGCAGTAAGGAGGTTGTTAGACAAACTCTCTTTGTCAGAGTTGAGTGTGTTGATGATGGCTGATTGATTTCGCACTTGCTTCTCCAAGTTGAGCACCGGTTGAATATTGCTCAACAAAGAGTGGGTCACCATGTCATTCTCCCTTGAAACAGAAAAATATTTACTGTTGAAAGTGACAATGTTTGAAGAGCTTGGGGGGAGTTAAGGGCCAGAAAAGTCATCCTTCTCAAGGTCTCCGAAGTAAAGGCCAATCCCTTGAAGGCCACTAATGTCTACACCATTAATGTTGATGTCACCACCGGTGTCCTCAATAGTGTGAAAGTCACTTGGAATTTCCTCTGCTTGAGTTGGGTCTGTTGGGTCGAACGGAGGAAGAGACTCTGGAGGCCGGAGAGCAACTTCATCTCCCTTGGAGGTTTTCTTCTTCTTAGCCTCCCTATCTCCACATTATGCTCCCCATTTTCGGTTTTTCTTGGGAGCTTTTGGGGGTTTTGGAGGTCCAACTGCCTCTCTAGTGCTCTCATTTTCTACCACCTGAAGTAGAGCAACATCAATCCTTCATTGGTCCTGCACCTCCTGGTTTGCTAGGACGGTCTCCTCAACACCACCTGGGTTGACCTTAGCTACGTCTGGCTTAGCCTTGCCTTTCTTGCCCTTCATTTTGCTTGGGGCTTTAGCTCTGCCGGGCAACGCTAGCTTTCCATCCTTTGCATTTGTCTTCTAAAGAATGACCTCCGGAGCTGGCGGAGTGGTTAATTCCTCCCAAGACAAGTCTCTGCGGCCGGTTGTGTTCCAGAGATGGGATCTCACCAAGTTGCCACTGGTAAAACAGTTGTGGAAGCGATTTCCCTATTTCTCAGCAGCCCAAGCATTCATCTTGGCACAAGTAGTCTGCCCCTCCTCTAAGTAGTCATTAAACTTCTTCGGCAGCACTACCAAAAGAAGAAGAAGAATTTTAAAGTAAACAAATTTTCTAAGGAAAGAAAAAATATGATGAAATACTAACATGTGCTTTTCCATCTGCTGGTAAGCATGCTTGGGTTGACACCAGCTTTAATCTTCCTCTCATTCTCCCAAGCACCATTGATGAACAAAAATTGGGTCTTTCAATTCTTCTCCGATTCAAGCAGGTCATCCACCATTTTGTAATTTTCGCCCATATAAAAATGGTAGAAGGGGATGATGTGGTTCTTGCAAAGGCTGGCCACAGCAGCAAACTGCTCCATCGGAAGCGGAATTCCGAAGAGCCTGGAGGCCATGATGCAGGCCATGAGTGTGAACCAAGCGTTGGGGCTCAGTTGGCTTGGGCAGAGCTTTATCAGATGGAAATACTTGACGATCTCTGGGTACAAGGGAAACCTAAGCCCCCAGTTGAATAACTCCATGTAGAAAACTATCTCACTGAGCTTGCAATTCATCGGCATCTCCAGATCGACCGGTATCCTCACTTTAACAGACTCTGGGATCCCCCACTTCATCCGCATCCGGCCTAGTTCAGCTGTGTGAATAAAAGCATAATTGATGTTCTGCATGGCTAGCAGATACTTTACACTCACTTTGTGGAAGCAAGGTCCCACTTTTCCTTCAAAGCACTCCGGCAAGTCCAGATGTTTTAAACATAGCTTCTCTTTACCCTTGTTTTTCTTGACAATGGCAGTCTCACCAGTCTACCCGGAGACATCAGTCTCAAAAGGAGCTTCTTCAACACTGTCCTCCATCACATCTTCCATTACCGTGGAAGGGTTGTCAGTTGTCTTTGTGAGAGGAGTGCTGGTGGTTGGCTCCTTAAGCTGTCCGGATGGTTGAGCATCATGTTTCTTGTGTGGTCTGGAGTCCGATTGGGGCTCATATCCGGAGGGTTCATTTTGAAGGCTTGAACTTGTGGCCTCCAGACCAGTTGATTTGTCCTTAGGAACCTTGAAGGGTGCTTCTGACCCTGTAATCTTGTCTTTGACCCCAGACTTAGAGGGCACCAATTTTGGAGATTTAGACTGTGGAACAACAGTCTGACCTTTAACCAAGCGACCTTTCCGTTGATGTGATAGTTTTTCTGGAGAAATGTCAGCATCCGATCCCATGGCTATGAATGGGGAGGGTCTCTTGATACTTGTAACTGCTTGCTCTCGTTCGACAATAGGCTGCGACTCCTGGACCGATAAGCCTGAGACGATTGGTGAAAGACTAGGCTGAAATAACCTTCTAGGTTTAGAGCTTCTGGCAGAAGACGAACCTCGATCAGGCTCTGAGCTTGGTGTTTCAGATTTGTTGATAGGAGAAACTGGAAGACCTGCAGCAATGCGCCTTTCTCGTTCGACTCTTTGTGTTTTCTTTAACTCCGAAAGATTAAGCCACCCACCTTTTACAAGTGTGTTTCTTGCTGTAAACATAAACTTACACCAAAAAGGGTTTTTGGTAAAGAGAGATAAAAGCTTTGAAGAATAGGAGTGAAAAAGTGATGAAGATGGTAAAACAGTGAAAAATGAGTTGATTTATACTAAAGAAACAAAAGATACCATGAAACCTAGGAGAATACGAAAAGATGGAAGTAATGATTAGAGACGGCCCCGACGTCACAAACATTAATTGAAGAGGTTACTTTTTGGAATAAGTGGGAGCGCCGTTCTAGGAGAAAAACGGTTGGTGAGGCGAATCAGAATGGGACACGTGTCCCACGATCCATGGTAAAACCTTTGAGCTTCTGGAGAGTTTTGTCAGTACGGATAAGTCTTTTACTCAATTCAAAATCGGTCCGGACTATGTCGCAAGTGCTAAAGAGCAATTTTTTAGGTCTTGCCAAAGGCCTTCGAACATAACCTAAAAAGGGGCTACTGATGAGTCCGGATTTCTCACCACTCATTGTAGAAACCGGACAGGGGAAATTTGGACAAAAACCACCCACTGAACTATCCGAACTGGACTAAAGTATTAAAATCTAATCACTTTATGACTAAGCTAATTGCTAATCTGCTTAATAAACTAATGGGTTTTTGAATTCGACCGGGTTTCATAAGTATGACCCGAAAGCCCAAATGGCCCATAATAAAGGGTATAAATACCCAACCACTTCCATTAAATGAAGATAAGGGAACATTTAATACAACCAGATAGCTCAAATCTCTCACTACAAACCACTTAAACATTAAATAACTTCAAAACACCTGACCAAATTACCCTCAGTTGAAAATAATCCACACCAGTGATAACCTGGTTCAAGATTCACAGCAAGACTCCGCTAATGATAATACTAATCAAACTGAAGATATTGAAATAATAGATGCCTTAAAGAATCTCAACAAATACATGGATTCTAAGCTGTCTCATGATTATAGTAGCCTTCATGTAGAAGATAACTCACCTAAAACAAATAACATAGGGAGTGAATGTACTTCTCCTACCAACCAGGGGTTTAACAATATCCCAAAAAAGAAACTAAAAGATGTGAGTAAAGGTAAAAAGCCAACTAAAAGAACCCTTAAATCTCTGAATCTTTCAGGGATAAAGAAAATGTATAAGTTTGTATCTGATGATGATTAAAATCCTTAATTGGAATGTTCGTGGCGTTAATAACATATCTACTATTAGTAGATTGAAAGATATTATTTTAAAAGAGAAAGTAAAGATTCTTGATATTCAAGAACCTATGACTAGTTTGGAGGTTATAAGAGATGTTGCTGCTAAATTAGGTCTTCCTAATTACCCTGCGAATCACACTAACAAAATTTGGGTTTTCTGGAGTAGGGATATTAACATTGAGGTGGTAGAGAATCATGATCAATGCCTTAATCTTGAGGTTAACTATCCTAATGTTAGTGGTTGATTTCTGTTAATAGTGGTATATGAAAAGTGTAATAGGCAGTTAAGGGGTGAGCTTTGGTCTGAGCTTAAAAATATTTCTACTAAGAATAAATATTGGATTACCATTGGAGACTTCAACGTTGTAGATGATATGGACGAGCAAATAAGTTGTTCCTCTCTTTGTCATAATAGTATTCAGGATTTTGTCAACACTATTAATGAGTGTAATCTTGAAGATGCTGGGATGGTCGGCTCCAAATTCACTTAGAACAAAAACTTAAAGTGGAAAAGATTAGACCGTGGGATGGTTTCAACAATATTGTCGGGTAACTCATTATGTTGGTCACCGCTTTGTTATTAGGCTCGGTCCATACAAATCATGATCAATAATAGACATAAGATTGGCTATATGAGCAAGTCTGATAATGTATATGATGACAACATTTGTGTTTGTCAATTAACCCCTCTTCAGGTCAGCTAGAAAAAAATCTGTAGAGAGCCTTCTTTAGTATGCGGTATTCTCTGTGTTTACGGTATGGAAAGTGGTCGACCATTGGATGATAAAGTATGACTGAATCTATGTAAGAATTTTATATTTCCTTATTATCATGACGATCAGAGTGGTTAATTGTTGACCGCTGCCCCAACCGTATTGTAATTTCAAAAACATTGTTTCACCAACTCTAATTTTTACCATCTACTTGATGGTAAAAATATTCATCTGTTTAGGTTTATTGTATTTTTTCGATCTGTTACTTGATTATGTCGACTTTGTATAGTTTTTGTCGACAACGGGGGAGGGAGATGGAAAGAGAAAGATGTGCATATACTACAAAAATATTCATAGTGTGATCTCAAGCTCTTAAATCGGATTTCTTATTTATAGCTAGGTTATACTTATAAAGAAATATATTTATTACATAATAAATAATCATTAAGTTAGCATGAAATTAATATAATAATTTACCGTATAAATGTTTGTCGGAATCCTTTATAAGTTAGGGTTTGGCAATGGACCAAGATACAAATCAAAAATTTACCTAATCCTTTTATATGTTAGGGTTTAGGAAAGTTATATTCTGAATTTTTTTATATGTTCGGGTCGTATATATTAAAATTTTAAATCTTTATCAATCTTCTAGTATTATTATTGTTTTAATTTTTATCTAAACTATTGGTTTACTTGTCTTTGAGTCCATCAAGATCCGCATAAAATTGTTGATACAAGTTTTTAAATACGACGAGGAAACCGAGTTTAAAAAAAGAGCAAATAATTTGAAAAGGTTATATCTGATAACCCATGTTATTTGTAGTGGTATCAAAACGTAAGTGGCTTGCTGCCTCTATAATATATTAGTATGATTTATTTGAATCAGTAGTTTATAGATTTTTCTTATTTTGATGTGACATGCTTGATAATTCGCTAGTCGATTTTTCGTGTTTAGAATGAAAGTGAAACTTAAATGATACTTTGTAACGAACAATGATATTAAAAAAATCTTCACTAGTTTTTAATGACTAATTGAAAACGATAATGTGTTGGATACAATATTCAAATTCCATGCAATTTTAAAAGTAATTATTTATAGTAAAAGTTTACATTTTTGCGAAACTTTTACATGATATTTTCAAATTAATTTTTTATGTTTAATAAAATCTACGACTTCAACATAAGATTAGTATAATTTGTTAGTGGTTTGGGTGGCATTTTTGAATCTTGATTCATTGTTTTCTCCTTCCATTAGGTTCCCCTTGCTTGATTTAGTTTCTTTTTTAATTTTTTAGGTTTTGTGTTAAATTTCTTGAAGTTTAGGAATATAAATTAGTTTGGATATGATATAATATTATGTACTTATGAATTAAAGGTTTAAATAATTGGGCGACAAAAAAAAAATTAAGTGGAGGTTAAATATAAAATCATGTGTTAAATTTATTTTATAATTTTAACATAAAAAATAACGCTCCTAATATAAAATAATATCTCGTATGTTACTTTTCCTTAATATAGTTAACAGTTTGTCAAAAATTAGCTTTTTTATAACCCTTTCAATTTTAAGTTTTGACCAAACTTTGACATTTTTTCTAAAATTAAAACCTATATAATCCACTTATATACAATACTGTCATTAATGAAAAATAATAATAAATATATTGTAGGCATCTATTTTTGTTATATATTGAAGATTATAAGATTAAACAATATTTTTTAAATCAAAACCTTGTTTTGTTAAAAACCTATTTCATATATAAAAAATCATGGAAGATAAAAGCTTCAGTAAAATTCAAGTGTCAGAAAATGTCAACATTATAATAGAACTCTATTTAACCAATCGTTTAGTAAGAAAACCTAAATTTTCATTCAAATTAGATAGATTCATAATTTTACGATCGAGAGGCCATCTTTTAGGGTTGTGCCTCTGGACTACCAGTGCAAACCTTTTGCACTGCCTGTCTAGAACATCTGCATTGGCAGTATGGAGATTCTAGATTTATAGTGCATGGGTACATGAACTAGAAGTATATATAGCACTAAATTGGTCGTATATTTAGAATTCAACGGGAAATATATATACATAGTACTTGCAGTATATAGACCCAAAACTGGTAGTTCAGATTATTTGTTTGTTTAGGTTAATTATATAGATTGTTTAAATTTTTTCTTATTTAATTTGAAATTGTATAAGGGAATGATATTGCTCGATTGATAGACAACTGAGATGTGGATTATAGTAATTTGTTTACCACATGTGAGTATTATACACAAGAGGATTGTGTAAGTGAGTTACGAATACTGAAAATAACAATAGGTCCATTATTATATTAAGGCATTGCGATAATGCAAAAAAGTAGAAATATTCTCATAATGATCTTCAAATGCGATAGATTTAGATCTTAAAAGGTTGGTGAACCCGAAGGATCTTAAAAGAAAGTCGATCAAAAAAATGATGGTAGATGTCATTTCATACATAAGGGACATATGGTGACTCCTGACAGATGAGCCTTAAAAGTCACATGTTATACTTGGTATGCCTTAATAAAGAAAAGCTGAGATGTGCATAGCTATGCGAACATGGGTAGTCGTCTGTAAGAAATTTTAACATAGTGAAAAATTGAGCCTTATGAATATGTCATATATGTGCAATGTTTATAGCACACAAAAAATCAAAAGTTGGAGAAATATGGTCGGTCCGAGTGGCAAAACTTGTTAGGCGAACGAAAAAGGTTAAATTATTTTGAATGCCAGAAAAATAAAAATTGATATCGGTACTCGTATTTTGTTTGCACATTCGGTTAATGTGGATTTGTTCTGGACGCTTCCAAAGATACTAATATTGGATAACAACTACAAGGTAATAAGGTACATGATGTTGTTGTTTAAGGACGTTGGATCAACCTCTACCGGTTTGACTTTCTACATCGTATTTGCATTTATATTCTGAGAGAAAGTTAAAAATTACAAGTGATTGTTTGCAATATTTGATGGCTAAATAGTCGAAAATCTCAAAGGTAACGTCTTCAACACTGCTCTATGTCTTATTTTAGAAAAAAAATAGAAGTTAGAGATATGAATTGCACTTGTGTTGTACGAATTACGCACAATAATTTGTGTTCGCACAAGATCCACAAGTTTGTAACAAAATATATAACGACTCATTTAAAATATTTAAAGATGATTGGAAAATATACCATATAATGTTTCGTATAAATCTAACGACGAAAGATATATTTATATAAAAAATGGATAAACGTGTCCACAAAGTCATAGAAACCAATAACGAATAACATATTGAACATAGTTGCATAAAAGTATTTGAAATAGTATATCTGGAAACAACTTCCCTTTAAGAGTCATTAGAGAAAAAGAAAATCTGCGGTCGTCAACCGGTCAAGCACAAATTATCATACATTTTATCCACCAAAAGAGAAAAATCACATTAGGATCACATGCTAGATTCGAAAAAGCAAGTGCACTTTTGCTAGACAATATTTTTAAAAATCCATTAGTCATATTGCATAAAGAAAATGGAACTTCTCTAGTCAAATTGCAAAGAGAAAGCAAAACAGTGTATGTTCATTTATAAATATTGACACGAAAAAATTCTCATATATATATGCATGACAATTTTTCTATAGTTGGAACTCCTACGATGTCTTCATTATATAGTGGAACGGTTGGTTGTAGTGCACCGCCAATAATAGTTACAATAATGAGAAACAAATATGAATATGCAATAATGTTTCATGATCCGAAAAGTTACTTATAATAATTCCTTATCTATTTTAGATCTTTTATAATTACGTGTAAAGATGTTAAAACCGATGCGTATTACATGTATTAATCAATTTCTTTTGCTTTGTACAAACAACAAGATGGATGGAAGATGGTTAAAGAGGCCCTTTTGCAATGAGCTTATGAATTTCTCTAAAGTTTAAATGCAAGTATTTAGTGGTATGAATGAGATAGTAAATGTGTTGAACATATAAAATACTATGATGATATTATTGATATAGAAAATTGTATGATAATGCTGAAAATGAGAGTCGCGATCACATCAAAATATAACAACATTCATTTTGTAAGACAGTTGAGGTCGATGGATCTTAGTTTCACTTTTATACCATTATAAGGTGCACCACATTCAATGTATCAAATGGAGGAAATCATGTTGAATTTCATTAATAATAATTTTGTCAATATAATTATATCATGTTTTTGGTCGAATTAATTCATAGTATCCGATTGATATTTACGTTGAAATTTTACTTTGATTTTTTTATTGTGAATGACGTCCCCTGTGTAAAGGTATATCCTTCTTGTATCAGATTGTGTATAGAAAAATCTTCACATTATGAATTACCGATTAAATCTTGTTACAAAATATATCAAGTTATTAAGATTCATAACACTGTGACCGTCAATCCCGAAGTGACTGATTTAGACAAATTTGTTTAATATTACACATACTCTGTTTTGGAATGATTTGTTATTATAATATATTTGTGTCAAACATCATTATGAGTTTGATTCATACTTTATATTGGTAATGGACATTAAATATTAATACAAGGTCTTGAATAGTAACTAGTCTCTCGACTATCCTAACATATAGTCCATCGATTGAAAAATATGATGAGAAACCATTGGTTATCTAGTTTAGATAAAGTCAGTTCATTGCACATGAATTAACATAATAAGTCTGCCATGTGGAACCATACTCAACATAAACTTGTTTCACTTATAGTCTCTTGACTTTATGTCAAAGTTAAAATGTAGCTAACAACATGAATTAATGCATGTGTCATTCAATATAGTAAAATGTGGTAAACATTATTTTTTATGCTTATTTAAGTAAATTCAAAACCATCGATTTTGCTTCTTTCATTTCCCTTTTTGGTTATTATTATTATTATTATTTCCATTAAAAGGGAATTGTGATTATAATACTAATCGAGTTTTAAAACCTAGTTGTAATTTAAACCCATGTTCCTATCACCACCAGAACCTTCATTGAAATTATATAAAATAGGCATAAACCATAATGAAGAAGCTTAAATTGAAACAAGACCCAACATATGTTGATGACGATGATCATTAATAGTAGGATAAATGATTGTGTGTTATCCATGTGTCATATTGATGGTCACAGTAGTAGTAGTAGTAGTAGTAGTAGTAGTAGTAGTAGTAGTAGTAGTAGTAGTAGTTATACTAGTGCTTTCTTGAGACTTAGAAGCAATATCAACATTATTAGTTCATTTGCTTCTATTGTTTCTTCTACAACAGCCACCAACAGAGATTGTCTTTAACATGTCACCTTATGTCCATTACCTTTTACATGTCTTGCAAAAGTATCGTGGTTGCGTTAAGAAGTAGTTGTAGAAATAGCAGAACTTCGTGTTTATGGATTTGTACCTCAGACACTTTAGTGATGCCTCTTGCATAATTTTTTTAGCTAACTTGGCTTAATCTGCCATGTATCCGGGTTGGATAGATTCAATTCCATGTGGCTAAAGTGGCGGTTGATGATGCAATGGTGGTGGTGGAAAAAAGGAGGAAGAGTACAAAAATTTACACCACTTCTTGGTCTAATATAATAATGAGTGAAATACAAGTTAGAAGAGAGATTAAAATAAAAGGATATCAGGTGCATACTACCAGTGTAAATGCAAGAAAAAAAATCATATGGTAAGGTTGTTATCTTGTTTTATAAGTTAATTCACTTTTACTATAAGTTAACATACACATATGGTATGGAAGCATCACACCGCCGATGCATGACATACTGGCAGTATATACCAATTGCACTACCAGTTAGCTATGCAATGGCAGTCTATATGGTTCATACTTCCAGTGTGTAAAGGTTGTACAAGGCTGCATTCTTATAGGTCCGATCTTAAGTTAGACATGACAAGTAAGGACATATGGAAGCTGCAAGTAAAGTTGGTTTTGAAAATATCGACAAAACAACGTCTAAAACTAGTAGAGTAATCATAATTCCAAAATCAAAACATCTTATACAAAACATAAAAATCAAAAAGCATCCCCTACAAAACATCATACGTAAATAACGACAAACATTAGTCGATGTAAAACATCTCATGCATACAACGACACAAACATAAACAATATAATCAGCCATAGACTAGTTAGACCGATCCAAGAAAAAATGATATCCATTATTAGATTAACAAAAACTTTCAGCTCTTATGCTCATCTTTCATAAAAAAATTCCTGAATTTCTTGTGGTGGTGTGTTTGTTATCCTGCATTCATTAGAAAAAATCAAAGTTATTAAATAGGTTGGACTATTTCATTGCTAATTATTGGCATTTGTATTGTCAGACCAGATATCAATGTACCACCAGTGTCACAACATATGAATTTTCGATTTTTGTCGATTTTTGGGTTTGTAAGTAGTGTGAAATGTATGTACAACGAGTGCATCTACACCTTATTTGCAAAAAGAAAAAACTATAAACCTTTTAAATCAAACAAAACTATTTAATTTACATTGCAAATCAACCACCAAAATTATCCTTAATTTATATACTAGTATATTTGTATGAATAAATAATCACATTATCAAATAAAATACATAAAATAAAATTGAATCTTTTTTCTTAATTTTTTTGTTTTATTTTTTATTTATTTAATCGCGGAAGAATAAGTGAATTAGTTGTTGTTAGATTACTATTCGGAAAAAACAAAAAAAAAAACAATTTTCTTTCGTGTAATTTTTTTTTTGAAAAAAAAACATTTATAAATAAAAAAAGAGTTCATATAAGTACTTAAGGACATACCCCGAAAAAATAACAATCGATAAATAAGAGAGATAAAATTTAAACAAGCTTGTCTCCGGGCTATTTTTGTGTAGTTTAAAAGTTCAATTTATAAAAGTAATAATTATTTAATATATATATTCAAAATAATTGGAAGGAAAATCGATACTATGAAAAAAAATCTATATTAGAGCTAAATTATATAATCTTAAAGTCAAAATTTAAAAGGAATCGAAACTAGGTCCTTGAAGAATATCGACCGTGAAACGTAACACCACTTTTCTGTTGACACGTGTGTGGTTCCAAATCCCAGCGTACACGTGGCACAGAATGCACCTAGTCAGTATCAAGCAGCGTTCCCGTCAATAGATACCTGGATTACCACATACACGTAATCTCTATTTCCGGTTTTCTTTTCTTTCTCCGCCACAATTATAATTTTCGTATTTAATAAAATCAGATTTTCCCTTTTGTTTATTCAACTTAAGTTACGTGTTGTAAACAAATTCGTAATAATATTTTGAATTTAGTTTTCTTAAAGTATTCGAGTTTATTATTATAATCTCATAATATAATAATAACGTTTTATTATTATTGTTGGTTCAAAATAAATAGTTTTTTGGATAATTAATTTTCTTACAATTTGTCATTTTAAATTTGTCATTTTAAAGTTTTGGGACAAATTTATTATTCTTTTGGGTTCCAAGTAAATAATTTTTGGACAGCCTATTAGAAGTCTTATTATTTATATGTAATCAATTTATGGTTGATTGGATTTACATATAACAAGAGGCCAAAGCTATTTTCCCCATCAAAATTATTATTTCCTCCATAATTTGAAAAAAACTCCATGTTGTTATTTTCTCCATAAAGGAAAATACACATATTCCCTTATACCTATTTTTTCGTAAAAAACTATTACCCTAACATACCATTACCCATTCACTACAACTAAACCTATTCTTCGCAAAACAACAAAACCAGTACCTTACAAATTGAAGAGAGAGAAAAAGCTTGGAGAAGAAAATCCATTATTCACAAAAGAGAGAGAAGTTTGGTGAAGAAAACTCATTCTTCACAAAACCATTCGAAGAGAGAAGATAGAAGGCTTGGAAAATGTATAATTTCTTCATTTTTCTTTGCTTTTTCATTTTCGATTAGGGTTTGGTTTGGAAAAGTTTTCTGCAATTTTTTAAATGCATCGAGCATGTTTATCGGATGATGTTTTTAACGGGACAGAAAGTTTGCAACTGATTCCGAGTGGCCCTCTCGGAATCAGTTGCACATTTTTTTTGAAAACTTGCAACTGATTCCGAGTGGCCCTCTCGGAATCAGTTGCACATTTTTTTGAAAACTTACAACTGATTCCGAGTGGCCCTCTCGGAATCAGTTGCACATTTTTTTTGAAAACTTGCAACTGATTCCGAGTGGCCCTCTCGGAATCAGATGCACATTTTTTTTAAAAAAATTACACCTGATTCCTAATGCCCGGCTCGGAAATAGTTATTTTTCTTTCAGAACTGTAAAAATCGGGTTTAGCTGAAAAAAATAAGTTTCGAAATATGTATTTTCAAGCTACGAAGTTGTAAAACGTAAAAACAAGTTTAAATTATCTCGTTTGTCGATTGAGTGCTGTTCTCCGGCTTTGTTTGGGTTTCTTCATTTTCCATGATTAATCTTCAATAAAATTGAAGTTCTTTGTTTTAGGGTTAATTTTAGAGGTAGAATCATATATCTTGGATTAAAGTTATGTTAATGCTGTGTTTTTTCATATAAGACTATCTATTAGATAAATGGCATCTAGTGATAAATTTGAAATAAAAATAAGGGTAATTTGGTAAAAGCAAGTCACTAGTGTTTTTGAAAGTTTGAAAGATGGAGGAAATAAAAAATAACATGGAGGAAATAGCTTTGGCCATAACAAGATATGCGGTGGATATTTGTAGTATAGATATTAGTCAAATTGGTGTGAATATTAAGAAAACTTCTTCCTGGTACTATAATTATTGGAGTTTCAAGGTCCACTAAAATTATAATAACTTGAGATGCAAAAATATCATACTGTAGTAATTTCGAACTAAAGAGTCAATTTAAATAGAATAAAGTTAACGAGTATGCTATATAATGTTTAATAAAATACATATGATTTTATTTAACTAAGTTTATTATATTTGGTTAATATAAATAGAAACCCAAAATGTTAAATTTGTTATCGTGTGTCTATTTTTTATACAGAATTTAAGTCGTTTTCACATTTTTTTTCATCTAAATTTTAATTGGTTCTTCATTGACTCGTCTTCATCTATTTGTTCTAGTTATTTTTCTTCAAAGGTTGCGATACAACCAACTTACATCATGTGTGAAGATTCATATTTTTTTTTTGTGAAAAAATATTAAAATTTAAAATAGAAGAGTTCATACATAGTTCCTAGGGCATACTCCGAGGTGATACAGCGAGAATAGAGAAAAAAGACAATAGCAAGGTAAAGTCTGTACCGTAGATACCTGTTATAAATAAGATTAATTAGAATTAGTTTGAGAAACCTATGAGGGCCAGTCAATCTTGGTTCCATGGAATCTATATCGTAGGTCTGATAAGATTTGGTAAGAAATTGAAGAGGCCAAGGCTTGAGTAGATCCAAAGATTCTTAAATTTCGCTCTTTCCAAACGTTGTAAATGATTGCGTTAAAACAAGATCTCCAAATACAATGGTCTGGTGTTGATTCATAGTTGCTCAACATGTAAAGTCTTTCGTCACTAAAGAAAAAGAAGATGATGTCTAGTAAATTCATTTTCATATCTGTCATAGAGACTATATATCATCAAATTTGTGACTCGTATCTTTAGAGTTTCCAATCTTATATATATTATAATGGTATCATAGTCAAATTCTTAGTAATTTAGAATATATAATTGACTTTTCATTCTTTCTCCACATATCAATTTTATCAACTGTTTTAGATTGGGAAAATAATCTTTAATCTTATAGGATGCTGAGACACATCAAACATGTTTTGGGTTTAAAGAATGCATATTTATGAATTGATTGGTGCAATCAGGAGCAAAATATATGTTAATTGATATGTATTAATAAAGTTAGAGGTCTAATTTTTGAAAACATTTAGTAAAAATCCTAATTCATACCAATTTATGGTCCTAGACTTCTTTTGATGTTTTATGCTTAACTATCTAAATACTAATCGGTTCACTTACAAATTTATTAATTCAAGTGATAACTTTAGCGTTATCAGTATCCTAAAGCAACAAAGCACAATTCTTAATATTAGTTTTATCAGTAAGTGAAAGTTTTGTGCATGAGGCGTACCCACACATATGTTTGCCACTAAAAATTTCTACATTACATAGCTCCAACTAGGGCTGTTATTGGTTCGCTTCGGTCCGAGTTTTGACGGAACCGGACCGAACCGCTAAGCTTTCGGTTCGTTTTGGTCCGGTTCGGTTCGGTTCAGTCCAATTCGGTTCCGGTTCCGGTTCGGTCCGAGTTTAGTTTAGTCCGAGTTTGGTCCGGTCCCATTTCGGTCCGTTTCGATTTGGTCCGGTTTCGGTTCGGTTCGTTATCAGTCCGGTTTCGGTCTGGTTTGGTCCACTTAAAAAAATTAAATTCAATTAAAATTTGATTTTTAATTTTTTATTGAATTAAATGATATAAAAACTAAAGTTTATAAGTTAATCTTTTGATTTTGTTAAAAAAAATGGTAATTAAGTATTAATTTTGGTACTATAATTTATAAAAGAATAAATAATAATCGGTTCTAACGATTTTATTGGTCTGATTTTCTATCGGTTCTACCGGTTTATCTGTTCTATCGGTTCGATTATGTATCGGTTCTATCGGTTTATCGGTTTTATCGGTTCGATTCCATATCGATCCTAGCTGTTTATCGGTTTTATCGATTCATTTCTTAACTGGTTTTTTGTTTCGGTTCCTTATCGGTTTTCGGTTTTTAGAATGGAACCGCGAATCAAACTGTTAAGGTTCGGTCCGGTTTTCGTTCCGGTCCTTATCGATTCGGTCCCGGTCCGGTTCTCGGTTCCGGAGAACCGTTGACAACCCTAGCTCCAACGAACAAAGTTCTTCACATTAAGTTGGATACTAATATACTGTAAAGAATGATATTCACTAATCAAACTGAACCTGGCAATCGAGCCACTATATGTCTCGAACTTAATTAAACAATCGGACAAGTAAAATAAAGAATACCAACAATCTCATACAACCAAAGTAAAATAATAATATCAAACAAATAATAAAATAAAAATTAGTACAAGCTCACATACCAAAAACTTAATCCGCAAAATATGGAGCATAAGTCTTTTTTTAATCAAATCAAACAATGATTGAATTAAATTCTTTTACAATGATAAACGATATGCATGTATAAAGATAATCGAGAGAAAAACAAATAGGTAAGTTTATTTATTATAAAAAATGTATATTACAAAGAGCTAATACATAATAATATATAAATTGTGGCTATGGTTTCTAATATTATAACCTAACGGGGTAATGAACCAAATAGCTAACGTGATATAATTCTAACATGATCAAAATTTACCGTAAAATATACTTATTCGCGATATGAAATTAAAATTTGGCATCAATAATACTACGACATTGTACCAGTTTTTATCGCAACATGATCTAAAATATCAAATATAGTTGTTTGGCATGGGTATTACTATAATATTAGTTAGATAATTTTTAAGTGATAATGTTTATCAAGTCATTACCGCAACGATGGTAGCGTATCACACAATAATTAAAATATACAATGTTATTAGTTTGCAATCGACGCGATGATACTATATTTATATTATGATGATGAGCTATAAAATATATTTTGTAGATAAAAGTGTTTCGTTTCCGGATAATCTCTGAAGTCTTGTAAACAATTTCTTATTGAAATATTTTTGGGGTTCTCCAAAAATTTCAATTGGATAAAATCAGAGATATATACTTTGAACAGAGAGGATGAAAATGATATAATCTTCTTTTCAACAGAACCCATATTTATAATTTCGACCAACCAAAAACAGTTTGGAAGTTAGGGCAGTTAGGGTATCTTAACTGATTTTGTAATAAAACGGCTATAATTTGAAATTTGAATAAAACGGTCAAATTTTAAATTTCGAAATTCTGTTGACTTGCAACAATACCCGCAAGGGGCTCCGCCCCTTGACTCCGCTAATCGTGATATAATCTAACAAGCGTGCACTCCGCACTCTACAACTTGTTTGATAATATATCATGATTAAATTGGTCGACTAGTCGATCCAATTACACTAAAATAAATAACATATTTTTGGCATTTTATCGCTCCAATGTGTTTTCTTCGAACTATGCTACTAAAAACCACTCATCTTTATGATAAAAGATATTTATAGGAGAAAGTTTTCCATATGAACAATCTTTAGTTATATTTTTCAATAAATTTTAGCAATATAATATTTGATTAAATATTATTTTTCGTCTCCTCATTAAAATGATATTTACACACAAAATAAAATACATTTTGATTTGAATTTTCCTTATTAAAAAACAACAAAGTTATATAAACAAATTTGGTACTGAACACGTTTAGACCATTTTTCCATATGACAAAAAATATGACTACACACATTTTTCATCATGTATATATCCTAGGTTTTTGTTTAGTACTATTATGACAACGTATTTATCTTTTTTTAGAATTATCTTAAAGGAAATCCAACTTGTATGAGATGCCATTATCTTTACATTATCATATGTATGGCTGTTATATTATTATTATTTTACAAACATGTATCACATTTAGGCTGAGTTATATTAAAAGGTCCATAAACTTATAATTGTATCCAATAACGACCAACATAGTTAATCTCATATGAAACTCATATTAACTTAATGTAAAATATTTTCCACCTAATGATATATTGTTATACTTAAAAAATTAAATGTCTAGATGTTAATTATAGTCGAATTAAGATACCACTGATAGTAAAAAATTATAATGTCATAAGACAAAGGTTTAATGAACAAATCCTCTAAACTCTCACTATAAGAAACATAAGATATCAACTCGACTATCACAATGTGTGTAGATTATTGTTTTCTTGTTAAAAATAATGTTACTTTTAAGATTTGGTCTCCCATAAGTCAAATTATTTGTTCATTGCGATCAACGTCGTGAACTCTGATAATATAGCCGAAAGAAATATACATATTTGTTTACCTAATCTCCAAAAACAACATCCATCTAAAAATAAACACATACCTCGTAACAGATTTGTTATCGACTTGACTAATGATCAAACTTTCTTATAGATACCATTCATATAATCCACAAAAATTAGAATATTAGAGACACATTTTTTTGTCTTTTTCAAGTAGTCGATGCATTAATATTCCAGACTGAATGAATTTGTTCCAACTCTTCCGCAAATATCATGTCGGTTTCAGAATCTTCCCATCAAATAATGCATCCTAAAAATATAGTGTTATTCCAATTTCAAAGAGAAATCGCTTAATAAGATTGTAAAATTGTTAACCCACGAAGTGGTTTGGGTATTTTATGAAGTTTCAACTAACTATTTTAAACTCTACATTTTTCTCATTAGGCATGTAAGTATTTATACATGCAGGACATCTCATATTCAAGATATATACTACATACTTAAGAGCTTCCATCATAATGAGTATGATAGACTAGTATGAACAATCACGCTCTTAATCATATTCATGAATGTGCAGTTTTTCCTCTCAAATACTTCATTCATAGTGGGAGAATTCAACATGATGTATTGAGGTATAATGCCGCACTCTTCAAGGTAGAGAGCAAATGTCCCATGATGTTATTCCTTTGATCTATCATACCTTTCATAGTATTTACTATCACGACCGGATCTGATAGTTTTAATCCATTTACCTAGTTGTAATTCAACTTAATCCTTAAAGCCCTATGATTTTTCATAAAGCAACTATATGTAGCCATATAATGAAACATCATTTATAAAAAAAATAAAGTATATTTCACCATTCCAAGATGTTGTAGAGATCAGGTGTAAATATATATATATATATATATATATATATATATATATATATATATATATATGGATTAACTCCAAAACGTCTATAACACAGGAGGTTTAAACTTTCTCTACTTTGTCTGTTTTCTTTTGATACACTCTACATATTTTCCTAAATCAGTGTAATCAAAGGGCCCTAATAGACCCTCAATAACAAGCTTGGATATTCTTTTTTAGAGATGTAACTTGTATGATTGTGTTGTAGAGATGTCAAATTTTCAGAAGTTACTTGAAACTAAATTAACTTATGAATTTATAAAATAAACGAGTTTATATTTATTTGTTGATTAGGCCTTGAACTTGGGGAAATATTTTTTCCATTAATCTCTGCTCTTGCAAATGAAACATTGTAATTTTTTGCCCTTTCCCTTCTTGGGGTATCCGTCATCCTTACTGGATCCTGAATGATTAGCTTATGCAACTCAATTAAATGAGTACTTCTTCTTGTTTTGAGATGTAATCCTACCGGTATCAACGATATTGGCCTATAAATTCTCTTACTCTGAATGCATTTTTTCTTTATTAACTATTTTTTTATTATTATAATGGTCATATCTTATTTCTTCTAAGGTAATCATAGGTCTTCTCCACAATTATAAATTTAGCAGGGAAATACATGAAAATATAGTACATTATGATAGCTCCAGAGAGCTAAACATTTAGGATCTTAAGTTTCTAATGGATAACAACCACCTTTAGGATGCGTTCTCGAATTTGCTACATAACTGTAAACCTATAGACACATAGCATAACACAAAATCATGACATACACATAACATAAACAACCAACCTAAACGCACCAAATATGCTACATCACGCAAGATAAATATTTTTCCATCATACATATGTAACAATATTGAACTAAACAAGTTATAAACATGAATACATACAATTATATGATATCAAATTCTTATATTTGTTAGTTACACCTCTGCATGGGGTAATGTGCAACAACCACACACGAAGAATCAAGACAAATAAAAAAATTAGTTGAACCTACAATTTCACGCTTGTAGTGTATGTTCTCCGTGATTATATTGAGGGTCTGCATTTTACCGCGATGAACCGAGTTCACTGCAACGACCAACCCATTGGTTGCGACGAACTCCTCCGATTCTGATTTATTTTCACTCCCAAATTGGTTATGCATTAAGGTTTCGTCTTAAAAGTTTCAAAATCGAATATGCACATAAATATATAATAACACATACATATTTATGTGCCCCCAATCGCACCAACCATATCCTAAACGTGTGATTTTATGTTCTTTTACCACATAATCATGCATATGTTTCTAAAATAGAAATTATAAACAAAGGAGTTTTCTCCTACTAAATCAATTAAAAAAAATGAGTTTTGGGAGACTTAATTTTACAATTCACATTCCTACACAAAGAAGAATCAGAGTTTGCTTTGGTACCACTTGTTAGAAAAAAGATCTAGTGTATCCATACTCTTGATCCCTTCTTGAAATTTAATTTCTCAATATGTAAAGATGATATGAATAAATGATTATATAACTTACCACAAACCATTATCCTTTTGCTTAATAAGGTTGTAATAAAAGATTTTGAGATTTATACTTTGAGAGCATTGTAAACAAATGTAGTGAAACTTCCAACAACTTGTGAGTTGACTCTAGAACAATCTTTGAAGGAGTATATCGAAATACTGAAAGAATCTTGCAAGAACAATAGAAAAATGAGACATATGGAAAAAACTGAAAGTATGAAAAACAACACAAATATTTTGCCTACTAAACTAGGGTTAGGAGATTGACTTTCCTCCATTAATATTTTTATTTCCTCCATATAAAAAAGTCAAAACACAATCAAAACTGGTTTTTACTTTTCTACCCTTCACTTCATTTTAAATTTATGTTTATTTGTCACTGTCTTTCTCTCCATCTTCACTAAAAAACTATATCTTCTCGAAAATAAAAATTCAGTGGATTCTAGAATCTAGTCTCTGAATCAATCAACTACTTCCAAAGAAAAAAATCAAATATCTGACTGAAACATA
Organism: Limnanthes douglasii subsp. nivea; assembly: GCA_036936605.1. Taxonomy (NCBI): domain Eukaryota; kingdom Viridiplantae; phylum Streptophyta; class Magnoliopsida; order Brassicales; family Limnanthaceae; genus Limnanthes; species Limnanthes douglasii. The sequence continues at coordinate 163,558,007 of JAUPFV010000005.1, read as the reverse complement.
AATACAGTTAATTCCAATGAAATTTTCGGACGATTCTGAAACAAAATTGGCAGTTGATTCCGAGAAGGGGTTTCGGAATCAACTGCCGATTTTGAAACAAAAGCGCAGTCGATTCGAAATTGGGTCTCAGAATCAACTGTCATTTTGAAACAGAGTTGATAGAGAGGATATGACAATCTTGTAGCATTTGTCACCCATTCTAATGATGGTGATAGGCTTCAAATGGTTTTTCAACAAATCAATTTTTTTTAAAAAAATCTTATGAAAAAATAACTCTAAGACGTAGCATTTTGTAAATTAGTAAATTTTTTGTTTATTTCTACGTCTATCGGGTGTAATCCGATAAATATTTTATTTATATGGAGGGAGGGATTTTTTTAAAGAGAAAGAAAAATGGAGAGAGAAAGCTCTACATTATTTGCCTAAATTTGATTAAAACACTTGAATTACATAAGGGTAAAAATGAATTTTACTAAATGGAGAAAATAAAGATTGGAAATAGATAATGGGAGACGTAGGAAATAACAAAACTAATGGAGGAAATAACTCTACCTTTGTTTTTTTTGTTTTAATTTGAATTTATTTAATTGATTGGTTTTAATTTGTTTAATTGATTTGTTTGGATTTGTTTAATTGGTTTGTTTGGACGGTTTCAATTTGTTTAATCTATTTGTTTAGATTTGATTATTTGATTTGTTTGACTATTAATCAATTTGTTTAATTGATTTATTTGAGTTATTTGAATTTGTTTAATTATTTTATTTTATTTTTTTGTTTGATTTATTTGAATTTGTTTAAATTTATTTGATTTGTCTTAAAAAATTTTATTTGATCGTTTTGAATGTATATTTGCTTGAATTTATTTATTTGAATTTATTTCTTTTATTTATTTAAATTATTTAATTTATTGGATGTATTTTAATCAAATATGTAATAATTTAAATGAATTTACTCAATGTTAGTTCAAACTTCTTTATCATTCGGCATGTCCAATTCTCAATCGCAATGCAAACATAAATAAAAGAGAGAGGTTTCCAATTCTTGTAACTAACATTCAAAATCTTGTTTTAATTTTTCATCGGTTGATCCATAATTTTATAAAACAATATTTATTGTTGAATTTTTTATTATAATAATTTTGATATACTTTAAATTCTAATCCCATATCCGTTTTTATTTGTTAAAAAACAAATGGATCAACAATATTAATATCACATATATGACACTTATTCTATATTTATGTAATAAATAAGATACACGAGATCTTAAATTATAAAAATATATAAATAGAGTAAACAATATATTTAACCCCTATATAGGGAGGGAGGGAGACCATCATCTATTTAACATGAGAAAATATTATCAGTTAACTGTAATTTTATATAGAAGATTATAGTTAACATATGGCGAGTTGTTTATGTATTTGATTAAAGGGTATGGCTATATATACCTAATTCAGGTTTAATATCCAAAATCAATCTTTAACTTTCGTTTGATTTTTTTTTTTACTTTTTTATCCTTGACAAGAAAATTAATATCCAAACTGTCATTAAGTAAAAAAAAACTACTAAGTGTATCCTGAGTATACCCAATTCACCAAATAACCTGTTTTGCTATCTATATCCAAACAAAAATTCTTCTTTACTGAATTTATTATCCAAATAGTATAGTTTTCTTAAAATTTTTGAAACCAACTTCAAACTTCATAACAAAATCAAGAACATTCAACCTAAAACACAAAATCGATCATGACTGAAGCAGAACTAGGGATCAGTGTGGAGGAGTTGATGTCGCCGGAAAAAAAGGATGATGAAATTTTATCGGAAAAAGAGTTGGAGTCGTCGGAGAAGCCGCAAACGTCGCCGGAGAAGCACCCATCGCCGGAGGAGAAGGTAAAAAATTCGCTGGTGGCCCTTGCACCATCGGTTCCAGGCCATGGAACCGGTGGTGCGTAGGTGATGCACGGCCGATTCTTGGCCTTTGAACCGGTCATGCGTCACCTACGCACCACCAGTTCCATGGCCTGGAACCGGTGGTGCAAGGGCCACCTGTCGGTCGGTACCGAAGCCTAAGCACCACCGGTTCATGGCCTCAGCACCGGTGGTGCACCCGGTCGTGTCCGGCCGGTTCTGAGGCCTAGAACCACCGGTTTTAGGCCTCTTAACCTTGGGTTCACGCAGATTTTTCAAAAAAAATCAAGGTCTTTTTCCGTTTTTAACTATACCTGAATGCTTATTGTGGTTTGTTGTTATGTAACAGGGGAAGGATGTCGCCAGTGAGACTGAGGCACCTTCCGCTACTGACTACAGTCATTTGTTCTTCACTACCGAGTTCTACACACACGACGCGTTGGTGAAATGGGTTACGAAGACAGGAAAACTCTATGGTATGGTTATCAACATAAGTCGGCGCGACAAAGTAAACAGTAGAAAAAGTCTGATGATGTATTTCCAGTGTGAGAGGGGGGGGGGGGGAATATACTCCAAGAGTTGCAGAAAAAGACCGTAAATGGAAGTCTACATGAACGAAAAAGATTGACTGCCCATGTCAGCTTCTCGGGTTAATGGTTGAACCAGATCAATGGAAGTTAGAAGTGAAATGTGGTATTCATAACCATGAGACTTCATTACATCTAGATGGTCATTCTTTTGCTGGCCGTTTGAATGATGAAGAGATGGAATATGTTGAACGAGCAACCTACATTGGTACTAACCCCAGAGATATACTGAATGATGTTAAGAAGTTGAACAAAGATAATGTTTCTACCATGTAGACGATCTATAATGCACGACAGAAAAGTAGGGTTTTAAAAAAGGCGGGTAGGTCACAACTCCAGTTCTTGTTGGGAGAGCTTAAGTCACATAATTATTATGAATGGCATAAGTCTGGTGAAGACGATGGACAAATCATTACAGATTTGTTTTTTGCCCATCCAGTCAGTGTTGACCTTTTGCGGACATTTCCAACAGTTTTGATTATGGATAGTACATATAAAGTCATACGATATGGTATGCCATTGTTCGAGGTAGTGGGTGTGACGTGTACCGCATTGACTTTATGTGCGGTATTTGCCTTCATGTCCGGTAAGAAGTTAAACAACTTCAAATGGGTGTTAGAGTGTTTAAAGTCGTTGATTTCCGTTCACGGAATTGAAGAACCTCGGGTCATCCTAACCGACAGAGATTTAGCGTTGATGAACGCCATAGAAGTTGTATTCCCAGAGACAACTTATATGTTATGTCGATAGCACATAGCACAGAATGTTCAGGGGCAAACAAGAAAATACTTCCTCGAGAAAAGTGATCATGCAAAATTTGTTTCTGTTTGGAAGAAGATTGCGTATGCAGCATCAGAGATTGAATTCGATCACGCCCGACGGGACATGCTATTGGAGTACAAAGATTACCCTGTTGCAATTGAATACACTGAACAATCGTGGCTCGATAAATACATGGACAAATTTGTTGTTTGAAAGACGAACAATAACTTGCATTTGGGATATTCCACGACTAACCGCGTCGAGAGTGCTCATTCTAACCTAAAGCGTTACATACGTACAAGCAAATTAAACTTTGAGTTATTTAGGGGGAGGGTTCATTCGCTTGTTGAAATCCAGCATGCTGCCATTAGGTCGTCATTCGAGAAGAGTCATTACATAGCATTGCATAAGTTCACTGATAAATTTTTTGATGAAATTCGAGGCAAGGTTTCCCATATGGCGTTAGAACTATTTTTCGACGAAGTAGAGAAGGCCGAAGATAGCAATATGGTCGCTATTCAAGATGGGTCGGATGCTAAAGACAATGTCGTCTGTATATGCGCTATAAAATCTACCCATGGTATACCTTGCTATCACCAGGTCCGCAAGTGGCGTAAAGACGGAATTTCTGCCTCTCTATATGCTTTTCACATCCACTGGACAAATAGTCTGTGATCATTAAACCGAAGGAGTCGAATGCTTCATTCCTAACTTCTGGGGGCTCGTTAAACACCAAAAACATCGGTCCACTAGTTATACACTTGTACCTCGTGGCTACCTCCTCACGAGTACGAGATCGAGGCATTTGTCTAGACGTAGACATTTCACCATACATGAAATACATCATACACAAAACTTCATTAAAGAACTCATCGGTATTATCATCCGGCCGTTTGAACTTCACAGCTTTCGCAGCCTTGAGCAGATGAGCATCATCAAACACACTCCAACCCATTAACAAAAACCTCAACTATGTTTGAAAGAGAGTTTTGTCTATTTGGTGTTGTAAGATAGACTTCTTTAAATAGAAAAATGAAAGGTTAATTTGGCGGGAATTTAAGAGCGCAAAAAAAGAAAACGCGGGAAAAAAAACCGGGAAAAATTCCAAGTTTCAATTGCGCACCATAGGTACTGTCTACTGTGTACCTATGGTGCACAGTCGAGTGTACCGATGATGTCATGCACCGGCCGGTACATGGCATGCCGACCGGTGCATGGTACCATCGGTACATGCCCCTTTTACCGATGGTACATCGCACCATGGGTACGCCTTCTTCAGTACCCATGGTGCACACACTGTAGTACGTGATGGTGGAGTAATAGTATGCCAACCATACTCAGCCAGGTACCTCCAGTAGGTGTTCGTCGCAGACTGTCTATATGTGGCAATGGTAACGGTCAACAGATCCTCAGAAAGCAAGTGCTGACGTGCAATCTAGCCATGCGCTCTCTCGCCACGTGTACCTCGCTAAATCTTCTTTCCTGTAACCCGGTCGGAGTACAAGTGGGAGTTCAGGCTCATCCTGAACCCGTCCAAACTGGCGCATAACCCGATCAGGCATGTAGCCCTCGACCGTGCTCATCATCCGCAAAGGATAAACGATGGTGCAGATCTCCTGCACGGGGAACTGGACTCTAATGTCCTGGTATGACTCAAATATGACCTGTTCCAAAACAGTAAAACACTTAGACTATTTTAAAAACTAAAACTTAATATTAAAATGTTCATGACTGATAAAATTTAAAAACTTACATCTGTCTCTTTCTGATCTGCAAGGAGAGTACGGACAACCGATTTGGGGCGGATGTTTTGCCCAACAATCCGCTTCGGTAGCCACTTCACAATCCTAGGCTGCCTCGCTACGTGGTCCGCATTCTCTGAGGCTCTAAACGCGTGGAAGTGGTCATAAATCCAGCAATCAAGCATAGCTAAAAATCCATAAAGGTTATGCTTCGATGCTTTCGAAGCATCACCCAAACCACGGAAAAGGAATGCCAATGCACTCGTACCCCACGCGATGTCCCACAACCCAGAATCCATATTCGCCAACCCGTACAAGTAGTCAGCCTTGACGCTTTTCTGAATAGTATCCCCAAAATAGTGCAACCAAATAAAAATATAAGGTATGCTCGTGATACCTGGCGGATAGTCTCAGCATCAGTCTCCTCAATGTAGCGACCCTTGGTAAAAGTCTCCCGCAACCACTTGATCTTGAAGCCAACACCTCTAGTGGACTGTATCTCTGCGCGGACCTCATCCACTGTCAAACCTAACATACTATCATAGTAGTTGTATGCCTCATCATATGGAGCCGCGACTACATCCAGGGTCCGACCAACTACAGGGAGACCTGTAATGCAGCTGACATCGTCGAGGGTAATCTTCATCTCCCTAAATGAGAAATGGAACGTGTTGGTCTCCTGATGTCAACGCTCAACAAAAACCTCATCAAGCACGGAGTGTGTGAAGTACTGAGGCAAGTGGGCTATAAGAGGACCGAAAGGAGTCCGCGCCAAATGTCACTGCACCTCTGGCTGAGCACTGAGGTCCCACATACGAAGCACATTATAATGTGTCTGTATGCCTAGTGTAGTGCGACCCTATAAATAAAAAACTAAGTCATAACATAATAATAGTAAAACCTTAGACTAGATGTTTAATAGTTTGGTACTTACCTATCCTATGAAGACGTGGTACGCCTCGTGCTCCTTGTAGTCAGGAAACAGAGGTATCTTGTTGCATTTGAGAAATGCAAACGTCTTCCGCTTCTCTTCAGTGTGGATCGCATAAATATGCTCCTCATCGATGGTGTCCTGCTCAGATTCCCTAGTGGCATCCACCCTGTCACTAACAGGTGGTGGATGTGTACTAGTATGCGCAGGGGACGGACCTCTGCGAGCGGGAGAGGGAGGTGGTGGATCACTAGCAGTGGGAGGTGGTGATCGATGTGATGACGACGTCTCTCGTCGTGAGGAGCCTCTGCCTCTAGTATCATCTACCGCAATCTCTGTGGCTTTTTCCTTCCTCTTCCCATGCTTGATTCGGCGCAAAGACCGATCACTCATTATCCTTTCCTCCTCCTCCCTAAGACGAATAGTCTCAGGATCCTCAAGTAAATCTCGTCCGCGCTTGGCATCGCAGACCCGCTCATCCTCGACGACCCATACAGTCTTTAGACTCTTCCCTGGGGGTGGCGCCCATGACCCAGGGGGATACGCCCTAGATCGAGGAAGACGTCGCTCCTCAACCGCGTCTGACCTACAAAAATACAAAACAAATCACGAAATTAATAACAGTAACATATGATGTAACCCACAAAATTAAAAACATCAACACTCTAATTCGCAACCGAGCTAACTGTAGAAAGTAATTTCTTATAAATTTCAAGTTTTTTTTTTAAAAAAGTGCAAAAGTAAAACCTTTGAAACAGAAATTCGACATTTTTAAAAAAAAAAACAGCGCACCATAGGTACGCAGCAAGCCGTACCGAGCGGCACAGACACCTAGTACCGAGCGACACGGGTGCCTGTGCCGCTCGACACACAGCAGGTGTACCAAGCGACACACCTGCTCGCACCGATGGTGCTGCCCAAGGCGCACCACCGATGCCCTATGCCGGCCATTTTCCAGCCGGCAACTTGGCTGGAAAATGGCCACTAAACCCTAAACATTTTGCTAATTCGAGCCCTAAATCTAACCTAAATCCTAAATTCAACCCTAAATCTAACGTAAATCTAAAATTCATACCTAAAACTAACAAAATTAACAAACAAATTTAGGTTAGGGAACTTACGTAGGTGGTGGTGGAGGGTTTTTGTTCTTGACCATGATGAAGGAGTAGAGGAGGAGTGGTGGTGGTGGTGGCTCGCCGAAAAAGTTGAGAGAGAAGTGAGAGTGTTTGAGTGAAGAGAGTTTGAGAGTTAGAGAGAAGTGAGGGAAGTGAGAGAAAGTGTAGGGAAAAATGTTGTGGATGAAGTTAGTAAAATTTTTTTTGGCTTATATACCTAAAAAAGGGTATTTTTGGAAACAAATGGGTATACTTAGATCACCTTTGGATATACTCAAAATTGGGTATACTTAAACCTGAATTGGATATATATAGCTTGACTCTTGATTAAATCCGTCCGACCGAGATTGAAAAGCTAATTGTCGGAATTTATGTTGCGAGGTGGTCCGAGAACGATAAACTTATAGCGTGATTAATGAAAAAACAGTAAAAGAAAAAAGAGAAATGATAAATAAATAGAAAAGGATAAAAAGAAATGATAAAAAAATAAAAAAAATAATAGAATCCGGAGCATACACGAAAGAAGAGATTCTAAGCTATTTTTTGCGAAAAAAAATTGTAATCCGCATTTTATTGTTTTTATGAACATTTTAGTGTCCTAATTTTTGTATAAAATTTAAACAAGGCCAAAGCTATTTCCTCCATGGAAATTTTTATTTCCTCCATCTTTTGAAAAATCTCCCATGTTGTTATTTCCTCCATAAAGGAAAATACATATTTGCCCTTTTACCTATTTATTTTACCTTCACCTATTATTCTACTTACTTTCACCCATTATCCCTATTCATTCACCAATTAAAAGAAAAAAAAACCCTAACTAAACTATTCTACCCATTCTACAGTAACTTATCCCTTCTTTCTACCCATTTCTTTTTCACCACCTACTTACCAAGCAATTTTCGTTCAAGAGAGAGAGAAGCCTTTGGAGAAGGTAAACTTTCTCTAATTTCTTTGTTAGATTCGGTTTAGATTCGATTTCTTTGTTAGATTTCTTTGTTAGAATTGATTATGGTTTTGTTTTTGTTTGATTTCTATGTTAGATTCGGTTAGGGTTTGGGTTGTTGTTAGATTTCTATGTTAGGGTTTCCATTGGGGTTTAATTTGTTTGTTAGAATCGCTTAGGGTTTCTAATTGGTATCTTTAACTGTGCTGGAATTTTGTTTCCAGCCCCGAGCAGAATTTTTTTTCCTTGTGATGTGATTTTTCTTGTTTGAAATGTTTTACATTGTAGATATTGTTTTACGTAATGTCATATTGTTTTATGTTTGTAGTATATGACCAAGTAACAGCCGCATGTGATGTGATGTTTTATGTGATATTGGTTTGATATGTTTTACATTGTAGATACTATTTTATGTGATGTGATATTGTTTTATGTTTGTAGTAAGGGGCCAAGAAAACTACTCAAGAGATTTATGCGCGGCTCTTCATCATCCGCTCCGAATGCCGGAAACGATTCAGATATGGTTGCGACGCCGCAACCTCTTCAAATTGTTGTCCCCGATCCTACGTCCCGTTCGATGAGACATGATAGGCGCGATTCAAGGAGGGAACCATCTCCTGTTCCTCAATCAGAATCGGAGGATGAAGAAACTGGTCAATGCAATGACGAATCAACGTTATCAGCCAAGAAAGAATCATTCTTAGGACGCTTTCCGCACATACGCTTCTACAAAGGTTTTACAAACCATACGGCGTATTATGTTTACCATGGCCGAGTAAGTAATCTTGAATATAATGAGTTAATTTTGTTTTTCTATAATAACATTTCACTTTAATGTATTAGGAAAGAGGCGTACGTCCTTTGCGGTTTTTCGCCGCCGGAAATGCGGTCAATCGTTGGAAGCTGATCAACCAAACCAGTGTGCGTGAGGTTGTCGAGTTAACCCCTTTTGGACCATTGCTGGTTGCCCTCCAGCATTGGAGTACCGAGGTACCTTTGGTAGCCGCTTTCGTAGAACGGTGGCATCATGAGACGACATCCTTTCACTTCTCTTTTGGTGAGATGACTGTCACTTTAGATGATGTGGCTATCATCACCGGGTTACCGATATGCGGTAGATTGTTGGAGGTGCGTAGAAGCGACAGTGTAGAGGAACGTGCCAAGCTGATAAAAGATGTTCTCGGTGTGACATACGGGGAAGCTTTAGCGGAGCTCGAACAGTGTAAAGGTGCCGGTCTACGGTTAACTTGGCTACGAGAACGCTTCTCCGACGAGCGTTTTCAAGACGTAGGTCGATTAAGGAGGATCGATGTTCTCCGTTGTGCGAAAGCCTACTTACTTTATCTCTTCGGGTCTTGTCTATTTGTAGACAAAAGCGGATACTACGTGAAAGCGGATTGGTTACACGTGCTCGATGACATTGATTCGTTGGGATCATATGCATGGGGGATGCATATCGTTGCGGAGCTGTATAATGGGTTACGTATGGCTTCCAAATATTCTACGAAGACGATGAGTGGATTCGTCTAACTACTCGAATGCTGGATTTTCGACCATTTCACTCGCTTTCAGCCACCTCATTCGGAGGGATTCTATCCCTATATGCCGCACATTCGTACGTGGGTAACACCCAAACGGTCCCACCCGATAGAAGAGTTTGGAGATCATCTTCAATCATATAGATTGACACTTGACCGATTAGACATATATACGGTATGTTTACATCCTAACTTAATTTATCGGATTATATTTTTGAAGTATGGCTTGATATTTGTTTCGTGTTCGGTTGTTGTCTATTTCAGGTTATTTTTCAGCCGTATGAGTATTTTCGGATGTTAAAACCCCTCCACGAGCTTGCGTGGTTCACCGGTGGGTTGATATTTATGGACAAAACAGAGTCGTACCAACCACTTAGAGTTGTCCGTCAGTTTGGATACATCCAAGAATTTGGCAGTCTATTTGCAAAGCTTGCTCCTAGGCGCGGTCGGTTGTCGAATACGATGATCGACTTTAAAAATGATGTTTGGGAAAATCGGTACGAACACACAATACCACCGGACAAAAGAGGAACTCTTATCGTAGAAGGTAATGGAATAAGTACTACCGTACCGAATTACGATGATTGGGTTCGTCAAACTCTATGGTACGTAGTTCCTAATGCACCTCGAGATGAAGATTTTCCTATAGGGGAAGAACCACAAGATTCAACCCACCAAGATAACATCACCGGAGGTTATGCGAAAATTCTCGACACCTACGAAGATCATATGGAAGATATGACCGGCGAAGAGTGTCGTGCGGCCTTAAGGCATTGCATTCAAGTATGCAAGACGTATACAACATGACCTTGTCGGATGTATTTTTTTGTTTATCGAATGTTGTTTTTCGTTTATCGGATGATGATGATGTTTGTCGGATGTATTATGTTTTTTGTCGAATGTTCGATGTTGTTTATCGGATGATAATGATGTTTATCAGATGTTTTTTGTTTATCGGATGATGTTTTTTGTTTATCGATGTTGTTTAGCCTTGTTTAAATGTTTAGAGGTTAAGAAACAATCAAAGTTTAATATGAACTGGTGTTTTGCACTTGATTCCGAGAGGGCCACTCGGAATCAAGTGCAATGTCCCAGTGACCAAATTATGGAGTTAGCTACTGGGACAGAGGTTTTGCAACTGATTCCGAGTGGCCCTCTCGGAATCAGTTGCATATTTTTTTTAAAACATGGCAACTGATTCCGAGAGGCCTACTCGTACGCTAATGTATTAAATTATGTTTGCAAAAACAATAGTAGATTGGAAGGTACTCGTACGCTAATGTAATGATTGCCATGGACGTGTGCGATGCCAATCTCTTTTCTTTCATTCATAAGGGGCGGAACACCTTTTAGCGGTAGAAACGTATTAGTAATGCCGTCGGAAATTGTATATATGATGCATTTGAAAGCATTAGCAATCACATAACAAATATCCGGAATTGTCATCCAATTGCTATAAGGGGCAATCAGGGCATAGCAATCTAGGCAACGTAGTTCAGCATCAACCCTTTCACGTCCACCGTAAAGTTTGTCATAGAGAGGTCGGTCCGATAAGATTTCTTCTTTTAGTGAGGTCCTAACATGCGGCCAGACATTTTCGTCGTTAAAAAGTCCATGGGCGACGGCTCTAAAACCACAATGACCATCGGAGCCTATATTTTTGCATTCGGAGATGAATGGACGTAAATATTTGGGGAGATGTTGTAAAAATATTGTCGTATCATTTGGGGTTTTTGCCTTCCGAGACTTGATATTTGTAGGAGTATTACGAGTCTTGGTACTCTTTGGTGCACTTGGTGTAGCCTTCTTTGGAACATTTGGTGTACTCTTTGTTTCACTCATTAATGATCGAACGGTGTCTTGGATTGAAGCCGGGGAAATATCACTTACGTACGATGTGTTCAAACCGTTGCCTAGCTTCGCATGTTCGAATCCCGATGATTCCCTCTTCGTTGAATTGCCTTTTGCACGTTTAATATTTCTACCCTTAGTCTTAGCTTTCTCTATGGGTGGAATGACGTCGGATCTTCTCGGTTCTAGAACTTCTCGGATTTTCCTTATGATATGTAGTCGGCGATCGCGATCATACCCACGGATTAGGGAACCAATGGTTGTTATTTCTTCCTCCATGAAATCATCTTCTTTATACGTATTGTGCTTCATAATCCTTAACGTTGTCCACCTCTTGTCGACCATACTTGGATCAAACATACGGTGTTGCATTATTAATAAACCGACCTCGCATACGCATGGCAAACCATGAGTGCTTCTAATAACACAACCGCATTCCGTTTTATCATTCCCTATTTGTTTCGCCCTATCGTATTGCTCTTTCATAATTTTAAGAGCAAATTCTGTTACAGAACGTCTAATAACCTCGAATATCCAAGCATCATACTCAAATTGGGAGAAAAACATACATTTTTCAAGCGATGCTTTTATGTTCGTGTGTTGCATCTCTAGTAAGGAATCGACTCTACCCCAAAATGCATCAAATGTTAGCAAACCCGTCCCGAGGTACCGTTTCAAGGTTGAATGCGAACTCTCCACCCTATTATTTATTACACAAACATATGTTTATATTAAATGAGTAAATATTATCATAATTGTATTACATTAAAACTATTTTAGCTTACCGATTCGTTGTGTTGTTGCCGAAATGCTTCAACTTGTTATTGTATGCATAGAGAAACTTTTCACCGTAAGGAGGTTTGAGCCATGTTTGAGTGTAATCTAGGGCTTCGGGGTATGCCTTGTACTCTTCTTTCATACACTCGATGTTTGAGTTCAACTTGCTTACGGTATCCGAGTAAACAATTGTATTCCAAGATGCTTGAAATCCGTTGAACACATTTTCGTCCGTAAAATATTTTTTAGTATTCGTTGCGATGTTTTTTTCAATGTGCCATCTACATAGCATGTGTGACGCCGTCGGAAAAATAATGTCAATAGCTTTCATTAATGCCAATTCTCTATCCGTCACCATAATATTAGGTAAAGCACAGTGGTTTTCCGACATGAGCAACCGTAAACGATTCAACGCCCACATGTAATTTTCGACCTTTTCGTGACTCAAAAAAACAAAAGCGATCGCAAATGTGATGTTGGTTGATGTAACCCCAACTATTTCGAACAACAGCATCTTGTATCTCGTCGTCTTATACGTATTATCCATAATAAGGACCTCCAGAAATGTCCTAAGAAGATCGATAGACGTCGGGTGTGCAAAAAATAATTCGGTGATTATTTGAGACCCATTATTTCCCGTTCTATGCCATTCAATGTAATTTTTCTCCTTCATCTTACCCAACAAATATTGAAGTTGTGATTGACCGCACTTTTCCAATGTACGATGTTTTTGTCTAGCGTTGTAAATGTTACGCATATTAGACACGTTACGAGGATTAATATCCTTTAAAGCGGGTAAAATGTTACGAGGAGTGGCACCGCGCATTGATAATTTCTTCACCAAATCTTCTTCGGCCGAAGTAAGTTTCCTTGCTTGAGGACAACCTTCTAAATATTCCGATGGAGGGTGGTTATGCCTACCACATGCAACTACCAAATACCATAGATCATTGTCAAGAGGATGAGCTCTTAGTAGAAACGGACAATTTGTTTTCTTCGTACTTGACTTTCTTCTCTTCACATTAGGTGCCTTTGGTTTTAACCTTGGTTTCCCATATTTTTCACAAGAATAAAACAATAGAGGAGTATTCCCATAATTTCCAGAGTCGTACCTACTTACCATCATAGAATATTTCAACTCTCGACCCTTTGTTAATACCCATTCCGTAAGTTCAGATCTAGTGTAGCACGCTTGCGTAGTAAATGCGTCGGTGAGATCCGGATATATAACATCATTGTCAGAATGATAAGGCGATGCAATTTCAGGTTCCGAAGACATACGAAATTCCTACATGATTTAAAAGTAATGTGTTAATTATTTTGCTTGTCTATTGTAACGCACATGATTCCGAGTGGACCACTCGGAATCAGTTGTTTTATGAAAACGCAACTGATTCCGAGAGGGCCACTCGGAATCAGTTGCATTTTTTCAAAGTGAATTGTGCAACTGATTCCGAGTGGCCCTCTCGGAATCAGTTGCGTTTTCATAAAACAACTGATTCCGAGATACTGACTCGGAATCAGTTGCAAAATGCCCAGATATGAGTAAAACGGGAATGCAGAAATTGGGAAATGTTTCTATGACTATTCTAAAACGTAAAAAACGATATTAAAATACCTTATCTGGTGCTTCACTACTGTTCTCCTTCTCGGAATGAGATTCTTGATTTTCCATCGTCGAACGGCGTTCAATCTTCAATAAAATTGGTATTTTTTTGGTTTTAGGGTTAATTTTAGGGTTCAATCTTCCATATGTAGGATTAAAAATAGTTTAATTTTATGTTTTTACTGACTATGGTATTCTATTTCATTAATGGCACGAATATTAAATTTAAATACAAAACAAGGATAAAATGGTAAAATCCTGTTTCACTAGTTTTAGAGATTTCAAAAGATGGAGGAAATAAAAATTTCCATGGAGGAAATAGCTTTGGCCTTTAAACAAATAGAGTAAATAAAGGTATATAATTTTTATTTTTAATGAATAATAATTTTATAAATATTAAAAAATATTAAAATATTGTTAATGCTATATATATATATAGTAGTTCGAAGTGAGTCAATTGTCTCTTTTTATTTTCGAGAGTAAAAAAGAAAAAGAAAAAAAAAAGACAAAGAAATAAATAAGTAAAATAAAAACAAAATCAATATCTTCAGCAAAGTCTGAGAAAGAGTTCTTCATCTGTTGTGTTCGTAGAGAGATAGAGAGAGTTGGTCTCTCTGAGGAACCTCTCACATTCACATCGATCATTTCTTCCCCTCATTTTCTCCTACATCAAACATGGCTTCAATGGCCAACCTCCACCGTGTAGAGCTCCGCTCCGCTTTCTTCACCGCTATCCGTCCCTGCGCCACTCCTTTGGCCACAAAAACTCTGAAATTCCCTTCTCTTTCTTATCCCAAACGCGACACACCCAGAATCACCGCCCGAGTATCCACCGTCAGTGTCGAAAGTTCCGTTAAGGAACGCGAAGATATCGAGTCGCTCTTCTCCAGCGACGGAGCCGATGAGTACGACCGGAAACGCGGAAATAGATCAAATACCGGTGCGTCGGGGATATCTTCGGGCGTTAAGCTCGAGAACATAAGCAAGAGCTATAAAGGAGTGACGGTGTTGAAGAATGTAACTTGGGAAGTGAAGAAGGGAGAGAAAGTAGGGTTGGTTGGAGTGAACGGAGCCGGAAAGACGACGCAGTTGAGGATAATCACTGGACAAGAAGAACCAGATTCCGGTAACGTTATTAAGGCGAAGCCGAACATGAAAATCGCGTTTTTGAGCCAAGAATTCGAGGTTTGTATGAGCAAGACGGTGAAAGAGGAGTTCATGAGCGCTTTTAAGGAGGAGATGGATATTGCAGGGAAGTTAGAGAGAGTGCAGAAAGCCATTGAAGGTTCAGCCGAGGATTTGGACCTAATGGGAAGGTTGTTGGACGAGTTTGATTTGCTGCAACGCCGAGCCCAGGCCGTGGATTTAGACCGAATCGATGCTAAGATAAGTAAGCTGATGCCTGAGCTTGGGTTCGCACCGGAAGATGCTGATAGGCTAGTAGCATCATTTAGCAGCGGATGGCAAATGAGGATGTCACTTGGAAAGATTTTGCTTCAGGTATAACTATTAGCTTTGGTTTAATATCGGTTAGCATTTTCTTTTGTATATAGTGTCAACAATTGCTAATTTCATATTAAAGTTTGATTGTTATAGTCAATTCAAGTTCGAATGTAAAGTGGTTTCTTGTTGAATAATTTGGGTTCTATTGGATTCTGAAATATCGAAGTTTGAGAATTGTCAGATTGAATGCTTGATTCTTAAAATTTGTATCCTTTTGCAGGATCCAGATTTATTACTTCTTGATGAGCCTACAAATCATCTTGACCTTGATACCATCGAGTGGCTTGAAGGCTATTTGACCAAGCAAGATGTGCCGATGGTCATAATATCTCATGACAGAGCTTTTCTTGATCAGCTGTGCACGAAAATTGTGGAAACAGAATTTGGTGTGTCCCGGACATTCGCTGGTAATTATTCGCAATATGTTCTTTCGAAGGCAGAGTGGATTGAGACTCAGTATGCTGCATGGGAGAAACAGCAAAAGGATATTGACCAGACAAAAGGCTTGATCAGCAGGTTAAGTGCAGGCGCAAATTCTGGTCGTGCATCCACAGCAGAAAAGGTAACTGCCTAAATAGAGTTTGACATAACTCAAAATGCTATAAGCATTTTTCTACATTGATGTATGAGGTTTGAAGGTGTGTATGAAAAGATTTTAAGACGACACCTGCACTAGAAACAGTAGGTGGTGTAACTGTATCGATTGCTCATTAAATCAACTAGGGAACCGTTTTGTAGTGCTGATGGGTTATAATGTCTAGACTAGAGTATTTCTTTCACGAGTTTTCAAAGCAGTTTGAGTTTACATTCACCCAACTCCAGGGTCTTATCTCGATTTCTTTGAAACTTCTTTTGATATATTTTTATATCATCGGGGTCTCAGAGGGTAATATATTCAAACTTAGTTTTCAAATCAAGATTGATTTTCATATCTTACTGACTTGGCATCTAAATTTTCTAGATTCAGGCTACTTATATTCAAAATTCTGGCTACCTGAATTTTGTCTGGAGCTGAACTTTTTCTTCTTTTCATGGCTAATAATAGAAACTGGAGAAACTTCAAGAAGAGGAAATAGAGAAGCCATTTCAGCGTAAGCAGCTGAAGATCAGGTTTCCTGAACGTGGAAGCAGTGGACGGATTGTTGCCACAGTTAAGAACCTGGGATTTAGTTATGAGGATAAGGTGAGTTGGCAGAAGCTATTATACTATGAACAGTGTGCTGGAACTGCCATATTCTATCCTTGTTATTTTGTTATTCGTATTTGATGATTATGCTTTTTGGTGCAGGTATTGTTCAATAAAGCAAATCTTACAATAGAGAGAGGAGAGAAAGTTGCTATCATTGGCCCAAACGGCTGTGGGAAAAGTACGTTGTTGAAACTCATTATGGGAATGGTAAAGCCCACCAGTGGTGATGTTATTCTTGGGGAGCATAATGTCATTCCAAACTACTTTGAGCAGAATCAGGTTCGTCACATTGGTCAATGATCACATTCCTCCCTATAGTTGATGATCCTAGTTTTTCAAAAGAACTCCTACCATCGACTGACTTCAATTAACTTAATTTATAGGCGGAGGCACTTGATTTAGAGAAAACAGTGCTCCAGACTGTAGAAGAAGTTGCAGAGGACTGGAGAAGTGATGATTTAAAGGGTCTACTAGGGCGTTGTAACTTCAAATCTGATATGCTTGATAGAAAGGTTTCCTTTTTGAGTGGTGGAGAGAAGGTATACGCCAATGTTTTTAATAGCATGCTCATTCAACTCTATACCCTTTTTTCTTTTTCTTTTCAACTCTTCGTAATATCACTTCTGAGAGTCGTTTCACTTTCGAACTGCTTTGAAAATTTATATGACAATCTGGTATTGAATGCTAATGGTGATGGTTTACTATTTCATATACTAGGATTAGCATTTAGCAATTGATGTAGAGATTTTGAACTTTCTTTTTACTGAAAACCTCAAACCTTTAGTTGAGGTGACAATTTCTAATTTTAATTGCTCCCGTAGCAGTCATATTATTTTCAACCACTGGTCTGATGGACTCAAACAACACACAAGACTTATGATATTTTATTCTAGTCATATAAATTGGATTCGGAACAGGTGATCTGGTTCAGTTTTGTTGTTTTGTTTATTATTTGTTTCCTTTTTGGTTGACATACGTATCTGTGTCTTCATCAAGATCTCATTGTAGATAATTGCAAGATCTATGTTTAATTTTTTATCTGCAATTTATGACAGTGGATGTTGTCTTCCCTTCTTTCATGTAGGCAAGACTTGCTTTCTGCAAATTTATGGTGACACCGTCAACTCTGCTCATTTTGGATGAACCAACCAATCATTTAGATATACCGTCAAAAGAGATGCTTGAGGTTATTTTCTTTATTTCCCATATTGTTTACTTTCTTTGCCTTTCTTGATTCATCCTAATATTCTTGCATAGGAACTTCTACTAACATCTATATCTCTCCTGTCAGGAAGCAATAAGCGAATACACTGGCACCGTCATCACTGTTTCGCATGATCGGTACTTCATCAAGCAAATAGTTAATAGAGTAGTGGAAGTTGAAGATTGCAATTTACAGGATTATGCAGGAGACTACAATGTAAGTACGGATATTAGTTTTATCCTAACTTGTTTAGGCCTCAAGAATTAGTAGTCATTATTTTGTTTGTCAGATTAGTTTTTTCGAATAAATTATTCGACGTTCACAATTCTGACACAATGTGTTGCAATTGACAGTATTACCTCGAGCATAATCTTGAAGCAAGGGAAATGGCACTGGAACGTGAGGCAGAGCTTGAGGCAAAGGCCCCTAAATTGAAAGCCAAGTCCAAGATGTCAAAGGTGTGTTTCACTATCAGTTTTCTCCTAATTGACTCCATCTGCATATTTAAGCTCTGTCTGACTAAGCTTTTTGCTTCTTAGCTCGAATGCTTTCAATCTAAAAACACGTTTTTTTATTAGAAACCAATTGATAAAAGTTTTGTAACTGGTGCAAATTTAATATATAGGATATTGTTGAAAATGCAAATATTGTCAAGGAAAATAGCATATAGTTTGGCTTTGTAAGATTTCGTAAGCAAAAAACCAGTACTGCATAATTGACGAAGAAAAACCTTCAAAAAGCTGATGCCGATCGTCAACGAAATATTGAAAAATCCTGAACTATTACTTTAGGATCTTGAAAGTCTTTTTTAGGCCAAAAAAATAATTACAAACATAAGCTTTGGTACCCAAGCGTGTAGATCAGTAGGCGTGTGTTGTGCTCAATCAAGGTTTCTAGCTTGTAGTTGTGTTGAGACTTGCTAAAGAGAGCTTTGCCGTTCTTATGGTCCTATCCTGCTCGAATCTGATATAGTTAACATGAACCTTAGTAGGAGGGCGTTTAATACATGAGCTGATACTTTTCATTCAATCAATCACCAGGCTGAGAAGGAAGCGCGAAAGAAACAGAAAATGCAGGCTTTCCAGGCAGCTAAACAGAAATCAAAATCATCTAAAAATTCAAAGAGATGGAACTGAGCTATTTTTCTGGGTTCACATCCAATGAAAGATTTAGCATTGTTACACTAACTCTTTTCTTTTTATCGTGTAAAGCACCTGAGAGGTGATATAGCAAATGGTAACCCGACTCAGTATGTATATATCATCGAGTAGAAATACAGTATTTAATTTCTTGGTTCTTTTGGCCTCTTCATGTATATTAAAATGTCTTGACCATGGTTAAGCAAAAAGGAAAAGCAACTCTACTACTATTTGTAGTTCTAATCAAATGCTTAGTACACATTTGGTTATGGTAACAAAAAAGGGTATAACATGCTGTCTTTTGATTGGCCCGCTATATATGTCTCCGGAGAAAAAGCCGAAATATTTCAAAAGAGATTATAATTTTTTATCTATTTTATCTATTAAATTTTGATAAATTCATACAATATCTTTTTAGTACCCGGCTGAGGAGCGAAGGGTTGTATACGAGAGAAATTTGCCCGTTTATGATCTGTCATTTATTTACGTCCTCTTCCAATCATTTGAATTTATCTTTTGAATTTATTTCAATTTCATGATTACTGTTGTTATAGTGTAAGCATATTTTTACATTTATTATGCAAGATTATTTTATAGGGCTAGGCTAAAATGAGACCCAAAATCTTTATAGTGAGAACCCATATCCAAAACTTTTTTGCAAATGTGAAATTACCAAATTGCCCCCACATATAAAAACAATAATTTTTCCACCAACTCATTCTCTCTTCTTTTCCTCCTCTCTTTCCTACCACTTCTCTCTCCAAAATTAAAAAAAAAACACAAACTTTAAATTCTGCAAACTCCCACACAACATTTAATAAACATTAATTATCTAAAGTTAAACCCAATTACTCCGAGCATGGATTTAAGCGACTTAAATGACAATTGGAGCTGCAACGCTGATGATTTCCTTTCAGAGGAGGAGGAGCCGCTTACTGATCACATGGAGAGCGTAGCTGAGGTAAAAATCAAGTTTCTTTTATGCACAGAACAAAAATTTGCGTTTTCGTGCCTTCAAATGTACATTTCCACGCAAGAACACGTGTGGAAGATGACAAATCTTCGCATGTTCATGCGAAGATGTGGCAAAATCTTTGTATTTTAATGCGAATATTGGGGTTGTCTTGGTTTTACATGCCTTTTTGGTTGAATATTGGATTTGTCTTGGTTTTACATGCTTTTTTGGTTGAATATTGGGTTTGTCTTGGTTTTACATGCCTTTTTGGTTGAATATGGGGTTTGTCTTTATTATTTGACTTGTAAATACATGTTTGTGTTTGTGTAGGAAGCGGCCGAAGCACCATGTCATATGACGGATTATAGTCAAATATTTACGACGGATAAATTCTTAACCAAAGCGGAATTGATCGAATGGGTTGACAAAGAGAGCAAGAGTATAGGATTTATTGTCGTGGTAGATAAAGATGACGATGGTAGTAAAAACGGTAAAACACCGCGGTTATATTTTAAGTGCGAGAGGCACGGTGTTTACAAGCCGAGGCCTAAACCGGGGATAGTGAAGAAACGACGAGATTGTTCATCCAAAAAATGCGGATGTCCGTTCATGCTTAGGGGCAATCCGGTGTTAGAAGCACCCGACTATTGGAAATTGGTAGTTATAATTGGAAAACACAACCACCAACCCTTCTTGCATTTGGATGGTCATTCACGGGCCGCGAGGTTAAAGGCGGAAGATGAGGAGTATGTTCGTAAACTCACAACAATCGGTTCTCGTCCAAGAGATATATACCGTGGATTGAAGTTAAGGGATCCGGAAAATGTATCTAGTATGCGTACCATTTACAACATGCGGCACAAGTACCAATTGGTCGATAAAGCGGGCAAATCCCAAATGCAATACTTGTTTGGTAAGTTAAAGGAGCACGAGTACTATGTTTGGGAGCGCACAAACAAAGAAACCGACGAAATCCTAGAATTGTTTTTCGCACATCCCACAAGCATCGATTTGTTGCGCACTTTTCCTCAAGTGCTTATAATGGATAGCACGTACAAGACTACAAGGTATAAACTTCCTTTGCTAGAAATAGTTGGCCAAACTTCGACGAAAAAGACCTTTTGTATAACTTTTGTTTTAATGAGCTCGGAGAAAGAAGAGAACTACACGTGGGCAATGAGCGTTCTAAGGAGAGTGATGGTGAACAGCATGTGCGCATTACCAAATATTATCGTTACGGATAGGGAGTTGGCTTTAATGAACGCTATCGATGAGGTATTCCCGGATGCAACTCATATGTTATGCACTTGGCATATAAACAGGAACATTAGCTCATACTCTAAGAAAATGTTGCCCAAAGCGGACATAGAGGAGGAGTTCTTAGAGTTTTATGTCGCGGTTCAACATTCGGCGACGATCGAAGAGTATAACAAAAACCTCACCGACCTTCACAAAGCCTACGCATATTATCCTAAGGTTCTCGAGTACTTGATGAAACAATGGATAGACCCTTACAGACACAAATTCCTTAATGTCTACACTAACAAGATTAAACATTTGGGCAACCACACTAGCAACCGGTGAGTTATATTATCATATTTTTACATTACTATGTTTAACTAGTTGTTAGACTTGTAACTAATCTAAGTTTATGGTTTAGGGCGGAGAGTGCTCACTCTAGTCTAAAACGGGCAATCGGCACAAGCCTATGCACTTTTGAGCAATTTTGCGATAAAGTTCATGTGTTGCTTCGCATTCAACACTCTACCATCTTCGAAACGTTCGAACGGAGTTTGTTTCGTCCTAGACAAGCATCTAGGGGAGCTATCTTTCGCGACATCAAAGGTAAACTTTCATGTACGACCATTCAAATATTAGAAGAAACTATTAGAAAGTCCGGGGATTTATGGTTCACTCCCGCAAAGTGTGGTTGTGTAATTAGGACAACACACAATTTGCCTTGTGCGTGTGAGTGTGATGTGATCGCGAAAGAAGGTAGGTCGATTCAAACGAGTGAATGTGATGTTTATTGGAGTACTTTAGCGATCAAGCCTAGGGAAAACGTTGGTACCGAAGATGAGCTTACAAGAAAGCTATCCTTAATTGATAGTACCATACGCGGTTACGGTCCACAAGTGCAAGATCACATCATAAATATGATGATGCAAATCCTAGATCCCGCTACAAGCCATGTGTTGGAACCTAAGGAACCGGTTGTCACGAAAGGCCGGAAAAAAGCTGGTGTCGACAAGTCAACTAAGCGGAACCCATCCGGGTTTGAATACCCTAGTGTAGGCGCTAATAGTACTCCCGCCACGATAGGTAGCACGGCCGCGTCGGCGGTTAAGCCATTTATAGTACGCAAATCCAAAGATAAAGCACCACTGAAAAAGGAGAAAGCGACTCGATCTAGAAAATCGAATAAAGGAAAAGGATTGAGCGCCTACGGGAGTTGTTTTCCCGAGTACTTGCACGAGTACATAACTAGCGTTGAAGACGTTGCTCCGGACGGTAATTGCGGATTTAGGGCAGTAGCTTTGACGATTAAAGGCAATGCGGACGCATGGGAGGCAGTGAGAAGGGATTTGTTTTTTAAGCGGCCGTATGATTTTTTACCAAAACAGAGCCTTAATAGGTACCCTTTGGCCATGATTTTTGGTTGAAGGCCAATTTTTTTTTTCGATTTCCAACCTGAAATGTTGTTAAAACCATGTTTTGAAACCATTGGCAACCATGAATGTTCCAAAAAAAAAATCATAAATGCCCGAAAGCCCTAACATGATAGAGGGGGGTAATAAGTACTAGTGGGCATTGCTATGCAAGATGTACTTCCTATATGGAAGGGATGGTGTTCAGCCACCAAGAATTTCTAGGCGTGTCGATGAAGTGAAAGCTAGGTGGTCTAGCTTAGTCACATTCCGTCAACATCTAGTTTCTAGCCTCACCGAATTGGAACGTTGTGTTGCGTGTAACTGGTTCAACTGTCAACCCACAGATTTTTTAACAGAGGATCAGTTGGATTCGGTCCGCGCTGTCATTATTGACATCCACCTAGACGAAATGCGTGACTAACAAGAATGCGAAAGATCTATGGAGTTTATGTTTTACAATGGGTTTACGTTATCTTTGATATTTTCGTTTGAGTTTATGTTTAAGTGTCTGATTCGGTTTATGTTTGAGTTTGTGTTGTTGTTCGTGTTTACAAAAACTTTGGGGTTTATGTTTTAGTTTATGTTGCATTTGTTTTGCATTCTCATACCTACCCCTAAACTTGGAGTTTTAAAGTTGGAGTTTGAACAAACATTCGAAAGTTATATCAGTAAAATGTAACAAATTAACATAACACATAATTAAAGAACGAACCAGTACCACATCACAAAAAATAAACCGGTCAAAAGGAAACAGCACATATAAAGTCTTAAACTGTCAACACAAAAAACATAAATGATAATCAGTCTCTGTACTCGTGAGATATACGGTATATCTCCTGCAAAGGCTCCCGAAGGTCCTCCACACTAATGCCGGAGTGTCTTAGGTCGTACTCCTCTATCTCCAGTATGCGCGAAGTCAGCTCGTGCAGTGTGGTCGCATGTGTGTGTGGTGTAGGGTTCACCCCAATCTCCGCATCATCTCGGTGAGCCTCTGGATCAGATATGATGTACCATAAGTTCCTCGTAACCCATGAAGAGTAGATCACAGTGGTACCATCATCCTGACCAGGAATATACTCCGCACCCTTCAGACTCGGGTGAATACAGTGTGACTCCCTGTTCTCCCAACTGAATGCATCCCAGAGGTAGAGGGTGTTCGCACGACGAACCCTAGTAGAACCGGTATAAAGAGGACGCAATAGACCAGGAACCTGTATTTAAAAAAAAAATCTAAACTATGTAACACACATGCGCAATACAAACAATATTAATATTTCGAGTTACAAAATATTACCTGCTGAATGCGACCGAACTGTCTAGCCACCCGTAGCGGATAGTACGCCTCGACAATGTCCGCCGGCTTCAGCGTCGCATCTATCCAAGCTATATCAGCGGTACCTCGAGCATCCCGCATGGCCGCATACGACGTGAATAATACCTGTAAAATATTAACATACCATTTATCATTACCAACTTATATTATATATACGATAATTGAAATGAAACTGATTAAAACTTACATCCTGCTCGGTGAAGCTATCCAGACAAACTCTAATACCGTCTCGAGACTCCTGGCTCTGTCGAAACTTAGCAGGCGCATGGAGGCATATAGTAGGATGTGCGATACTATACCTCGGGTACTGATGAACTGCAAACGACGTGAAATGGTCGTAAATCCACGTCTCTAACATGGCCAAAAAACCAGATATACCCGAAGTAGCGTGTAGGCAGCCTCTGCCTAGCTGGTAGTAGAGCTGCGCCAGTATCATCTGCCCCCAGTTATACCTCACCGAGCTAGTGTAATCGTTGATGAACTGTAAGTAGTCGAGGCTAATGTTGTTGCCCGACTTGTTGGCCAAAATGGTACAGCCAAAGAAGTGCAACAAGTAGCCCCTCGTAGCTCGTTTGGCATCCGCCACAGTGATGTCATCATCGTAATACTGATGGGTGCAGAATCTCCTCTTCAGCCATGCAAGGCGAACATGCCTCTTACCGCCACCTTTGTTCTCCTTTATCTCCGCCTCAAGCTCCGCAGCGCTGCACCCAAGTATGCGAGCGTATGTCGCAGTACACTCATCAGCAGTGGGGTACTCATATGTCTCACAGTTGAGACCGACAATTGAGAGCCCCGTGATCATGTGGACGTCATCCAGGGTGATGGACATCTCCCCGAACGAGAAGTGGAAAGTGTTCGTCTCGGGATGCCATCTCTTTAAAAATCCCTCAATCAAGTGGACATTAGTAGACCACTTACCCAAGGCCTCAACCAAGGGCCAGAAACACGTGCTCCTAACCTGCTCAAGTACCTTTTGCTGACGGGCTTTCAAGTCTGAGGAACTATGACTGTGGTACATCGCATAACAGCGCAGTGAATGTCGGGCCTGCATGCATTAAAAACATACAATATATATAAACATATATGCAATCTAAAAGTTAAGATAATCCAATAACCAACATGTTCAATATATATGCAGTATAACAACTAAGATAAACCAATAACCAATAACCAACAAATACAATGTAGTAGTGAGTAGTGAGTGTTAAAAATTAAAACCTAAATTCATTATAACATATAAATTCATTGTAACCTAAACTAATAAAATTTATAACACAAACCAATACCAAATCCAATGCAGTAACATATAAATGAGATTCACCATTTCAATAGACAGTGTTAAAAATTAAAACCTAATTTCATTCTAACATATAAAATAATTCTAACCTAACCTAAACTAATTATATTTAAAACACAAACCATTTCAGTAGACAGTGTTAAAAATTAAAACGTAAAGTCATTGTAACATATAAATTAATTCTAACCTAACCTAAACTAAACTAATAAAATTTATAACACAAACCAATAAAAAATCCAATGCAGTAACATATAAATTGATTCTAACCTAAACTAATAAAATTTCTAACACAAACCAATAATAATAATAACTTTAAAAAGTAAATTAAAACTATAAAACTTACATCGCCTTTGAAGACGCTATAAGCCTCGTGCTCTCTGTACGAATGAAACATCGAATATAGGTCTACGACGTGAGCATTATATCTACGGAAGCGCTGCTCCGTAGATACGCGACGCTGGACTGGGCGGTCGATGGCCTGTAAGGTCCCTCTCACACGGACCCGGACGCTCCGAGAAGTCTCAGCGCGAGCAAGCTCCTCTGTCTCGTGATCAGTCTCGTAGTCTGTATCGGTAACGGGAGGACGTGGGCGAGGAGGCATACTGCACAAGACAAAACCGAACAATTAAACGAATTGAAAGTTTAAAAAAAATAAAAGTCATGGATTCTGCGAAAATTCGCAATTTCATTCGTGGATTAGGAAAATCCACGAATGATTTTGCGAAGATTTCGCAAAATCCACACAGCGTGGATTTGGTGTTTCCACGCATGTTCTTGCGTGGAAATACCGGATGCACGCAATTTTGTGCGTGCATCCGGTATTTCCACGCACGAACATGCGTGGAAACACCTGTTCGACAGAAATCCCACCCTCTACCCAGATCTGCCCGAAATCAACCCTAAATCTCTAACCCAACACCCTAAATGGTCCTAATCTCCTAACTAACAACATACATGCACTTAAAATCAAACAAATCAGCCCCAAATACATAAAAATCCAAGTTTTTTACCCGAATACTAAACTCTAGATATCTCTAGAAAAAACAATGGAAAATGAAAAAAAATTGCATCATGAAGTATAGAATCGTTACCTTAACAGATTGCTGGAGTTGGATTTCAAAAAAAAATCGGCCGAAAAAGATGGGTTTTTGGAGGTAGAGAGAGCTAGGGTTTCGGGGGAGAAGAAAGAGTACAAAATTCTATTTTTAGCTATTTATATGGATGACATTTTCTAATTAATGAGGGTCTCACTATAACCAACCCGGGTCTCACTATAACCGGGTCTCACTATAAAGAAAACGGGTCTCATTTTAGCCTAGCCCTATTTTATATTGTTGGTTGTTTGGGTGATGTTGAATTTTCGATTTGAATATATATATATATATATATATATATATATATATATATATATATATATATATATTTTTTTTTTTTTGATTTTCAGGGTTTAATGTCAGATGTTAAATGATATATATTTAGTGTAAATTAATTTAATGATATGTTTGTTGGAATAAGAGTTGGTAGTGCATAGTGGTATCAAAATATAAATTAGAAAATAAATAAAAAGGCAAAATGATAAAAGCAAGTGTTTAGTGTTATTTTGAAAATTTGAAATAGAGGAAATTATAAAACTTAGAGGAAATAGCTTTACCTGAAACATAATTATCTTACCTATAAATATTAGGTATCCAATCAGTGTTATGATCAAATTATTCTTTATCAAATGGTTAATCACAAGACAACTTTAGAATATATCTTGTGTTGTCTCAAATCATCTCATGGGTTTATGTTGTGGTATGAGAATTGATCATACTAATACATGAAGTAATTTGATATATTGGAAGAGTAAGTGGATAATATTGTATCTTGAAGTTGAATATAAAGTTATGGTTTAATATTCTTTATCAAATGGTTAATCACAAGACAACTTTAGAATATATCTTGTGTTGTCTCAAATCATCTCATGGGTTTATGTTGTGGTATGAGAATTGATCATACTAATACATGAAGTAATTTGATATATTGGAAGAGTAAGTGGATAATATTGTATCTTGAAGTTGAATATAAAGTTATGGTTTAATATACTTGTAAGATAGTTTGGGTTTTTCAATTATTGAATGATGTTGGCATTTGGCTTACGATACCTGCAAGTTATGCTGTGATGATCTAGTTCCATATTTCATATAAAAAATCATACTAAAATTAATTAGTATGGTAATTTCAACAAATATTGTGTTTATTTATATTATAAGTTTTTCGGGGCCGTTTTAATATATATATAAAATAAATTTTTTAATAATAACATGATTTAAAATACACAGTTTAAATTTAAAAAAATCACAAAAAATATAAAATAAAAAATCAATAAAAAATTATATTTTTATATATAAAAAACAAGTTGATAATAAATCCAAAAACGCATAGTTACGACTTACAACCATATTTTCAATCCAAACAACAACAAAACTAATTGAAGTTTAATAGGAAAAATATATGTATAAATATAAGAAAACTCAAACTATGGCTAAAAGTCATGGTTAGTCACGAGAGTTGGTCACTTGTTTCAAAACAGCCACTTATTTAATATTTATATCAAAAAAGTCACTTTGTTTCACTAGTGCTGTTTTTACTTTTTTCATTTTCAGTCACCTCTAGTGACCATAAATGTAAAAAAAAATCAACAAAAATGAAAATTTTGAGACAAATATAACTTGAATGACAGTTTTGAAACAAGTGCCTAATTCCGATGACTAACGAATATTCTTAGCGCCAAACTTATGTTATTTACTTTAGCTTTTCAGTTTTTCCAATTCTCCATGAATCGGCAATCTTCTCGTTTTAATGACCAAACAAAGACCATTTGTTGCAGCTTGTCTTCCAGCCCAAATAGTAATAAAATCTTGATATTTTTTCAGATTCTTTTTCTGATAGAAAGCTTTCCATCCAGAAATTAGAACGATAGACTTTCCTTTAGACCAATTTTTCAGTTTCATGCTGTATTCTTTTCCTTTGCTATCGAACACAGTCAGCTCTACACCTACGCCGAGATCATCTCCTTCGTACAAAAAGGGTTTTATTGTTTTCTCAAACTCCGGTTTTCCAATGATCAACCTGTTTTTAAAAAATAATTTAGTAAAAAAATTAAATATCAAATCTTTATGTTCCAAATTTAACATTTAACATTATATATATAATTTAACTTTTTAGTTTTTAATATTTTTTATTTAAATATTTTTTTTTATCCTATAAATATCTTTCATATATTTTTATAACCATCGCTCTTGGTGCTAACAAAATAAATTCTTCGTCGTCCCGTAATTACTTAAAATCTTGTTATTTATCTTGTTCTTTTTTTCTTTTTCTTCTTCATTTTTTATATCTTATTTTTATATATTTTATTTTTTATAATTTAAAATTTAACAAAAACAGCCTTAGCAAATTCAAAATTAAATCAAATATTTTACAAGATTAAAATTCAAAACAAAATCAATAATTTAAAAAAATATTGTATAGGTAAAATCAAAAGCATTACTTGAATATATTCCTAACAATTCATGAAATAAAATAATTTTTATATAAAAAATCTGAATATACTCGTAACCCAAAACTGTTAACTTATAAGATATAGATTATTTTATATTTTTTAATATATTTCCCAGTGCTATATTTAGATAAGATTTAACAAAATTTTCTGTCTTTTATTTTTAGATAAAATTTGTATATTTAACACTTATGTCAAATAAAAAATATATTTTTAATAATAATAATATAAAATTAGCTAAATAAAATTTATACGGAATACCCTAACTAAATTAAAAAAAAACAACAGTAAATCATAATGTAATGTTGGAGGAGAAAGATTATACCTGCTTTGATCAGCACTAACGTCACTTTTCATAAGCTGTTTCTCAAACGAACAACCATGCATCCGGAGTTTCGAAAGCACCCGATACGGAATTACCGGTGGTACTTTTCTTTGTAAGAGTAGTTTAATCGACCCGGTTAGTTTAATTTTGGCTCTTTTGTGTTTTTCAACTTTTTTTGGTTTTCCAATTATTAAAGGTTGGGTGTGAAACCTTGTAGCTAAGAGATAAGCTATACTTTCTACTTCATCGTCGTATTCTAGTTGATCGTTGTTTTCTAATTCATCGGAGGAAGAATTTGATGATGGGTTCTTTTCCATGGTCATAGTTTTCTCTCTTTTTCTTGGTAAAGAAATCTTTTTAACACAAGTAAGGTACTTGTTTATATAGACTTCAGGGTTTGTTATTTGTAAAAGGAAACTATTTTACAGGAAACTATTTTACAGGAAAATATTTAGGTTTTGTTATATAAATATAAAGATAATATTTAGAAACTATTATTTCCAAAAAAACAAATTCTATCAATTAGAGTAAAGATATTTTATTACACAGATTTATCTTGTTGATTTGTTATGCGATTCTCCCGTATTTACTAGATTTAAGGAATATTTGAAAAACAAACTTAAAAAATAGCAATTTTATGTTGGAAAGGACGATCTTCGGTAGTTTTAGCGTATTAGCAATTTTATTTATCTTCGATATACATAAAAATTTAATAATTGAACTCTTAAATAATCTAGGGTTGTTCTATAATTTAAATAGTTATTTTGTTGGGAAATATTAAAAATATAACAATAAAAATGTAATTTGATAAAAGAAAAATCAAATATTTTTGTTAAAATTAAAAATGGGAAAAAATATTATAAAAAAGTAAGAAAAAAGAATATTATAGGTATTATAAACTGGTCAGGGCGTATAACTTATTAAATTTAAAATAAATAAATCAAAATATTAATGTTACATATTTTAGGAAAAAACAATAGATAAATTTAATTAGAGGTAATATTATTAGATATTTCGATTTTTTTTAAAGAAAATATCTAGAATTAACTTTGTTCTAAAAAATATTTGACGGATAGAAAATTATTTATTAGTCTTTTATATTATTATTTATGATGTTATTTTTAGTTTTAAGTTTTCAAAATTCTATTTTTCCTAGCTGTAGCTTTAGATAATTATTTTCATAATTAGAGTTTCAAAAAATTATTCGAAAACCTGAATTTTTTGTTTTTGAAACTATAAGTTAATGATCAATTTTTTTTTGTTTTTAAAAAAAAAAACACTTTAAAACACGTGCTCACTTAGGTGCAAAAAATACTTCTATCAACACTTACGAAATTTAGTATTTGCAAAAATACTTTCAAGATTAGTACAAAATATTTTCAAAATTAAAATTAAATATAAAAATATTTATGAAAATCTTATAGATATTATTTTGTTCGTTTTAGAAAAAGAAAAACATCGATATTCTTGGATGTATTTTTCAAGTTACCGTTATAAATATGAGAAATGTCACATTAAATACTTTTTCACCAAAC
This sequence comes from Limnanthes douglasii subsp. nivea, assembly GCA_036936605.1. NCBI lineage: Eukaryota > Viridiplantae > Streptophyta > Magnoliopsida > Brassicales > Limnanthaceae > Limnanthes > Limnanthes douglasii. Next base: position 163,527,570 of record JAUPFV010000005.1, on the reverse strand, counting down.
TTATTATCATCTAGTACCCCAACTTTCTTTTATGCCTACTAAACATCCATCTTAGCAAACTAATTCCTTTTTAATACCCAACTAATATTTTCATTCCTGAAGTACCCTCAACATTTGGATCAGTCTATTTTCCAACCAAAATTCAAATTTTGAATTCTTAATAGTACAACCTAGTCTGATATTTTTAAAAGTTGTCATTAACCTATACCTTTCCTTCCGAAGAAACCATTTTGAATACCTTCTCCTTGTTTAAACTGGTTCACGAAATCAGAAAACAGGTAATATTATATGTATTGTTATAGACCTGTTCTGTTTAGCTTCAACCCGATTTGAAGCTTTTATCTGTATTTGTTTTTGGCAGCTGGTTTTTTTTTTGCACGAGTAGAAGCTTTTATCAAACGTCGATCTTTAAGGTTTATCTGCTTTTGTTCTTGAGAGTTGGGTTTTGTATTTATTTTTCAACCAGTAGAAGCTTTTATCAAACCTGGGTCTTTAAGCTGGGTTTTGTTAGTTTTTTTAAAAGATTTCAACTTTGTTCTGTTTATATTAAAGTCTCGCTTAGTTTCTGTCTAGCTGAAAACAGGTTTTTTTAAGTTTTGTCATAATAGAGCTGAATCCAGGTTCGGTTTTACTGTAATGACGTTTTGTTCTTACACGTCGTTGAGTTGAAGACGATACTCATATTTGACGCTTGCATGTTACGCTATTCTGATTAACGCGATGTACTGTATATTTTGTGTTACGCGAAGTGACGTCTCTAAGATCCCCCATCTCGCGCGACCTGTTAATTTTTTTTTGTTTTTTTAAATATGAAGCGATATAGGTTTGCACCCAAACCCTGTGAAGTAAACGCGAGTTAATAGAGTTTTTCACTAACGCGAGTCACCGGAGGAGGTAATTCACATCTCTCGCTACATTGTAAGGGTATTTTCTTTTTCTTTTTTATATAAGGCGATTTACGTCGCACCCAACTCGTGTCAAAACCAACGCAAGTTACAAGAGTTTTCCCTTAACGCGAGTCACGGAAGCATTTAATATACATCTCGCGTTTCGGCTGACGCGATTTGTGGCAACTCCCCCACCTAGCCTAATTCTGTTTATGATTTGCAGAGTACTAGATATCTAAGCCAAAAGTTTGTATTTTCAAATATTTGAAGCAGACCTCAATCGTTCCTTTGAGCTAGTTTGAAAACTTTGAAGCTCTTGAACAATATATTGAAGGTAGATGGGATGATCTTGTTAAGGGTTACTACACTATTACCGACTCCTGTGGCGGTCAAAATTACTATTTGTTTAATAACGAGACCGATTTCATTGGTTTGACTGTTTATCTCGATGTGGAGCGTCTGAAAAGCGTTAGATTCTTTATAGAACAACAAATAGTTGAAAAAGATGCGGCTGACATTGGTAAACAGCCTACCGTAAGCTTTGTAGAACCCTATGATGATCATTTATTAAGTGGGAAGAGTAGTAATGGTTTAATCTGTTCGTAACATAAAAAAAGACATCTTGCCACTAGGGGTTGGGTTTCTGCTATCACAGGAGTTGGCCAGACATTCGCTGATGGTGCGTCCGGTGTAAGGTTATCTTTATGCCGATATGCTTTAGAGCTTGGTTTTGCTTTCAAGTATATGCATAATACATCTACTAAGATCACTGCTTACCGTGTCAACAAAGAGTCAGGTTGTAAGTGGCGATTATATGCATCAATAGATTCTAGCACCGGTTTGATGATGATCAAGCGCTTTGTCAACACCCATTCATGTAGCCCGGTATTTTCCAAGAGAAAAAAGTAGGCATTTGACGTCTGATTTAATCGTGGATGAAATACATGAATCAATTAGGACAAGTCATTCTTTAACAACAAAAACTATTCAGTGTTCTATCAAACAAGACTATGGTTTAGATATATCCTACCGTTTATCGTAGAATGCTTTAGAAAAGGCGAGGAGGGAAGTTTTTGAAGATAGTAATACTTCGTTTGGCTTGCTCAATGCTTATTTTAGAAGATTAAAAAGTTGAGATCTTACTACTGATTGTCATTTAGAGGTTGGTTTTGGGAATATCTTTAGGAGGTGCTTTGTGGCCTTCAGATCATGCATTCAAGGCTTCCACTCATGTCGACCATTGCTGTATGTGGACGATACCCATTTAAACGGCAAGCATGGTGGTGTTTTGCTGTCTGCAGTGGCAAATGATGGCAATAACGGTGTGTTTTAAACCTTCCTTTAACTTTGGTTTTTAGGTAAATGTAAATCAATATGCGAGTTAATTAGATAGACTCATGCGTTTCTCACTAATCTGATAATAAGTCTACCTCTAACACGAGTTGTTATATAGCCAATGTTTATGTGTCACGCGTCGTCGACTAGGCCATCCCTATCAATCGTGCGATGCTTCTTTTGTTCATATCTACCCATCGCGGGATACATTAAATGCTATATGTACCACCCCGCGAGATAGGTGGTGCCTTAAAAAATAATCGCGCCTTAATGAATTCATATAGCCTTAAATTATGGACTCCTTAGACCTATTTTCATATTGCAGGTATTTTTCCAGTTGCTTTTGGTATTTTCGGTGGTGAAGATTCCGATAACTGGATGTGGTTTATGGAATGTCTTAAACCTCATTTGTTAAACCGCCAAATCACTTTTCTTTCCGACAGACACTCTGGTATTATTAATGCTGTTTTATGTTGTTTATCCAAACTGCTTTCATGCTTACTGTATATATCATCTCCTTAATAATTTGAAGACAACTCTTGATTGCACTAACTACGAGTTTAAGAAGAAGATGTTAAAGCAATTCAAAAGTTGTGCTTATGCTTCCACATTTGAACTTTTTAATGAGAGACTTTCCAAGTTTTTAAGCAGAGGTGGTAAAAAGATTAAGGCTTTCATCGAGAATTTACCTCCCGAAAAGTACGCCCAGCCATTCGTCATTGGCAAACGTTACGGGGCAATAACATCATCTGCTACCGAATCTTTTAACAATCAGATTAAAAAGTTTTGCAATCTACAAATTGTTGAAATGATAGACAAGATTAGAGTGATGCTAATGACTCAGATTTCTAGATGTTATTCAGAAGGTCTAAGCTGGAACAATTATTTATGCCCCAAATATGAGAAGCAATTTAAGGAGAATGTTCTAATCGGTCGAACCTGGGTGGTATCTAAGTCTTCTGCAGGTTCATTCGAAGTTTATTCTGAACCAGTTATGGTTGTCAACATACTTGATTTTAAGTGTTCATGTGGTTCATGGAAGCAAGAGTGTTTTCCATGTGCTCACTCATTGGCTGCAATAACATCCGTTAACGAAGATCCTATGACGTTGGTAGAACCATTCTACACTGTAAACAATTATAGATCCACCTATTCGTTTAGCATACCTGCAATAACCGACTAGGTGAAATTTCATCCTCTAACAAATCTGAAGGAACTGTTGTTCTACCTCCTAACGTAAAAAGATGAGCTGGAAGGCCAAGGAAGAAGAGGATTTCATCTAGAGGATAAATATCATCTACCCACTTGCGCTGTGGCCGTTGCTTCAAATTTGGACACAACCTAAGGACATGTGATATCACACTATGAGCTTCCTGTCCTAATCTCTTTTTTTGTTTTCATCTGTTTTATTTAGTATGTATTAACGTGATTCCACTTGTTCTGTATCTTTCTCGCGTCATTGTCCCAAACTTTTTGAGTTGATACACTTTAATCGTCTCGCACACGAGTTATATTCAGTTGTTTCACTACACACTTTTCATAATTGTTGAAAATACTAATTAGTTTATCTCTTCCTGACTTATAACGCGATTTAGCTTGGTACCAACTCCCGTCGTATTTGTGCGATTCCCTTTCCCACTAACCAGGGCATGTAAAGGCTATCTTACGCGAGTCATCCAATATTTTTTACTTCCGCGAATCATTAATTGACTTGTACCACGCTAGATGAGTTGAAACGCGTCATATCACGCGATGTCCATGTCCCATGACATCATATTAAGTGAACTGACTCCTATCACGCGATGTCAATTTCACATAACGCGAGACGAATTGAAGTGAATCGTAACACGCGATGTTCAATTACTCTAACGCGAGATAAGTTGGTAGAGAACTAGCCATCCCTCAGATCATGCGTTGTGTTACTAATATTAGTGTTTCCATACTATCGTGCGAGTCATTAAGGACATACAACGCGTGACAGGTTAACTTACTATTCATCTCTAATGTGTTTTGTCTTTCAATTAGCTACTGTCACTATCAAACCATTACAAGCTGACCATCAAATCGATTCATAAATTTAACATTGCAAAAGGAAGAAAGACGAAATTAATACATATCGACAACAAAGGGCCTACGCATACCCAGATACTAAACCCTAATAAAAAAATGACTAAATGTTATAGGGTTTAACAATTTAAATTTCAAAAAACTACCACACTTTGAAACAACCACAAACAGTTTTTTATAATCTGAAGAGTTACCATCCTTTTCAGTGTCCTCGTCATCCTCAGACTCCTCTTCACACTCTTCCTCATCCTCGTGTTCATCGTCCTCGTGTTCATCGTCGTCAATTTCCCCGCCCCAGTATTCATCGTCCGATGAATCCTTGGAAGACTTCCTAGGAGTTATATTCCTCTTTATCGTATTCTTCTTCTTCATGATCCTTCGTCGTTTAGGATTCCAGTCGTAGTCAGAATCCTCGGCTGGCCACGAAAGAGAGTATTCAGAGTCATACTCATGCTCCAGTGAAAGTGAGGGAGAGAAAGCATCGGACTCTTCGTCGGAAGAGTAATCCATGGTAGTCTCGCGCTTGTAGTCGGAGTACCTCGAACTGGTGTTGGAATACCCACCGTCAGAAGCTTTGTTACCGTAGGAGTCGACTGAAGAACCGCTCATGGTGGTGTTTTGATTTTTTGAAGAATACCAAAAGTTTTTAGAAGTGTAATAGTATGTTGGATAACCATGCAAGGAAGCGCGAGACGTCTATTGATATCATTTCGAAAATAAGGACTATCCTAGTGAGCAATTAATTCACATGTAATGAGTACTTTAGCTACCCATGTCACATCGTGCATTAATAAACCCAATGCCAATTAGTGAAAAGACAACCCATTGTCTTTTCACTAGCCAGTAATTATGAAGTGAGTAAATTGCGAATCACAATAACCAACGCGTACTACTACCATCTTATTTGACATCTCTGATCTTATTAATTAATTATAATTAAATTTTTGGTTTAGTTTATTTTTAGTAAATGTTTTTGTAATTAAATTATATATAGTTAAGTACATTTTCTATAACTGAATAATGTACCTTGGTTAACCATTGTTAAAATATCTGCAATTGAGAGTCGTTTAGGTATATCACGTTTGATGTGGATAATAATCGTCTGAGGGTAGGCTAGTAATTTTAAGTGGAGTTTCAAGGTGGTGTATGGGTGTTTAACGGTGGAGAGAGAATTAAGCAGCTTGGTAGCAGTTAATTTCCATTACCCCTAGTTAATGCTAGTGGTTGGGTATTTATAGTATGATGTTTGGGCCCTTATGGGCTTTCGGGTCATGTTTAATGGATCCGGGTCATGTTTAAAGACCCATGAGTTCTAAGCAGGAGGGCAGGTAGCTTAGTCAGGAAGTGTTTAGGTTTTTTAGTACTTTAGTCATAGTTCGAACTGCCTTAAGTTCAAATGTTCGAAGTGATCTGTCCGGTCCAAATGGTCTGTCCGATTTATGTCCCTGTAGCCTGTCCGGTGTTCGGAGAGACTTAGACCGATTTACCCTTCCGGGGAGCATGCTGAATTCAGACTCATCAGGAGCCCCTTTTTTAGGTGTTTGAGTAAGTATCCTTGTCAAAGAACTGAAAAACAGTCCGATTGCATGAAGTGGTTCTTAATCCGGACAGAGTTGTGGGTATACTCGGACAGATTAAACGTTATGAATTTCAAACGGTTTTTGCCAAAGATATTAGGACACGTGTCGCTTTCTGATTGGCCACTCCAGCCGTTTTTTCACCTCGAATTTTGCTCCACCTTCTTGAACAAGTAACCTCTTTAATTGCCAATAGTGACATCAGCGCTGTCTTTTAATCATTACCCAACTTTTTGGATTCTCCTAGGAATCAACTCCTTTTTTAACATTTACTATAAATTCTCATTCATTTTTCATTGTTTTCACTATCTCTCTCAAATTTTACTCTGCAATTTCACCCAGAGCTTTATCTCTCTAGAACAAAAACTTCCTTGGCTGTTTTATGTTTACAGCAAGAACAGCATTGATCAAAGGCGATTGGCTCAACCTTTCGGAGTTGGAGAAAGCACAAAGGGTCGAGAAGGAAAAACGACTGGCAGCAGGGCTACCATTGTCGCCTGTTGAGAAACCAGCCTCCTCTGTTGCAGAATCTGATAGAGGCTCATCCTCTTCAAAAGGTACCAAGCCCAAAAAGATTTTTCAATCTACCCTTTCTCCCATAGTATATGGATCCTCAGTTCAGGAGTCAAGACCTGCTGTTGAACCAGGAGTCACCGCTACAAGCGTTAGGAAAAAATCATCTTTTATTGCCATGGGGTCTGACTCTGACCACTCTCCGGAGAAATTAGTCATCAAGAGGCCAAGCCGGTTAGTCAAGGGGCTAACTTCTAAAAATACTCCCTCAAAATCGGGGACAAAGAATAGTGACTCTGGGTCTGGAGTGCCCTTTAGAGCTCCCCGGGAGAGGCTGTCCGGTCCGGAGGCCAGCAGCTCGGCACCCCCCAGAGAATCTTCTGCCTTAGAAACTCAATTCGAGGTGAGAAGTCAGATAGATACAGGCAGACAACAGTCCGGAGGGTAGGCTATGCCAAGCATCAATCCTCCCCGAACCACTTCCACAGAAGTCCCTCCAACAATTTTGGAGGAGAGAATGGAGGACTCTACTGAAGAGGTTCCCTTTGAGTCCGAGTCCTCCGGACAGGCTGATACCACCGCTGCTGCTACCAAAAAGGGCAAAGAGAATTTGTACCTAAGGCGCCCGGATCTGCCGGAGTGCCTTGAGGGGAGAGTGGGGCCGTGCTTCCACAAGGTCGAGTTTAAGTACCTCTTGGCCTTGCATAAGTCCAAGTATGCATTCATCCATACCTCTGATCTGGGTAGAATGCGCACCAAATGGGGGATCCCTGAAAACGTGAAGACAAGGATCCCCATTGATCCAGAGACCCCAATGGATTGTAAACGAAACGAGATAGTCTTCTTCACAGAGCTATTTAACTGGGGGATCAGGTTCCCACTAGACCCGGAGATTGTGCGCTACTTCCACCTAGTCAAGCTCTGCCCAACACAGCTAAGCCCCAATGGTTGGTTCACCTTAATGTCATGCATCATGGCGTCTAGGTTATCTGGGATCCCTCTTCCTATGGAAGAGTTCGCAGCAGTGGCTAACCTGTGCAAGCACCATCAGTTCCCCTTCTACCATTTCAACATGGGGAACGATCTCAAGGCTGTTGATGATCTCCTAGAATCGGAGAGTAAGTGGAGGAGCCAATTCTTGTTTGTCAGTGGCTCATGGGAAAATGGCAAGAAAATCAAGGTCGGAGAGAACCCAAGCCTCCTCAGGAGTAGGTGGAGGAGTGACCATAAGTTTCTCAATTTGAGTCTCTGTTCGTTTTTCTCTCTTTTTTTTAAATTAAGTTTCTATTAACCAATTTCTCTTCTGTTCTATCAGAGCTGCCAAAGGAGTTCGGGGACTACCTGAAGGCCGGACAGACTACCTGTGGCAAAATCAATGCATGGGTTGCAGAGAACTGGGAGAACCGATTCCACAAGGCCTTCACCCCTGGAAACCTAGCAAGGTCCCACCTGTGGAACACAACAGGTCGGAGAGACCTAACTTGGGAGGAGCTCACCACCCAGCCTGATGAAGATATTGTGCTGAGAAGGTCCCACGAGCTGGATGGGACACTCTACCTGCCTGCCCGGGCCAAAGCCCCAAGCAAAATGAAGGGCAAAAGAAAAGGCAAGAAGGTGGCAGGTGATACTGAGAAGGAGGCCCCAACAGATCCAGAGGGGCCAACACAAGTTCAGATTGATGCAGCCCTTTTACAAGTGGTGGAGCAGGAGAGCGAAAAACAGGAAGTGAACCTCCCAAAACCTCCAAGGGCATCCAAGAGGACTCGCAAGCAAGCAAGTGAAGGTGCTGATAGGGAAGCCAAAAAGAAAAAGACTTCCCAAGGAGATGAGCTCGTTCTCCGGGATCCGGAGCCCTCTTTCCCTACTGACCCGACATTGGCCGAAGAGATCCCAAGGAACTTTCAAGAAGAGATTCCAAGGGAATTTCATACTGATGAGGTTGAGGGGGGAGAGCTTAATTTGGATGAAGTGGACATCACCGGTCTGGGTGGACTTGGTGAATATTTTCTTGGCCTGCCCAGAGACGAATTCGCAGGGCCCTATATCCCTCTGAGCAGCTCCAATACGGTCAACTTTAATGATAAGACTTTCATGGTTTCTAGTGAGAAGGACACTATTGCCCATTCTCTGCTTAGTAATGTGCAGCCAGTTCTTACACTGGAAAGACAAGTCCGGAGCCAAGCAGACACCATTAAAGACCTCAAGTCTGAGAAGGATAAGCTGTCCGAAGACCTCCGCATTGCCACTACCAATGCTGGTTTACTTAAGGAAGCGCACGAGGAGCTGAAGAGGAGTCATGATGAGAGCAACACAAAAGTTGCCACCCTAGAGCAGACCATAAAAGATCTTCAGGATAAGCTGTCCGGTCTGGAGAAGGACCTAACAACCTCAAGGGGAGAAACTGCAGCAAAGGAGAAGCTCATCACCAACCTGACCACTGACAAGATCGCTTTAGAAAATGCAGTGACTCGGGCTGCTGAAGAGAAGGCTGCTTTGGTGAGGGACCAAGAGGCCACAATCAAGGCCAAGATCAACGCCTATGCCAAGGAGATGATACAAAGCGAAGAGCTAATGGTTCAAAGGGTGAAGTCTGATATGGTTCTCATTTTTCATGAAAAATTCCCGAAGAGGAGACTGGGGGACTTATGGCGCTATGTGGATGATGATGACATTCCATATTATACTATGGTTGACGAGGGATATTCAGGTGAGTCCTCATCTGATAATGAAGAGGAAACCGGAGAGAGCCCAGACGAAGAGGAGATTGATCCCAAGGGCAAAAAGATAGTCGAAGAGAGGAGCGACATCAAGGGCAAGAAAGCAGATGAGGGCGAGCCATCTTCAAAGGCTCAGCCTTAATTTATAGTTTATTTTGTTTATCTTTCATTCAAACTAAAGTCCTTGGAAGGCCAAGGCACTCCTTTTCTGATGGTGTTCGTACTATTCGGACAGATTTTTTGTGCTGTATCCTAACTTGTTCAAAAGTCCTTGGAAGGCCAAGGCAATTTTAAGTTTGTTGAATGAATGTTTTTATTCTGCTCAACCATGATCTTCTTTCATTATTTGTTTTTGTTTAAATAGCTGGAGTTTAAGTAGCTTTATTGCATTGTGAGAGTATTAAGATTCTCCGGCTAGAGTTTAAATAGCCCTTAGACCTTTCAGTCCGGGTAGTATGACAAGAGACAGAATTTTGAAAATACTTAGAAGATTATTGAAGAAGGCATCAAATTTTATTGCAAACTCTCCGTGCCACCGAAGAGGGGAAGGTATGCCCCCAAATATTTGCATTGATGTTTAAACAAGTAAATATTTACACAAGTGTTATTCCAAGTACATTCGAAGGTGTTCAATATTCCAAGGGTGAGTTAAAACCCTGCCATCTTTGTCTTCCAACCAATAAGTCCCAGGCTTGATTCTTTCGATTATAGTATACGGACCCTCCCAAGTTGGGGCCAGTTTTCCAAAGAGCTTTTCCTTAGTATGCAAAAAGACCTTTCTCAATACTTTGTCCCCGGGCTGGAAATATCTTCTTTTAATTTTAGAAGCAAACCTGCTTCTCATCAGGCTCTGATAGTGTGCAATTCTACGGTGGGCTTTAACCCTTCTTTCTTCTATCAAATCAAGCTGATTTCTAATTGCCACTTCATTAGCGTGTCCGGAGAAGTTGTGAACACGAAAGGAAGGAAGTGTCTTCTCTATGGGGGCTACTGCATCCATCCCATAGACCAAGGCAAAGGGAGATTCTTGTGTTGCAGCCCCAGGTGTTGTCCGGTAGGCCCACAAGACTTCTTGTAGATAACTAGGCCACTTTCCAGCAGCCCCTTCCAAATTTTTCTTTAACCCGGACAATATAGTTCTATTAGCCACTTCAACCTGCCCATTGGCTTGTGGGTGAAAAGGTGAAGAGAAGCAGTGCTGTATACCCCTTGAGGCACAGAAGCTTTCCATCTCTCTGTTGTCAAACTGTGGCCCATTGTCTGTTGTTATCTTCTGTGGGACACCAAATCTGCAACATATGTTGGACCATGTGAATTTTATAACAGCTTTTGATGTTGTCCCTGCCAGGGGAGCTGCTTCTATCCACTTCGAGAAGTAGTCAATGGCCACAATTATAGTTTTACGCCCTCCGGACGCCACAGGGAGAGGCCCAACCAAGTCCAATCCCCATCGAGCAAAAGAGATGGGCTCAGAAATGGATTGCAAAGGAATGGCTGGCACATGAATTTCATTGCTGTACGTCTGGCATGGGTCACACCTTCTTACCAGCTCCTTAGCATCTTTCATGATTGATGGCCAATAGTATCCGGAGAGTAACACTCTTCTTGTTAAAGCTCTGAACCCACAATGGGCTGATCCCTCACCATCATGCAATTCGGAGAGGACCACTTGTGACTCATGATCTCCTAAACAACGTAGGAGAGGTTTACTATAAAATTTCATGTACAACACTTCTCTCAACATAATGAAACCACGAGCCTTGTGTTTCAATGTTCTGGCTTGTGACTTATCCGAAGGTATAATACCATCAGACATATATTGTATGAGAGGAGATCTCCAGTCTTGAGGTCGACTCGCTTGTATTTTAAAAATTTCCTCTTTTCCACCCTCACTAAGTTGAATAGAAGGGCTTTCAAGCACATGGATCCATGGGTAGGACTCCGTATATGCTATTGTTGCCAATGAGTCTGCTAGTTCATTTTCTGCCCGGGGAATGTGCTCATAGACCACAGCTTTAAACTTTAACGCTTCATTTTTGAGGATTAAATATTTTACCAACTGCTCCTTTCTAGCCTCAGATTGGCCTAAGGCATGGTGGACAAGTAACTAGGAGTCACTCAAAAGCTTGACCCTTTTAGCCCCACGGATGTGGGCCAATTTCAACCCAGCTATAGCTGCTTCGTATTCGGACTCGTTATTAGACGCCCTGAAAGCAAAACAAATAGCTTGGTACATGCTGTCCCCATATGGGGAAGTGAGACATATTCCTGCCCCACATCCCATGGTGCTAGACCCTCCGTCTGTTCGGACAATCCACACTTTCTTGTCTTTTGAATCAGTAGGTTGCTCTGAATCCCTATCGGAGTGGAATTCAACCAGAAAATCAGCCACAGCTTGGGCTTTTACTGCTGTTCGGGGGGCAAAGTCTATGTCAAAGTCCCCCAACTCCACTGACCACTTCGTCATTCTGCTTGAAATGTCTGCTTTTTGAAGGACATTCTTTAAAGGGAAAGATGTCCGGACGACGATAGGATGAGCCTGGAAGTAAGGCCTCATTTTTCTTGCAGCTATCACCAGAGCCAATGCCAGTTTTTCGAGTTTCAAGTAACGCCTCTCAGCATCAATCAAGCTTTTGCTGATGTAGTACACTGGATAGGGACAACCATCGACCTCTCTTACCAACACAGCACTGATGGCACAACTTGAAACGGCCAGATACACGATAAGAGTCTCCCCGTCAACTGGTTTGAACAAAGTTTTAGGAGAGGAGAGATGTTTCTTGATTTCATTGAATACCTCACCATACTGCGGGGTCCATTCGAACCCTGTTGTACCCTTCAAAGTTTGAAAGAAAGGAGCACACCTGTCCGAAGACCTGGAGATGAATCTGTTCAAGGCAGCCAATCTCCCCGTTAATCGCTGTACTTCTTTAATGTTTCGGGGAGGCTCCATCTGGAATAAGGCATTGAGTTGGTCCGGGTCGGGCTGTATTCCATGCTCACTTATGATATACCCTAAGAACTTCCCGGACTGCACTCCGAATACACACTTTTCAGGGTTTAGTTTTAAATTTACTTTTGTCAAGTTGGCAAAAGTTTCTTGAAGATCGGACAAGTGCAACTGCTCATCTACGCTTTTCACCATCATATCATCAATGTGAACTTCCATATTTCTTCCAATTTGATCAGCAAATGCCTTGTTGACTAACTTTTGATAAGTAGCCCCAGCATTTTTTAAGCCAAAAGGCATCACCTTGTAGCAATGTAGACCCCTATCAGTGACAAACGTGGTATGTTCTTGATCTTTTGGATATACTTGGATCTGATTGTACCCGGAGAAGGCATCCATGAAGGAGAGCAGTTTGTTCCCAGAAGTAGAGTCTACCAACTGATCTATCCGGGGGACCGGGTACAAATCTTTCGGGCAAGCCCTATTGAGGTCTGTGAAATCAATGCACATGCGCCACTTGCCATTTTTCTTCTTCACCAGGACAGGATTTGCAGTCCACAAAGGATATTGAGATTCTTTAATATGCCCCATCTTTGTGAGTCTGTCAACCTCTTGTACTATGACATCAGCCTTTTCTTTCGAGAAAACTCTTCTTTTTTGAACCACTGGTGCCACATCTCTTCGGACAGATAGGTGATGGGATATCACCTCTGATGGAACTCCAGTAACATCAGCATTGCACCAAGCAAAAACGTGATGATGGTCTTTCAAAAATTTCAACATCTCTTGTTTCAATATTGGTGGCATCTTGGACCCTATCCTGACACTTTTGCCTTCTTCCAAACAGTGTGTTTTAACCTCTTCAATTGGGATCAACACTCCGGGGGTCTCCCTGGGGTCATCAATCTCACCCTCACCCCCAGAAAGGCCCTCAAACTGCTATTGATCATTTATTCGGACTGCCCCCAGCGTTCGTGGAGCCAAGGCAATGGCATAGCATTCTCTTGCAACCTTTTGGCTGCTCCGGACAACCCCAACCTGTCCGTGAACAGCATACTTTAAACACTGATGGACTGTTGAAGCCACTGCATGCATCCTAGAGAGCCAAGATCTCCCTAGAATAGCATTATAGCAAGTGGGACAATCCACCACTATGAAGAGCATTCTAACCATTTTCTTGAAAGGGCCCCTGCCCAATAACACTTCTTCTTCAAACTCCCCGATCACATCGGCTGAGCTGCCCGTGAAGCCCACGATTGACCTGTCCGACTTTTGAATCACTGCTGGATTTTTCATTTTCTTATAAGTGGTTAGGAAAAGGATATTGGCAGAGCTTCCAGTATCCACCAGAATGCGCCTTATCTCATTGCCCCCTATAGATGCTCCTATGACAACAACATCCTCATGAGGGCCAGCAATGTCTCTCAAATCATCTTCATCAAAGACAATGAAGGGGAATGAGTTCGGTGAATGATAAGATATCATGCCTCATTCTAGCTGGGAGGCTAAATTATGAACATGCCTCTTTCTCGAAGAAGTAGTAGGAGCTGCCATAATGTCCCCTCCGAAAATTGTAAGTGACTCGAAGAATTTAATGAGCCCGGAGACCGACCTAGAACACTCCTCTATAGCACCCACCCTGTTTCGAGTTGGATCAGGATCCAAGTATTCAGATTCCACATCAAAGCTTTCAATTATAACTATGGCCCCCTCCGGGGCAGCATTACTTGGACCAACCCGGTGAGTGTTGTCAGGCCTGTTGCCTCCTCTTCTTTTAACGTATGCACCCAACTTTCCCCTTTCAATCAAGTTTTGAACCTCTTGTTTCAACGCTATGCAATCATCAGTGGTATGGCCAATATCATTTTGGTATTGGAAAAAGGAGTTGTTACGATGCTCTCTGGGAGACTGCAAGGTTGCTGGTCTCCGGTAGTGTACCTCATCTTTTGTTTTATCGAAAATGGTGGCCACGCTTTCTTTGAGTTCTGCGAACCACTCCGGTTGGACCCATGGCCGTCTTTTGTTTCTAGATTGTTGACTTTGAGCAGGAGCAGCTGGTTGAGACTGAGCTTTTGCCCTTCCATGCCCCTGTCCGGTTTCTCTTGCTTTGTTCCCGGACTGGTTTTGATTTGGAGTTGGTGCCACCGGGGTAGATCTCACCTGTCTGTGTACCCTGGTCTTCTTTGCTTCATCAACGTTTATTTGCTTGCCAACTTGATTTAGCAATCCTCCCCAGGTCATGGCCTTCTTTCTGGTCACCGAATCAGCCAGGTTGCCTGGGTTCAAACCTTGTCTTAGGGATGTTATTGCCACCTGTTCGAAGCAATCAGCCAACCCATTATTTGTGTTCACAAAACGACTTATGTACTCCTTCAATGACTCATTTGGCTCCTGGGCACAATGGATTATTGTGTCTCCATTGCCCTTTAGCTCCTTACTCCCCACAAACTGCCTTCGAAAGGCCACCCAAAACGTATCAAAATCTTTAATACAACCCTGAGGCAGGCTGTTGTACCATTTCAGAGCACTCCCCGTAAAAGATTGGGAGAATGCCCTACACAGAAGTTTATCATCATCATCAAAGTTCATCATGAAGTTCTTGAATTGCTCCAGATGATTGTCCGGATCGGTACTGCCATCGTACTTCTCCATCTTAGTATTGTCAAACCTCTTGGGGAGGTTTCCAGATATGATTTTAGAAGACAGTGGAGACTGCCTCCAATTCCTTCCACGACTGAACACAGTATCCTCATTGGGAGTTGCAAAGATACCTGGCTCATCGTGGAAAGCAAAGGGATCCATCAGCATCTTATCCATATACCTCCGGTGGTGAGATGACCCCTTTCCAATATGCCTTTTCATTCTTCCATGGTGATCTCTTTTTCTTGAATATTTCTTAACCTGCTTTTGCTTTTTCTTAGTTCGACCCTCATCGCTACTAGAGGACAAGGATTTTTCATTTCCCTCACTGTCCGAAGAGCTGCCCAAAGATTCTGAGCTTGAGTCAGAGCTCTCCACAGGCTTGGACCGGTGAGACTTTTTAGAACTGGCATGTGTCTTTTTGGTACTCACATGAGTTTTCGAAGCCTCAGGCTCTCTTGGGTTGTCGGTGTGATGAACAACCGATGCCTTGGATTTTTCTTTCATGCCCATCTTGGCCTTCTCAGCCCTCAGAGCTTCTATTTCAAGCTTTAACCTGTCGCGCTCTTGGACAGTATACTCATCGTTTTCTTCCACCACTTCGAGCAAAGCTGGTGGGAGCTCTGGATTGTCCGAATTCATACGGACAGAATTCTTTGGCAGGTTTTGAATGCTTGATTCAGGCACCTCTCTCCTCCCACTGTGGTCGCCAATTTGATGTGGATAATAATCGCCTGAGGGTAGGCTAGTAATTTTAAGTGGAGTTTCAAGGTGGTGTGTGGGTGTTTAACGGTGGAGAGAGAATTAAGCAGCTTGGTAGCAGTTAATTTCCATTACCCCTAGTTAATGCTGGTGGTTGGGTATTTATAGTATGATGTTTGGGCCCTTATGGGCTTTCGGGTCATGTTTAATGGACCCGGGTCATGTTTAAAGACCCATGAGTTCTAAGCAGGAGGGCAGGTAGCTTAGTCAGGAAGTGTTTAGGTTTTTTAGTACTTTAGTCATAGTTCGAACTGCCTTAAGTTCAAATGTTCGAAGTGATCTGTCCGGTCCAAATGGTCTGTCCGATTTATGTCCCTGTAGCCTGTCCGGTGTTCGGAGAGACTTAGACCGATTTACCCTTCCGGGGAGCATGCTGAATTCAGACTCATCAACGTTAAGATAAATGTGTCCATTACCTCGCTGGTTGCGTTTTATAAGTTGTAAACCCACAAGTAATATCACGTGAGATGTTCATTTGATGTAACGCTAGATGTATTAAGCTTGCTCCTATCACGCGAGTTGAGTTAAACTGGCTCCTCCTACGCGAGAGGTTCATGTTGTATAACGCTAGACGAATTAAACTGGCCACTAACACGCGTGATGATCTTCTCGTATAACGCTAGATGAATTAAACTGGCTTCAAAGACGCGCGATGCATGTAGTATAACGATACTTGAAATAAACTCGACCCTATCACGCGAGATGGTCATTTCATGTGACGGTAGATGTATTAAGCTTGATCCTTTCACGCGCGAGGTTCATGTCGTATAACGCTAGACGAATTAAACTGACCACTAACACGCGTGATGATATTATCTTATAATACTAGATGAGTTGAACTTGCTTCAGTCACACGAGATGTGAATGTTGTCTAACGATAAACGAATTAAGCTGCATCCGATCACGCACGATGCGTATGTCTTCATAACGCTACATGAATTTAACTGACTCCTATCTCGCGATGTGTTCACTATTTATAACGCTAGACGTTTTACATTTTCTCCCATCCCGCGAGGTGTTCAATGTATATACCACCGGATGAATTAAGCTGACTAAAATCACGCGAGTTGGTCGTATAACCCTTAATATGTCTCGCGGGCTCTTCCTAACCGTGATGTTCAGTTCAGTTGACACTAGATGTCTCGAACCGGCTCCTCATGTGCGAGATAGAAGTATTAAAGTGATTTTTTACCCACCATTCTGCATGAATTAGGTGTAACAGATCCATTGTGATTGTGAGGTATGTATCCTATCTTACGCGAGTTAAGCCAGAGCTAAAATTCATCTACTGAATAGTTCCTTTTATTAACCGCGCGAGACTGGCATTGTTCTTAATGCCTTGTTAACATCTAAGCAATCATTAGGTAACCATTTCAAGAAAAGTATACTTAAAATAAAGTCATACATTTTTATCATTAGTAAATTTATTCCATTACATCCAATTTAAAGACCACTTTGTTTTTTGAATGAAGTTACATTTTAAAGTCAACAAAATTAAAGCCTTAATTCAACAACCACGGTTATCATCAACCGGTGAACAATTGGCAATAACATCTTCTCTCTCTGCAATCACTTCTTTTAGGTACACAATCATATCTCTTGATATCCAATCATTAAGTTACCACTTCTATAAGTTTGCTGCCTCTTCGCGCAAAGCTAGACAAATATCAGACACACGTATCAAGGGTTCAAATTTTAGTTCGTTGTACCTCGAAGCGGCTTCTTCTCGACTTCAAACGTGGGGGCCGACAAATCCAAGCCTCCCATAGTCAAAGTACATCCTGCATAACACTTGATCGAAAAAACGTCGGCCGTTTCATCCAAATTTGTTGTCTTAACGTACTTCACGACTCGAAGCAAGTATTGGTCTTCATCGACGCACCAACTCATACTGATTTGCTATTTGGAGTGTGTTAATTGTTTCAGTGTATAGTATATGTTGTTTTGTGGTGGTTTATATAAGGGGGAAAAAGTTGGTGGGTAACTAGGCGGGTAATATTTAGTAGGTGTAGGTTTTTGCGGAACAATATCAATCACTAAATATTTTTTTGCGGGAGTTGAATAGATAGTGTATCACGCTTAAATAAATATATAGAACTCGCGCATAAAACTTTAAACGCTTGATCTGTTATAAACTTAACACGCGTGATCCACCGAGAGGAAACATATTATTCACTCGTGATAGGTGACAAAAAACTCGAATTGTGATGCGAGTCATCTACAACATACAGTGCGAGTTAACTTACAATTTTCAATACACTGGTTCGTGTGTTACCCAATTACCAATCCAAATGAAATTAGATACGAAGAATTGCTTCTAGTGAATTGAACTTAACAATTAGGCATCCGACGCCCTGAGATTAATATTCTTATCATTTAGGAAGTAGTTAAAAATTTCGGCGCGTGCTTCAACTGAAATACACTTGCTATATTCCTTCGGTACAAACCCGTACTGGATAATGACTTTGACATACTGAAAGACGAACACTCCACAGTCAAGTGAAGCTTTATCTTGCTATGGAATCTCTCTAACAACTCTAAGTTTGTATCCATTCTTCACACGTGGTATGTATCTCTTCTTCATACAATAGTTCAGTTACTCAAATATGAAAAATGTTAGTTTATTTTTTAGATAAATGTGAACCCGTAATGCTGCGAATCACTTTATGCTTTGACGCGAGTTCCATCTGTTACACGTGTATCGCATATACACTAACGCGAGACGCGTGCAATGCCCATCACACGAATTGGATATGGTTCCTGCAACAATGAACATAAAACATCATCCAATAAGGTTTCATACGACTTACCAAGGCGTCGCCCGTTTTCCTAGTGTTGTCTGGAGTGAATTTGCTAAGAGGGAACATGGGATTGTAGTTTTTTGCCAAACCATTCTTCATGTCTATTATCAACAATGTCCAGTGGTTAGTACTTTTTTCATTTATGGTGCATACCAGAATGAATGCGATGAATGTGTTGTCTGTCACGTTTTCAAAAAATGCGTCAATAACGTTTGTAACATCTCATTTTTTTTACTAGTAATGTCTGTAATAAAACCAGGGTACACCAAAACAATATCAAACTTCAGGTTCACTTTAAATGGCTATTTAATAATTAGATACTAACCGTTGCGACACTTGAAATCTGAATAGCTTTATATCTACAGTTGTACTCGTCATCAAGCCCTTTGAAAGGTACAGTCCAGTTTGATTCTTTAAGCAGCTCATATATCCAGGAATCAATGATCTACATCACGTAAAAATCATAGCTATATCTAGCGTAGTTGTCAATTATTTGTGTTATATCAAGTTTCTAAATTTTACCTTGAAATCTAACTCCAATTCGCATGCTACGACCATTAGCTCTGTCACACTAACACTTAGCCGATATGTAAATTCGTGTTCTGGAAAATACCATACTTCAGAGTCTAGTTGATCTTCGTTTTCTTGTATTTGAAGGACCTTTCGGGTATTGACTAACGTCTATTAACTTTGTAGCTGCTGTTTCTGTTTCCCAAGTTTGATCAATAGCTCCTGCCTGTTGTGACTGTGTAATTAGATCCCAATTTGGATAAATGTTATCTACTAACTGTAAAACGACATAAATTGTGTTAAATAACTAATCAACAAGTTACAACTGAGTATATGATTATTAGTATAGTTTAGAACTTACCATTGGAGGTGCATCTTGTAACAAGATTTTCGACACAGTACTGCCACCCAACTTTCCTCCACGCGAGTGTATAGCTGCAACCTTATCAACTTCGTCAAAAAAGGATTGTGTATATAGTAGGAATGCATCATCAAGGTTTGGAAGATCAAAACAATATGCTTTCACTTCCCCTGTTGGTTGTAGTTATTTTCTTATCTCAGGCTATGTTATTACTTCCACCTTTGTTTTGCGTTTCACTTCCAACTTCGGTTGTAACATTTTTGTTGATTTTATAGCAGCTTCCAATTCCATTACAGTTTCAGTCTTTAGTTTTTGATTACTAGTTCATTTTGTGCATTGATGTATTCCTTTCTTTAATCTTGTATTTCTCACATTACATACCTGTCAAAATGTAACACACGATACGTGTTAACTTATCCAATGACGCGTGACATGTTTACTCTAGCGGACCACACGAGTTACGGAATGAAGAATAGTCTTAGTAGCCTTTGACACCACGCGAGATCGGCAAGAAATAGTAGTCTCACGACATTCGTGACAGCACGCGAGATAAGCAATAAATAGTTGGTTTAACCACGCGAGTTATGTAATAATTAATGTACTAACGCGACTTAGACAACACACGTGTTTTATTAGTCACTAAAACCTAAACATAAGTTTAATTTAACTGCTTCGTTTCACATACATACAACATGCGATTCACCCATGCCTCCATAGAACACTAACTATTGTTTTTGCTAGGTTTTTTTTTGCTTTTACCATGATGCGATATAAAAAGGACAGATGGTATAACCTTCCACATGCTTAATGCGAGTTAAGAAGAATATCAAGTCTTAAAACTACCAAAATACTCACATAATAGCTATAACATAAAATTAGCAGTACTTATAAATTTAAAAACATCCCATGATGTAATAAACAACCATTAAAACCCCCTATTAAAATCCGAAGTTTCAAAAACAACAACTTGACTAAGTTAAAAACAAAGCAACTATAAGATAGCTATAAGAAGTTGAATCTTAATTTTTTAAGATCCACTTACATCTTCATGTCCTTGCTCCATGGGCTTAGGTACGCTACTGCAACTTTCATGTGGCCCAACTGTATTCATTTCCGTCCCACTTGTTAGCTCACTAACATTTCCAATTTCCAAATCAGCCTCAGTATTTTTTGAAGCACCATGACCACAATGTATATCATCTGCAGCCTCTCCGCGATATTTTTCTCCCACAACCTCTTTCGTACTCCTTTTTTCTACAACAACATCTGGTTATAACTCTTGTGCAGTTTCAGCTACGACAATATTTGGTTCTGCTTCTATGGTTGTTGGTTCAAGTACTGATCCTATAAGATCATGTTGCTCAGCTTGGTCTTGAAACTCTTGTGCAGTTTCAGCTACGACAACACTTGGTTCTTCTTCTATGGGTGTTGGTTCAACACCTGCTCCCATAATATCATGTTGCTCAGCTTGGTCTTGAAACTCTTCTGCAGTTTCAGCTACGGCAACATTTGGTTCTTCTTCTATGGGTACAATATGAATTTTCACCTCAGCATCCGCTGCTACTTCACCCACACCAATATATGCCCCATGCATGGTTACTTCCTCATCTTTTTCCATATTTTAAATTTTAGAAGAAGCTGCTACACCGCTAATAGAATTGGCCGCCACAAGCCTACATTTGTCAACTCCCAAAACATACAAACTTTTTTCATTTGCCATCCCCTCACCAGATGTCTGAGTAACATCATTCGGTCCATCAGCAGCTCCAGATTCATTCTTCTCATCGTCCGTTTTACCTCCATCTTCTACCCTCTCGTCTGTATCTTCTTCATTGTCGTCAGGTGTAGAACCCTCTACAATTTCTTCTTCTTTATCATGTTTTTTCCGTCATGCTTCTAGCTTTTTGAAACCATGTTTTCTTGAGACATAAACTATGGTTTTAGGAACCTCATCCACTGTTACTGATAACTCTACTATTTTATCTGGTGACTCCTCTTCTACCGAACAGAAATAGAGTACACAAACCTTCTCTAGTGCTTCATTAACCCCAACATCTTCGTCATCTTCATTACCTTGATCAGCTTGTTCTTGAAGCTTGAAAGTCAACAAAGCAACCTCCCTTTGGAGTTCTTCAATATGTGGGGAAATTAAACAAGTATTAGCCAAACTAATGAAAATGCATCATTAAAATTGACAACCTCTTAAACAACTTACTTGTCTATTCTTTCGTGCCAGCAAAATCTTAAGCCTTTTATTTTCTACTGAGTATCTGCATTTTCTACTAGTTCTCTTCTTGACATATTCCATTCTCTTAAATAACATGCTAAAAGCGCTTGCCTTGTAAACTTTCATCCTCTTCATCCAAGTACTTGAGTTGCCACCTTTCTCGGGTATATTTTTATTCTGATCCAACCACCCCCGCAGCGGTTGACAGTAATCCTCATCCACTCCCCCGTAATCAACTATTTCAGATGTCTGCCCAATTTCCATCTCATTTGTTTCCCCTCCACTACAATACTTCGACCACTTCCCACTTCTACCGGTCATCATCTTTTTCCTTTTGTTTGTCAACTTCCTACCAGACCCTCCACTGGTCTCCCCCGACCCGAAGGCCATTTCTTCATCTTCTGTTAGTTTTATCTCTCCTTCCAATATCTGCAACATACAATATGTATTTTTAAACAGACAACAGACTCGCATGTATAAAATGCGACTCATTCGCATGAAGTGATACCAAGATGCGAATCGTGTAATAATTAAGTAGACCTCATGCGCGAGTCACTTATGTATCCTGAAATGCGATTCGTTCTCTAATAAAGAACATACGATGCGATACGTTCAGTACTAACCTATATGTCGTGTTTTTCCCATGCAGCATATGACGTGATTCTTAAATGACAATCACATACCAATTACGCGATTGAATGCCTAAACCTCTCATGCGATTCTAAATGGCATACATATTCATAACGCGATGCTGCAATTAACAATTAATATGTCTCGCACTACGTTTGTGATATATCACGCGAGTCAATTGATAAATATCATGCGGCGACCATATATTACCTCATCATCGGAGAGCTTCCTCAGCCTTTTAACAATCACCATAGTGGACTCCTTGCACTCCAGCCCCCACCATTTGTAGCACCTAGGAATCATGTTTGGCCTTACCAAATCTTCCCCTAGCGTGGTGTGCTCCATTATGAAGGGCTGGGGAAAAACAGGTCACAATCGTATCACTTTTATATGAAAATAAAATAATACAAAAAACGAGTTCACTACTCACCAATAACACTGCTACGAAGCCGATGACGTGATCTAGGGTCCCTTTCTCCAAACAATTAACCATAGACTTCGTCAACTTCTCAACAATTGCTGCCGACCAATCATAGTCATTAATTTTTAGCATGTCTTCTGCGTAGAAGACCATTGTCCACCCCATGATATCTCCAGATATAGAGTAGAACATGATAGAACAAATGAAGAGTATCAAAAGCTTGGCAACGTCGGTTACTGATTCCTCACTCCCATCATTTGCTGCTATTTCTATTGCTTTCTGTAACAAAACAGACAGTAGTTATTTAATTGTATATGCTAGAATATGCCTACGTTTCATAATCTGTTATTTTCACCTTTATCATCGCATTTGAAACAACCTTTTGGTTTGACGGTCCACTTTTCCTCACCCTTGAACGCAATAAATATTTCTGCATCAGTGGAGACTGGTTCTCCGCACCATCGGCAAATCTTCCAGTGAATGCCCCTGTTCTGTTCATCGACATTTCCTCTGTTCCGTGTTTAAGACCGAAGATGGCTTTAACATCGTGTGTGGTCAGTTTAACCCTCTTCGAACCTATTCTAAAACACTTATTCTTTACATAATATCTCTTTATAATCTCCTCTATAACTTTGTTAAACTTCTTCTTTGGCAACCTCGACTACCATTTCAGACTCCACGACTCATAAAGTGAGATGTGATGACGCCATGCGCGAGTTACATTAAAAATACAACAAACTCAGCTTCCATTATAGGACCGATGATACGCGAGACACATACTAAAACTACTGTAAACATGATGCATTAAAACACCGAATCAGACGCGATATAATCTATAAACATGATGAACTGCCCAAGTTTCGATTCCAGACAAGCATGCACGTACAGGAAAACAGAAAACCAAGGCAACTAAAGAAGAAATTTGTTACGCCTACCTAAAACTAAAACCGACCATAGATGCAACTAAATAAGAAATTTGTTTCTCTCTCTCAAACAACATACAATCGCCCTTACAAAACAAGACAACATACAATATTTGGTCGGAGAATGTAAACCCAGTAGTTTGCCGATAACGCAATTATCGAACAAAACAATCTTTAACGATATTATCCAGAGAGCAATCGACTAAAACGCGATTAACATAAAAAGTAAGAAATAACTGTCCCGCACCTTAACGGTAGTTTTGACTAACGAACTTCGCCGGAAATGGTGGTTTTTGGTTCATACGAGGAAATGAAGATGGAGTTGGGCAATCGCTTCGTACGACAGTTCTTCTAAACTCGTCGGAGTTTGTTCGGTAAAAACGAGACCGTCGACATAAAACTTTTAGGGTTTCACTTCGTTTCTGACTTTCTTTCATAGTCTTTTCAGTTTCTAAAAGTTATTGGGATTTGGGGGAAAAGTGAAAATTAAATTAATAATAACTTACTTTCTCTTTCTTCTAATATTAGGGCTAATTTGATAGAAAATTGGCTGCTTATACTAGTGGAGATGGCCTAATATTTGGATACTGATTAGGTATTTTATACTTGAGAAGGTATTTTGTGGTACTTTCCTCTATAAATATATGGAATCTCAAAATTTTCTATTGTTTTATTTATTTCTTATCTAGATAACTGTACCATCGTCCTAGCAAAACCGGCTCACAATATAAGGTAAATTCTATATGTTTGTCAATTGTTTTAAGTGAGTCTCCTTCCTTTGCTTCTATAATAAACACGTCCTACATTTTTAAAAATACAACAAATAATTTTTTTAAAAATGAAAAACATATTTATTATAAACGTAAAAAACCTATTTATTATAAAAAAAAAATGTATTTGTTGTATTTTTTGAAACGTGATAAACCTGTTTATTATCGAGGTAAAAAAGAACTGTCACATAAAACAACTGAAAAACACGAAATATCTGGAATATTTTCCAACCTAACCAAACCATCAAATCATTACCGCTATACAGTATTTCGTATTATCATTGTTTATCGGATTTAATAAATAAACAAGCTAACCTCGTTCCATAAACACATCAATCAAACTAAATATGGTATTTCGATAGCAAGATACCTAAAAGATATAGAGGAATTTCATAGAAAAAAACGGCAGAAGCATCATGAAGTATTTATAGATTTGAATTTTGTCCGCTGGTTGGGGTCTAATCCTATGACCGTTTTATATTGTATGTTTTCAATCTTATATATTTTATGTACCGGTCTAATTTTGTTTAAGTTGAGTTCTTAAGAAATAAATCAAATATTTTAATTTTTTTTACGTAAAACATATTTTCATAATTTGAATAAGTGTATAATTTTTTTTTAAAATTAATAACAGACTTCTCTAATTAAAAAATATTGCTAATAGTATTATTATTTTAATAATAAACCTTTCAAATTAAAAAATATTTTTTAAAATCTCATTATTTTAAAAACTGCCGCTGCCGCTATCAGTGTCGGCGCCGCCGCCGTTGCCACCACCATCGACGGCTGCGACGGAGCTGCCTCTTCTGCCTCTTCTTTCGAGAAAACTCTTCTTTTTTGAACCACTGGTGCCACATCTCTTCGGACAGATAGGTGATGGGATATCACCTCTGATGGAACTCCAGTAACATCAGCATTGCACCAAGCAAAAACGTGATGATGGTCTTTCAAAAATTTCAACATCTCTTGTTTCAATATTGGTGGCATCTTGGACCCTATCCTGACACTTTTGCCTTCTTCCAAACAGTGTGTTTTAACCTCTTCAATTGGGATCAACACTCCGGGGGTCTCCCTGGGGTCATCAATCTCACCCTCACCCCCAGAAAGGCCCTCAAACTGCTATTGATCATTTATTCGGACTGCCCCCAGCGTTCGTGGAGCCAAGGCAATGGCATAGCATTCTCTTGCAACCTTTTGGCTGCTCCGGACAACCCCAACCTGTCCGTGAACAGCATACTTTAAACACTGATGGACTGTTGAAGCCACTGCATGCATCCTAGAGAGCCAAGATCTCCCTAGAATAGCATTATAGCAAGTGGGACAATCCACCACTATGAAGAGCATTCTAACCATTTTCTTGAAAGGGCCCCTGCCCAATAACACTTCTTCTTCAAACTCCCCGATCACATCGGCTGAGCTGCCCGTGAAGCCCACGATTGACCTGTCCGACTTTTGAATCACAGCTGGATTTTTCATTTTCTTATAAGTGGTTAGGAAAAGGATATTGGCAGAGCTTCCAGTATCCACCAGAATGCGCCTTATCTCATTGCCCCCTATAGATGCTCCTATGACAACAACATCCTCATGAGGGCCAGCAATGTCTCTCAAATCATCTTCATCAAAGACAATGAAGGGGAATGAGTTCGGTGAATGATAAGATATCATGCCTCATTCTAGCTGGGAGGCTAAATTATGAACATGCCTCTTTCTCGAAGAAGTAGTAGGAGCTGCCATAATGTCCCCTCCGAAAATTGTAAGTGACTCGAAGAATTTAATGAGCCCGGAGACCGACCTAGAACACTCCTCTATAGCACCCACCCTGTTTCGAGTTGGATCAGGATCCAAGTATTCAGATTCCACATCAAAGCTTTCAATTATAACTATGGCCCCCTCCGGGGCAGCATTACTTGGACCAACCCGGTGAGTGTTGTCAGGCCTGTTGCCTCCTCTTCTTTTAACGTATGCACCCAACTTTCCCCTTTCAATCAAGTTTTGAACCTCTTGTTTCAACGCTATGCAATCATCAGTGGTATGGCCAATATCATTTTGGTATTGGAAAAAGGAGTTGTTACGATGCTCTCTGGGAGACTGCAAGGTTGCTGGTCTCCGGTAGTGTACCTCATCTTTTGTTTTATCGAAAATGGTGGCCACGCTTTCTTTGAGTTCTGCGAACCACTCCGGTTGGACCCATGGCCGTCTTTTGTTTCTAGATTGTTGACTTTGAGCAGGAGCAGCTGGTTGAGACTGAGCTTTTGCCCTTCCATGCCCCTGTCCGGTTTCTCTTGCTTTGTTCCCGGACTGGTTTTGATTTGGAGTTGGTGCCACCGGGGTAGATCTCACCTGTCTGTGTACCCTGGTCTTCTTTGCTTCATCAACGTTTATTTGCTTGCCAACTTGATTTAGCAATCCTCCCCAGGTCATGGCCTTCTTTCTGGTCACCGAATCAGCCAGGTTGCCTGGGTTCAAACCTTGTCTTAGGGATGCTATTGCCACCTGTTCGAAGCAATCAGCCAACCCATTATTTGTGTTCACAAAACGACTTATGTACTCCTTCAATGACTCATTTGGCTCCTGGGCACAATGGATTATTGTGTCTCCATTGCCCTTTAGCTCCTTACTCCCCACAAACTGCCTTCGAAAGGCCACCCAAAACGTATCAAAATCTTTAATACAACCCTGAGGCAGGCTGTTGTACCATTTCAGAGCACTCCCCGTAAAAGATTGGGAGAATGCCCTACACAGAAGTTTATCATCATCATCAAAGTTCATCATGAAGTTCTTGAATTGCTCCAGATGATTGTCCGGATCGGTACTGCCATCGTACTTCTCCATCTTAGTATTGTCAAACCTCTTGGGGAGGTTTCCAGATATGATTTTAGAAGACAGTGGAGACTGCCTCCAATTCCTTCCACGACTGAACACAGTATCCTCATTGGGAGTTGCAAAGATACCTGGCTCATCGTGGAAAGCAAAGGGATCCATCAGCATCTTATCCATATACCTCCGGTGGTGAGATGACCCCTTTCCAATATGCCTTTTCATTCTTCCATGGTGATCTCTTTTTCTTGAATATTTCTTAACCTGCTTTTGCTTTTTCTTAGTTCGACCCTCATCGCTACTAGAGGACAAGGATTTTTCATTTCCCTCACTGTCCGAAGAGCTGCCCAAAGATTCTGAGCTTGAGTCAGAGCTCTCCACAGGCTTGGACCGGTGAGACTTTTTAGAACTGGCATGTGTCTTTTTGGTACTCACATGAGTTTTCGAAGCCTCAGGCTCTCTTGGGTTGTCGGTGTGATGAACAACCGATGCCTTGGATTTTTCTTTCATGCCCATCTTGGCCTTCTCAGCCCTCAGAGCTTCTATTTCAAGCTTTAACCTGTCGCGCTCTTGGACAGTATACTCATCGTTTTCTTCCACCACTTCGAGCAAAGCTGGTGGGAGCTCTGGATTGTCCGAATTCATACGGACAGAATTCTTTGGCAGGTTTTGAATGCTTGATTCAGGCACCTCTCTCCTCCCACTGTGGTCGCCAATTTGATGTGGATAATAATCGCCTGAGGGTAGGCTAGTAATTTTAAGTGGAGTTTCAAGGTGGTGTGTGGGTGTTTAACGGTGGAGAGAGAATTAAGCAGCTTGGTAGCAGTTAATTTCCATTACCCCTAGTTAATGCTGGTGGTTGGGTATTTATAGTATGATGTTTGGGCCCTTATGGGCTTTCGGGTCATGTTTAATGGACCCGGGTCATGTTTAAAGACCCATGAGTTCTAAGCAGGAGGGCAGGTAGCTTAGTCAGGAAGTGTTTAGGTTTTTTAGTACTTTAGTCATAGTTCGAACTGCCTTAAGTTCAAATGTTCGAAGTGATCTGTCCGGTCCAAATGGTCTGTCCGATTTATGTCCCTGTAGCCTGTCCGGTGTTCGGAGAGACTTAGACCGATTTACCCTTCCGGGGAGCATGCTGAATTCAGACTCATCAACGTTAAGATAAATGTGTCCATTACCTCGCTGGTTGCGTTTTATAAGTTGTAAACCCACAAGTAATATCACGTGAGATGTTCATTTGATGTAACGCTAGATGTATTAAGCTTGCTCCTATCACGCGAGTTGAGTTAAACTGGCTCCTCCTACGCGAGAGGTTCATGTTGTATAACGCTAGACGAATTAAACTGGCCACTAACACGCGTGATGATCTTCTCGTATAACGCTAGATGAATTAAACTGGCTTCAAAGACGCGCGATGCATGTAGTATAACGATACTTGAAATAAACTCGACCCTATCACGCGAGATGGTCATTTCATGTGACGGTAGATGTATTAAGCTTGATCCTTTCACGCGCGAGGTTCATGTCGTATAACGCTAGACGAATTAAACTGACCACTAACACGCGTGATGATATTATCTTATAATACTAGATGAGTTGAACTTGCTTCAGTCACACGAGATGTGAATGTTGTCTAACGATAAACGAATTAAGCTGCATCCGATCACGCACGATGCGTATGTCTTCATAACGCTACATGAATTTAACTGACTCCTATCTCGCGATGTGTTCACTATTTATAACGCTAGACGTTTTACATTTTCTCCCATCCCGCGAGGTGTTCAATGTATATACCACCGGATGAATTAAGCTGACTAAAATCACGCGAGTTGGTCGTATAACCCTTAATATGTCTCGCGGGCTCTTCCTAACCGTGATGTTCAGTTCAGTTGACACTAGATGTCTCGAACCGGCTCCTCATGTGCGAGATAGAAGTATTAAAGTGATTTTTTACCCACCATTCTGCATGAATTAGGTGTAACAGATCCATTGTGATTGTGAGGTATGTATCCTATCTTACGCGAGTTAAGCCAGAGCTAAAATTCATCTACTGAATAGTTCCTTTTATTAACCGCGCGAGACTGGCATTGTTCTTAATGCCTTGTTAACATCTAAGCAATCATTAGGTAACCATTTCAAGAAAAGTATACTTAAAATAAAGTCATACATTTTTATCATTAGTAAATTTATTCCATTACATCCAATTTAAAGACCACTTTGTTTTTTGAATGAAGTTACATTTTAAAGTCAACAAAATTAAAGCCTTAATTCAACAACCACGGTTATCATCAACCGGTGAACAATTGGCAATAACATCTTCTCTCTCTGCAATCACTTCTTTTAGGTACACAATCATATCTCTTGATATCCAATCATTAAGTTACCACTTCTATAAGTTTGCTGCCTCTTCGCGCAAAGCTAGACAAATATCAGACACACGTATCAAGGGTTCAAATTTTAGTTCGTTGTACCTCGAAGCGGCTTCTTCTCGACTTCAAACGTGGGGGCCGACAAATCCAAGCCTCCCATAGTCAAAGTACATCCTGCATAACACTTGATCGAAAAAACGTCGGCCGTTTCATCCAAATTTGTTGTCTTAACGTACTTCACGACTCGAAGCAAGTATTGGTCTTCATCGACGCACCAACTCATACTGATTTGCTATTTGGAGTGTGTTAATTGTTTCAGTGTATAGTATATGTTGTTTTGTGGTGGTTTATATAAGGGGGAAAAAGTTGGTGGGTAACTAGGCGGGTAATATTTAGTAGGTGTAGGTTTTTGCGGAACAATATCAATCACTAAATATTTTTTGCGGGAGTTGAATAGATAGTGTATCACGCTTAAATAAATATATAGAACTCGCGCATAAAACTTTAAACGCTTGATCTGTTATAAACTTAACACGCGTGATCCACCGAGAGGAAACATATTATTCACTCGTGATAGGTGACAAAAAACTCGAATTGTGATGCGAGTCATCTACAACATACAGTGCGAGTTAACTTACAATTTTCAATACACTGGTTCGTGTGTTACCCAATTACCAATCCAAATGAAATTAGATACGAAGAATTGCTTCTAGTGAATTGAACTTAACAATTAGGCATCCGACGCCCTGAGATTAATATTCTTATCATTTAGGAAGTAGTTAAAAATTTCGGCGCGTGCTTCAACTGAAATACACTTGCTATATTCCTTCGGTACAAACCCGTACTGGATAATGACTTTGACATACTGAAAGACGAACACTCCACAGTCAAGTGAAGCTTTATCTTGCTATGGAATCTCTCTAACAACTCTAAGTTTGTATCCATTCTTCACACGTGGTATGTATCTCTTCTTCATACAATAGTTCAGTTACTCAAATATGAAAAATGTTAGTTTATTTTTTAGATAAATGTGAACCCGTAATGCTGCGAATCACTTTATGCTTTGACGCGAGTTCCATCTGTTACACGTGTATCGCATATACACTAACGCGAGACGCGTGCAATGCCCATCACACGAATTGGATATGGTTCCTGCAACAATGAACATAAAACATCATCCAATAAGGTTTCATACGACTTACCAAGGCGTCGCCCGTTTTCCTAGTGTTGTCTGGAGTGAATTTGCTAAGAGGGAACATGGGATTGTAGTTTTTTGCCAAACCATTCTTCATGTCTATTATCAACAATGTCCAGTGGTTAGTACTTTTTTCATTTATGGTGCATACCAGAATGAATGCGATGAATGTGTTGTCTGTCACGTTTTCAAAAAATGCGTCAATAACGTTTGTAACATCTCATTTTTTTTACTAGTAATGTCTGTAATAAAACCAGGGTACACCAAAACAATATCAAACTTCAGGTTCACTTTAAATGGCTATTTAATAATTAGATACTAACCGTTGCGACACTTGAAATCTGAATAGCTTTATATCTACAGTTGTACTCGTCATCAAGCCCTTTGAAAGGTACAGTCCAGTTTGATTCTTTAAGCAGCTCATATATCCAGGAATCAATGATCTACATCACGTAAAAATCATAGCTATATCTAGCGTAGTTGTCAATTATTTGTGTTATATCAAGTTTCTAAATTTTACCTTGAAATCTAACTCCAATTCGCATGCTACGACCATTAGCTCTGTCACACTAACACTTAGCCGATATGTAAATTCGTGTTCTGGAAAATACCATACTTCAGAGTCTAGTTGATCTTCGTTTTCTTGTATTTGAAGGACCTTTCGGGTATTGACTAACGTCTATTAACTTTGTAGCTGCTGTTTCTGTTTCCCAAGTTTGATCAATAGCTCCTGCCTGTTGTGACTGTGTAATTAGATCCCAATTTGGATAAATGTTATCTACTAACTGTAAAACGACATAAATTGTGTTAAATAACTAATCAACAAGTTACAACTGAGTATATGATTATTAGTATAGTTTAGAACTTACCATTGGAGGTGCATCTTGTAACAAGCTTTTCGACACAGTACTGCCACCCAACTTTCCTCCACGCGAGTGTATAGCTGCAACCTTATCAACTTCGTCAAAAAAGGATTGTGTATATAGTAGGAATGCATCATCAAGGTTTGGAAGATCAAAACAATATGCTTTCACTTCCCCTGTTGGTTGTAGTTATTTTCTTATCTCAGGCTATGTTATTACTTCCACCTTTGTTTTGCGTTTCACTTCCAACTTCGGTTGTAACATTTTTGTTGATTTTATAGCAGCTTCCAATTCCATTACAGTTTCAGTCTTTAGTTTTTGATTACTAGTTCATTTTGTGCATTGATGTATTCCTTTCTTTAATCTTGTATTTCTCACATTACATACCTGTCAAAATGTAACACACGATACGTGTTAACTTATCCAATGACGCGTGACATGTTTACTCTAGCGGACCACACGAGTTACGGAATGAAGAATAGTCTTAGTAGCCTTTGACACCACGCGAGATCGGCAAGAAATAGTAGTCTCACGACATTCGTGACAGCACGCGAGATAAGCAATAAATAGTTGGTTTAACCACGCGAGTTATGTAATAATTAATGTACTAACGCGACTTAGACAACACACGTGTTTTATTAGTCACTAAAACCTAAACATAAGTTTAATTTAACTGCTTCGTTTCACATACATACAACATGCGATTCACCCATGCCTCCATAGAACACTAACTATTGTTTTTGCTAGGTTTTTTTTTGCTTTTACCATGATGCGATATAAAAAGGACAGATGGTATAACCTTCCACATGCTTAATGCGAGTTAAGAAGAATATCAAGTCTTAAAACTACCAAAATACTCACATAATAGCTATAACATAAAATTAGCAGTACTTATAAATTTAAAAACATCCCATGATGTAATAAACAACCATTAAAACCCCCTATTAAAATCCGAAGTTTCAAAAACAACAACTTGACTAAGTTAAAAACAAAGCAACTATAAGATAGCTATAAGAAGTTGAATCTTAATTTTTTAAGATCCACTTACATCTTCATGTCCTTGCTCCATGGGCTTAGGTACGCTACTGCAACTTTCATGTGGCCCAACTGTATTCATTTCCGTCCCACTTGTTAGCTCACTAACATTTCCAATTTCCAAATCAGCCTCAGTATTTTTTGAAGCACCATGACCACAATGTATATCATCTGCAGCCTCTCCGCGATATTTTTCTCCCACAACCTCTTTCGTACTCCTTTTTTCTACAACAACATCTGGTTATAACTCTTGTGCAGTTTCAGCTACGACAATATTTGGTTCTGCTTCTATGGTTGTTGGTTCAAGTACTGATCCTATAAGATCATGTTGCTCAGCTTGGTCTTGAAACTCTTGTGCAGTTTCAGCTACGACAACACTTGGTTCTTCTTCTATGGGTGTTGGTTCAACACCTGCTCCCATAATATCATGTTGCTCAGCTTGGTCTTGAAACTCTTCTGCAGTTTCAGCTACGGCAACATTTGGTTCTTCTTCTATGGGTACAATATGAATTTTCACCTCAGCATCCGCTGCTACTTCACCCACACCAATATATGCCCCATGCATGGTTACTTCC
The DNA here is from genome assembly GCA_036936605.1 of Limnanthes douglasii subsp. nivea. Classification (NCBI taxonomy): domain Eukaryota; kingdom Viridiplantae; phylum Streptophyta; class Magnoliopsida; order Brassicales; family Limnanthaceae; genus Limnanthes; species Limnanthes douglasii. Next base: position 163,494,622 of record JAUPFV010000005.1, on the reverse strand, counting down.
TCATCTTTTTCCATATTTTAAATTTTAGAAGAAGCTGCTACACCGCTAATAGAATTGGCCGCCACAAGCCTACATTTGTCAACTCCCAAAACATACAAACTTTTTTCATTTGCCATCCCCTCACCAGATGTCTGAGTAACATCATTCGGTCCATCAGCAGCTCCAGATTCATTCTTCTCATCGTCCGTTTTACCTCCATCTTCTACCCTCTCGTCTGTATCTTCTTCATTGTCGTCAGGTGTAGAACCCTCTACAATTTCTTCTTCTTTATCATGTTTTTTCCGTCATGCTTCTAGCTTTTTGAAACCATGTTTTCTTGAGACATAAACTATGGTTTTAGGAACCTCATCCACTGTTACTGATAACTCTACTATTTTATCTGGTGACTCCTCTTCTACCGAACAGAAATAGAGTACACAAACCTTCTCTAGTGCTTTATTAACCCCAACATCTTCGTCATCTTCATTACCTTGATCAGCTTGTTCTTGAAGCTTGAAAGTCAACAAAGCAACCTCCCTTTGGAGTTCTTCAATATGTGGGGAAATTAAACAAGTATTAGCCAAACTAATGAAAATGCATCATTAAAATTGACAACCTCTTAAACAACTTACTTGTCTATTCTTTCGTGCCAGCAAAATCTTAAGCCTTTTATTTTCTACTGAGTATCTGCATTTTCTACTAGTTCTCTTCTTGACATATTCCATTCTCTTAAATAACATGCTAAAAGCGCTTGCCTTGTAAACTTTCATCCTCTTCATCCAAGTACTTGAGCTGCCACCTTTCTCGGGTATATTTTTATTCTGATCCAACCACCCCCGCAGCGGTTGACAGTAATCCTCATCCACTCCCCCGTAATCAACTATTTCAGATGTCTGCCCAATTTCCATCTCATTTGTTTCCCCTCCACTACAATACTTCGACCACTTCCCACTTCTACCGGTCATCATCTTTTTCCTTTTGTTTGTCAACTTCCTACCAGACCCTCCACTGGTCTCCCCCGACCCGAAGGCCATTTCTTCATCTTCTGTTAGTTTTATCTCTCCTTCCAATATCTGCAACATACAATATGTATTTTTAAACAGACAACAGACTCGCATGTATAAAATGCGACTCATTCGCATGAAGTGATACCAAGATGCGAATCGTGTAATAATTAAGTAGACCTCATGCGCGAGTCACTTATGTATCCTGAAATGCGATTCGTTCTCTAATAAAGAACATACGATGCGATACGTTCAGTACTAACCTATATGTCGTGTTTTTCCCATGCAGCATATGACGTGATTCTTAAATGACAATCACATACCAATTACGCGATTGAATGCCTAAACCTCTCATGCGATTCTAAATGGCATACATATTCATAACGCGATGCTGCAATTAACAATTAATATGTCTCGCACTACGTTTGTGATATATCACGCGAGTCAATTGATAAATATCATGCGGCGACCATATATTACCTCATCATCGGGGAGCTTCCTCAGCCTTTTAACAATCACCATAGTGGACTCCTTGCACTCCAGCCCCCACCATTTGTAGCACCTAGGAATCATGTTTGGCCTTACCAAATCTTCCCCTAGCGTGGTGTGCTCCATTATGAAGGGCTGGGGAAAAACAGGTCACAATCGTATCACTTTTATATGAAAATAAAATAATACAAAAAACGAGTTCACTACTCACCAATAACACTGCTACGAAGCCGATGACGTGATCTAGGGTCCCTTTCTCCAAACAATTAACCATAGACTTCGTCAACTTCTCAACAATTGCTGCCGACCAATCATAGTCATTAATTTTTAGCATGTCTTCTGCGTAGAAGACCATTGTCCACCCCATGATATCTCCAGATATAGAGTAGAACATGATAGAACAAATGAAGAGTATCAAAAGCTTGGCAACGTCGGTTACTGATTCCTCACTCCCATCATTTGCTGCTATTTCTATTGCTTTCTGTAACAAAACAGACAGTAGTTATTTAATTGTATATGCTAGAATATGCCTACGTTTCATAATCTGTTATTTTCACCTTTATCATCGCATTTGAAACAACCTTTTGGTTTGACGGTCCACTTTTCCTCACCCTTGAACGCAATAAATATTTCTGCATCAGTGGAGACTGGTTCTCCGCACCATCGGCAAATCTTCCAGTGAATGCCCCTGTTCTGTTCATCGACATTTCCTCTGTTCCGTGTTTAAGACCGAAGATGGCTTTAACATCGTGTGTGGTCAGTTTAACCCTCTTCGAACCTATTCTAAAACACTTATTCTTTACATAATATCTCTTTATAATCTCCTCTATAACTTTGTTAAACTTCTTCTTTGGCAACCTCGACTACCATTTCAGACTCCACGACTCATAAAGTGAGATGTGATGACGCCATGCGCGAGTTACATTAAAAATACAACAAACTCAGCTTCCATTATAGGACCGATGATACGCGAGACACATACTAAAACTACTGTAAACATGATGCATTAAAACACCGAATCAGACGCGATATAATCTATAAACATGATGAACTGCCCAAGTTTCGATTCCAGACAAGCATGCACGTACAGGAAAACAGAAAACCAAGGCAACTAAAGAAGAAATTTGTTACGCCTACCTAAAACTAAAACCGACCATAGATGCAACTAAATAAGAAATTTGTTTCTCTCTCTCAAACAACATACAATCGCCCTTACAAAACAAGACAACATACAATATTTGGTCGGAGAATGTAAACCCAGTAGTTTGCCGATAACGCAATTATCGAACAAAACAATCTTTAACGATATTATCCAGAGAGCAATCGACTAAAACGCGATTAACATAAAAAGTAAGAAATAACTGTCCCGCACCTTAACGGTAGTTTTGACTAACGAACTTCGCCGGAAATGGTGGTTTTTGGTTCATACGAGGAAATGAAGATGGAGTTGGGCAATCGCTTCGTACGACAGTTCTTCTAAACTCGTCGGAGTTTGTTCGGTAAAAACGAGACCGTCGACATAAAACTTTTAGGGTTTCACTTCGTTTCTGACTTTCTTTCATAGTCTTTTCAGTTTCTAAAAGTTATTGGGATTTGGGGGAAAAGTGAAAATTAAATTAATAATAACTTACTTTCTCTTTCTTCTAATATTAGGGCTAATTTGATAGAAAATTGGCTGCTTATACTAGTGGAGATGGCCTAATATTTGGATACTGATTAGGTATTTTATACTTGAGAAGGTATTTTGTGGTACTTTCCTCTATAAATATATGGAATCTCAAAATTTTCTATTGTTTTATTTATTTCTTATCTAGATAACTGTACCATCGTCCTAGCAAAACCGGCTCACAATATAAGGTAAATTCTATATGTTTGTCAATTGTTTTAAGTGAGTCTCCTTCCTTTGCTTCTATAATAAACACGTCCTACATTTTTAAAAATACAACAAATAATTTTTTTAAAAATGAAAAACATATTTATTATAAACGTAAAAAACCTATTTATTATAAAAAAAAAATGTATTTGTTGTATTTTTTGAAACGTGATAAACCTGTTTATTATCGAGGTAAAAAAGAACTGTCACATAAAACAACTGAAAAACACGAAATATCTGGAATATTTTCCAACCTAACCAAACCATCAAATCATTACCGCTATACAGTATTTCGTATTATCATTGTTTATCGGATTTAATAAATAAACAAGCTAACCTCGTTCCATAAACACATCAATCAAACTAAATATGGTATTTCGATAGCAAGATACCTAAAAGATATAGAGGAATTTCATAGAAAAAAACGGCAGAAGCATCATGAAGTATTTATAGATTTGAATTTTGTCCGCTGGTTGGGGTCTAATCCTATGACCGTTTTATATTGTATGTTTTCAATCTTATATATTTTATGTACCGGTCTAATTTTGTTTAAGTTGAGTTCTTAAGAAATAAATCAAATATTTTAATTTTTTTTACGTAAAACATATTTTCATAATTTGAATAAGTGTATAATTTTTTTTTAAAATTAATAACAGACTTCTCTAATTAAAAAATATTGCTAATAGTATTATTATTTTAATAATAAACCTTTCAAATTAAAAAATATTTTTTAAAATCTCATTATTTTAAAAACTGCCGCTGCCGCTATCAGTGTCGGCGCCGCCGCCGTTGCCACCACCATCGACGGCTGCGACGGAGCTGCCTCTTCTGCCGCCGCCGCCGCCTCCTCCTCCTCCTCCTCCGCCTCTACCCATTGTTGAAATTGCGTACTCAAAAACTGTTTTCCCATTTTAAATTTAACTTTAATTGTAAGTGATAATAAGATTTATTTAAAATAAAATAGAAAAGATTTTTTTTTAAAAACGGAAAAAAGTTAGATATATAATGTACGAAATTAAATATATATCCTAAATTTAAACTCGAATAACAAATTCTACGTGACAAAATTGTTATTCAAGATAAATGATAAAAAAGTTACAATTACGAAAATAAAGATCATCCATAACAATTGAAAAACTTTTAAACTATAAGAGATGACAAAAGAATATCAAAAAGTTAATTTAAATTGGTTCAATTATAGATATATTCGGATTCATTTCGACAATATTAAAACATGTGTTAAAAATAGTAACGATTGAGTAACGGTTAATAACCACTAGTGAAACACAAATTCTTTACGACGGATACAATATATTATAATACAAAAAATAAAAAAATACAAACAAATTACTCACAATAAGAAAAAGAAAATAAAATATATTTTATAGAATAAACAAATATCTAGATACACTTGTTAGAATTAACCAAACTAAATCCCACTAAACACGAATTTTTAATTATTTTATATATTTTACGGGAAATAACCTTTTATTTATCACACTTAAAATTTTATTTCATATACCATAAATTGATGGGTCAAGCTATATATACCCAATTCAGGTTTAAGTATACCCAATTTTGAGTATACCTAAAGTTGATCTAAGTATACCCATTTGTTTCCAAAAATACCCTTTTCTAGGTATATAAGCCTATTTTTTTACTAACTTCCATCCACAACATTTTTCCCTACACTTTCTCTCACTTCCCTCACTTCTCTCACTTCTCTCTAACTCTCAAACTATCTTCACTCAAACACTCTCACTTCTCTCTCAATTTTTCCGGCGAGCCACCACCACCACCACTCCTCCTCCTCCTCCTTCATCATGGTGAAGAACAAAAACCCCCCACCACCACCTACGTAAGTTCCCTAATCTAAATTTGTTTGTTAATTTTGTTAGTTTTAGGTATGAATTTTAGATTTAGTTTATATTTAGGTTAGATTTAGGGCTCGAATTAGGCAAATTAATTAGGGTTTAGTGGCCATCTTCCAGCCAAGTTGCCGGCTGGAAAATGGCCGGCATAGGGCACCAGTGGTGCGCCTTGGGCAGCACCATCGGTGCGAGCAAGTGTGCCGCTCGGTACACCTGCTGTGTACCGAGCGACACATGCACCTGTGTCGCTCGGTACAAGGTGCCCGTGCCGAGCGGCACAGGTGCCTGTGCAGCTCGGTACGACTTGTTGTGTACCCATGGTGCGCAGTTGTTTTTTAAAAAATTGTCGAATTAGACTTTTAAAGGTTTTACTTTTGCATATTTTTTTAAAAAATTGAAGTTTATAAGAAATTAATTCCTATAGGGAGCTCGGTTGCGAATTAAAGTGTTGATGTTTTTAATTTGTGGGTTACATCATATGTTACTGTTATTAATTTCGTGATTTGTTTTGTATTTTTGTAGGTCAGACGCGGTTGAGGAGCGACGTCTTCCTCGATCTAGGGCGTATCCCCCTGGGTCACGGGCGCCACCCCCGGGGAAGAGTCTAAAGACTGTACGGGCCGTCGAGGATGAGCGGGTCCGCGATGCCAAGCGCGGACGAGATTTAGTTGATGAACCTGAGACTATTCGTCTTAGGGAGGAGGAGGACAGGATAAGGAGTGATCGGTCTTTGCACCGAATCAACCATGGGAAGAGGAAAGAAAAAGCCACAGAGATTGCGGTCGATGATACCAGAGGCGGAGGCTCCTCACGACGAGAGACGTCTTCATCACACCGATCACCACCTCCCACTGCAAGTGATCCACCACCTCCCTCTCCCGCTCGCAGAGGTCCGTCCCCTACGCATACTAGTACACATCCACCACCTGTTAGTTACAGGGTGGATGCCATTGGGGACCCTGAGCAGGACACCATCGATGAGGAGCATATCGATGCGATCCACACAGAGGAGCAGCAGAAGACGTTTGCAGCGGAGGCGTACCACGTCTTCATAGGACAGGTAAGTACCAAACTATTAAACGTCTAGTCTAAGGTTTTACTATTATTATGTTCTGCCTTAGTTTTTTATTTACAGGGTCGCACTACATTAGGCATACAGGCACATTATAACGTGCTTCATATGTGGGACCTCAGTGCTCAGCCAGAGGTGCAGCGACATTTGGCGCAGACTCCTTTCGGTCCTCTTATAGCCCACTTGCCTCAGTATTTCACGCACTCCGTGCTTGATGAGGTTTTTGTTGAGCGTTGGCATCAGGAGACGAACACGTTCCATTTCTTATTTGGGGAGAAGACGATTACCCTCGACGATGTCAGCTGCATTACAGGTCTCCCTGTAGTTGGCCGGACCTTGGATGTAGTCACGGCTTCACGTGATGAGGCATACAGCTACTATGCTAGTATGTTAGGTTTGACAGTGGATGAGGTCCGCGCAGAGATAAAATCCACTAGAGGTGTTGGCTTCAAGCTCAAGTGGCTGCGAGAGACTTTTACCAGGGGTCGCTACATTGAGGAGACTGATGCTGAGACTATCCGCCAGGTATCAAGAGCATACCTTATGTTCTTATTTGGTTGCACTATTTTTGCGGATACTTGTCAGAAAAGCGTCAAGGCTGACTACTTGTACGAGTTGGCGAATATGGATTCTGGGTTGTGGGACATCGCATGGGGTACGAGTGCATTGGTTTACTTTTCTGTGATTTGGGTGATCCTTCGAAAGCATCGAAACATAACCTTTATGGATTTGTAGCTATGCTTGATTGCTGGATTTATGACCACTTCCCCGCGTTTAGAGCCTCAGAGAATGCAGACCACGTAGCGAGGCAGCCTAGGATTGTGAAGTGGCTACCGAAGCGGATTGTTGGGCAAAACATCCGCCCCAAATCAATTGTTCGTACTCTCCTTGCAGATCAGAAGGAGACAGATGTAAGTGTTTAAATTTTATCAGTCATGAACATTTTAATATTAAGTTTTATTTTTTTAAACAGTGTAAGTGTTTTACTTTTTTGGAACAGGTCATATTTGAGCCATACTAGGACATTAGAGTCCAGTTCCCCGTGCATGAGATCCGCACCATCGTTTATCCTTTGCGGATGATGAGCACGGTCGAGGGCTACATGCCTGATCGGGTTATGCGCCAGTTCGGACGGGTTCAGGATGAGCCCAAACTCCCACTTGTACTCCGACCGGGTTACAAGAAAGGATATTTAGCGAGGTACACGTGGCGAGAGAGCGCATGGCTAAATTGGCGTCAACACTTGCTTTTTGAGGATCGGTTGACCGTTACCATTGCCACATATAGGCAGTCTGCGACGAACACCTACTGGAGGTACCTGACTTAGTATGGTTGGCATACTATTACTCCACCACCACGTACCACGGACGACAGATTGCTAGACGCTGTTCGCTCGATTGTTACTATGCCTGTAGAGCATGGGGAAGCGGGTGCGCTTAGGTGGAGATATCAAGTCCTACAGCTCTTCTCTCCTTGGTTGTTTGTCCTCATTATTGAACTTGTTTTAGCTTTGTTGTGATCTATCTTTTTCATGGACGTGGTAGTTGTTTATCCATTCGTAGGATTTATTAAACTATCATATTTTGTATTATGACATCTAATATGTTATTTCTATTGTTTCCTTTAGATTTGTTAAACTTAATTTGAATTCTTAATTACAATTTAGAATCCGCAAATGAACATAAATCGTATTATTCTTACCATCAAACCTTTAAAGTATAACAATAATTTAACAAAATTCATCAACCATTATAAAAAAAACACCATCAAACCCACTCTAATCCATGCCCTAAGGCTTACTTTTTCAAACCAAAACAAAAAATATTCCAAAAAAATACAAGTTATTGTGCACCATTGGTACGTAGTCAGTAGTACTTATGGTGCACACTACTGCGTACCAATGGTACAACAGTGTGTGCACCATGGGTACTGTAGAAGGCGTACCCATGGTGCGCTGTACCATCGGTAAAAGGGGCATGTACCGATGGTACCACCCCCTTTTACCGATGGTACCATGCACCGGCCGGTGCATGGCACCATCGGTACACAGCAGTGTGCACCGATGGTGCCTCACACTGTGCACCGATGGTGCAACCCACTGTGCACCATAGGTACACTTCACTGTGCACCATAGGTACACAGTAGACAGTCACTATGGTGCGCAATTGAAATTTGGAATTTTTTCTCGGTTTTTTTCCCACGTTTTCTTTTTTCGCGCTCTTAAATTCCCGCCAAATTAACCTTTTATTGATCTATTTAAAAAAGTCTATCTTACAAAACCAAACACACAAAACTCTCCTTCAAACATAGTTGAGGTCTTTGTTAATGGGTTGAAGTGTGTTTGATGATGCTCATCTACTCAAGGCTGCGAAAGATGTGAAGTTCAAACGGCCGGACGATAATACCGATGAGTTCTTCGATGAAGTTTTGTGTATGATGTATTTCATGTACGGCGAAATGTCTACGTCTAGACAAATGCCTCAATCTCGTATTCCTGATGAGGTAGCCACGAAGTACAAGTGTATAACTAGTGGACCGATGTTCTTGGTGTTTAACGAGCCCCCAGAAGTTAGGAACGAAGCATTCGACTCCTTCGGTTTAATGATCACAGACTATTTGTCTTTAGAAATGGCAGAATACGTTCATTCTCAAATTGCCACGAAGGAGGAAACAATGCGTATTCTCAACGACAATGGAGGCTACGATTTTGACTAATTGTTTGTTCAATCTCAAGTTATCTACTCATGTTTGTGCGATGTTGTTGTTTCTTGTTTGTAACATTTGATATTAAGTTTTGAAATGATTAGTTGCTTATCGTTATAAGTTGGTAAATTTCATGAATTACGGTCAAATAACGAAAGTACAAAACGTTATGATAAAGTAAACAAAGTTCTAAACAACATAAATCCGTCCAAAAGACATAAAGCAACCAAAAGACATAAATGTGTTCGAAACATGAACATAAATCCGACCAATAGATATAAATCGACTATTAAAATTCATCCAGATTAGTTACTTCTGGGAATGAACAAACTGGCTTTCTCCCTTCGAGTTCTGTGTATTTTTGCAGTGACCAACTATTGGTAGCTCCCAATACGTAGCCTCTTCACTCTTCAACTTCTCCCAATACGTAGCCTATTGATAGCCGTTTAATACTACTTAAATTAGAACCAATAATTGAGTAATATAGTTGTAAGTAAAAACATAGCCATATATCGAATGACTTACATTGACAAAGTGGTTAGTATCAACGAATCCAAACCCAATCTCACGTCTTTGGGCCATAATGGGGGGTTTACCGCGCATAGGTAAAAAAGTATGACTACAGTTTTGAGACCCCACGAGTGACACAAAATGAATAATGCATTCGAACTTGGTTGCAATCGCAGTCCCCATTTCAGGCATTGTCATCCAATATTTGGGTGATGCTGGTGTCTCGTAGTAGTTTATACTTTATGCAACCTTCATGTAATCCTCTTTACCGTTATAAATCTTGCTGTACGTGTCATAGTTTTCCATGAGTTCATCGTATATTGCCTTCCGAACACCTCGCCAACCTTCTTCATAACCATACAACCCAAATGAAACTGTTCTATATCCACAATGACCATCTGCCTTAACATAATTTATACCCGATATAAAAGGGTTGAAGTGAGTCGGAAACTAATGCAAAAAACCTTTCGGGTCGTGTATTAGTTCTGTGACTCGATCACTGGATGATTGTACGATGTTGCTAGCGCGCGAGGCAATGGAAGAACTACGGGTACGAGGTACTTTAGGCACATCTGCCCGAATCGTATTTGCACTACCAACTGCTTTACCCTTTTTAACTTTTGGTGGTTTTAAAGAGTTCATGACTGAGTCATGACTAGCTTTATCCTCATCTAGCTCGTGTTCCGAGAAGCATTTATCCCGTTTTGTGGATGATGTATCGACAACTAACTTTCTTTTCACTTGTGGGCGGCCTCGGTGTTTCTGCTTCTCCAATGGCTTTAGCAATGAGGATGTTTCAGGATAAACAACTTCAAACCATTTCTTGTAAATGTGTTTTATACGGCTTTCATCTTTTGTCTCCATAACATCGGTTACTAGCTTTAGCAGATCATCTTTGAGAATTTCCATGGTCGTACGGAATGAACGAGGCATTATTTCTAACCTTTTCCAGTGGATGTGAAAAGCATCTAGAGAGGCAGAAATTCCGTCTTTACACCACTTGCGGACCTGGTGATAGCAAGGTATACCATGGGTAGATTTTATAGTGCATATACAGACGCCATTGTCTTTAACATCCGACCTATCTTGAATATCGACCATATTGCTATCTTCGGCCTTCTCTACTTCGTCGAAAAATAGTTCTAACGCCATATGGGAAACCTTGCCTCGAATTTCATCAAAAAGTTTATCCGCGAACTTATGCAATGCTATGTAACGACTCTTCTCGAACGACGACCTAATGGCAGCATGTTGGATTTCAACAAGCGAATGAACCCCCCCAAAATAACTTGAAGTTTAATTTGCTTGTACGTATGTAACGCTTTAGGTTAGAATGAGCACTCTCGACGCGGTTAGTCATGCAATGTCCCAAATGCAAGTTATTGTTCGTCTTCCAAACAACAAATTTGTCCATGTATTTATCGAGCCACGATTTTTCAATGTATTCAATTGCAAGAGAGTAATCTTTGTACTCCAATAGCATGTCTCGTCGGGTGTGATCGAATTCAATCTCTGATGCTGCATACACAATCTTCTTCCAAGCAGAAACAGATTTCACATGATCACTTTTCTCGAGGAAGTATTTTCTTGTTTTCCCCTGAACATTCTGTGCTATGTGCCACATAACATATGCGTTGTCTCTCGGAATACAACTTCTATGGCGTTCATCAACGCTAAATCTCTGTCGGTTAGGATGACCCGAGGTTCTTCAATTCCGTGAATGGAAATCAACGACTTCAAACACTCTAACACCCATTTGAAGTTGTTTAAATTCTCACCGGACATGAAGGCAAATGCCGCATAGAAAGTCAATCCGGTACACGTGACACCCACTATGAACAATGGCATACCATATCATATGACTTTATATGTACTATCCATTATCAAAACTGTTGGAAATGTCCGCAAAAGGTCAACACTGACGGGATGGGCAAAAAACAAATCTGTAATGATTTGTCCATCGTCTTCACCAGATTTATGCCATTCATAATAATTATGTGACTTAAGCTCCCCCAATAAGAACTGGAGTTGTGACCTACCCGCCTTTTTTAAAACCCTACTTTTCTGTCGTGCATTGTAGATCGTCCGCATGGTAGAAACATTATCTTCATTCAACTTCTTAACACCATTCAGTATATCTCTGGGGTTAGTACCAATGTAGGTCGCTCGTTCAACATATTCCATCTCTTCATCATTCAAACGGCCAGCAAAAGAATGACCATCTAGATGTTTTGAAGTCTCATAGTTATGAATACCACATTTCACTTCTAACTTCCATTGATCTGGTTCAACCATTAACCCGAGAAGCTGAAATGGGCAGTCAATCTTTTTCGTTCCTGTAGACTTCCATTTACGGTCTTTTTCTACTACTCTTGGAGTATATTCCCCCCCTCTCACACTGGAAATACATCCTCAGACTTTTTCTACTATTTACTTTGTCGCGCCGACTTTTGTTGATAACCATACCATAGAGTTTTCCTGTCTTCGTAACCCATTTTAGCAACGAGTCATGTGTGTAAAACTCGGTAATAAAGAATAAATGACTTTATTCAGTAGCGGAAGGTGCCTCAGTCTAATTGGCGACATCCGTCCCCTTTTACACAATAACAAACCACAATAAGCATTCATGTATAGTTAAAAACGAAAAAAAAACCATGATTTTTTTCGAAAAATCTGCGTGAACCCAAGGTTAAGAGGCCTAGAACCGGTGGTTCTAGGCCTCAGAACCGGCCGGACACGACCAGGTGCACCACCGGTTCTAAGGCCATGAACCGGTGGTGCTGGGGCCTCAGAACCGAGCGGACTGAGGCCCCTGAACCACCGGTTCATGGCCTCAGCACCGGTGGTACTTAGGCCTCGGTACCGACCGACAGGTGTCCCTTGCACCATCGGTTCCAGGCCATGGAACCGGTGGTGCGTAGGTGACGCACGGCCGGTTCAAAGGCCAAGAACCAGTCGTGCGTCATTTATGCACCACCAGTTCCATGGCCTGGAACCGATGGTGCAAGGGCCACTGGTGAAAATTTTACCTTTTCCTCCGGTGATGGGTGCTTCTCCGGCGACGGTGGCGGCTTCTCCGACAACTCCAAATCATTTTCCGGCAAAATGTCATCATCCATTTTTTCCGGCGACATCAAATCCTCCACACTGATCCCTAGTTCTGCTTCAGTCATGATCGATTTTGTGTTTTAGGTTGAATGTTCTTGATTTTGTTATGAAGTTTGAAGTTGGTTTCAAAATTTTTAAGAAAACTATACTATTTGGATAATAAATTCAGTAAAGAAGAATGTTTGTTTGAGTATAGATAGCGAAATAGGTTATTTGGTGAATTGGGTATACACAGGATACACTTAGTAGTTTTTTTTTACTTAATGGCAGTTTGGATATTAATTTTCTTGTCGAGGGTAAAAAGGTAAAAAAAAAGTCAAACGAAAGTCAAAAGTTGATTTTGGGTATACTTAAACCTGAATTGGATATATATAGCCATACCCTAAATTAATAGGTAAGAAGAGTGGTTTATTGACCTCAAGTCTCAAACAAATCAAAATAAGAGATATGGATTAAAATTTTGTTCTAGATAATGATACACTTTACAGATCCTCAGCTGTTTTGCATTATTTGATATTTTTTTAATAAAAAAAATTATCAAATTTTTCCATAATCAAATAAAATCAAATTTTTGGATAGATTTTAATACAACTCATTTTAAATGTAGAAAGTGGATTTTATGTTTTATGTAAAAAATGAATGTTGGCTTTTATAGCCAAAATTCATTGTTGGAAGATTTATTGCATTTAAGTTTTTATAATTTTATTCATATTTAAATATTATATAAAAATAATAATATGGATATATATATATATAAATTATTCTGATTGTTTAAAATAACCAACAGTGAGTGATAAATAAAAGATCAGTTCAATTGGAATATCTGACAATATTAGTTTCCTGATTTATGATTTTATTACCAATCCATAACCTTTGCGAGAGAATCAAAGAATGACTATAATTTTGAGGTGTTTCTCTTTAGTCGAGAAATATATTGTCCACGCTTGATCTTGTTTATCAAAGTTTTGTGACATATATTATTACAGTACAAAATTTATGGTTATTTACCAAGCAAACTACCGAGCCACTAATGGTTAGACTCATGAGAGTCTTTCGTTATCCTGACTCTATATGTGCCTCATTAAAAGCCATTTGTTGGTCGTATCTCCATTGAGAACAAAAAGCTATATTTAACTGAAATAAAAAAAAGACGTAACATATCTTTTGTGTTTGATTTACTAATAGTTGGTTATTTCACAAACAAGATATTTATTTCACAAACAAGATATTTATCCATTTGAAGATGCACATGAAATTGAAATTTTGCTTAAAAGTTGCTTCGGGTACCCGTGGGGACATGGAAGTAGCCCCTCCGGTCCTTTTTCAAATTATGAGGGAATAACTATAACTTTAATATGAATATGTGAACATGTAATCCAAAATTTCTTATTTGGTTCGAGCTAAATTTTTATTCAGCAATGAATGCGTTTCATGAGAATTGCGCATTTATAAATTTTGTTTACCTGAAACTTTTGTCATTTGAAACAAAGAAAATGTGAAGCGCTGAATTAATTAATTATAATACGTACGAGTGTAGTTTCCGCACTTTGGATGGGGAAATCATTTGACATGTGTCAAAGTCATGCAGAGATGCATTACTCTGGCACAATTTGTCTTGCATGGTAAACTCGAGTTGTTATAATAGTTTGGTATGTTTATATTTTGGTCACAATATGGAAAAAATTCTAAACCATTCATTACATAAATAAATTAAAGGCTCTTATTTATTTACATTTTCTTCAAATATTATCTTTATTTTTTCATTTAATTCTTTTCGCGTCTTTTCAATTTTCATCGCGGAAGCTTTTTTTTAATCTCTTTTGCTTTCTCATCTTTTCTTTTAAAACTTTGTTACGTTAAAGTGTTTTTTTTCCTTCCACTTCTTAAAGTTCTTTTTCTAAACTTATTTTTCTTTAAATGGTTAAAGCCATTAATATGTATATTCATAATGTAGACAGTGAATGATATGGTAGTAAACGAATTGGAACAATAGAGGATGTGCAATGATTTCGATCAGAAATTCGTGGATTCCCGTAAGCTCTTAGAAATCTCGCTATTAATATATCGTCTCTATAAGAGTTGATGCTATACCAACCTTTTGGTGCTGAAAATATGGGTACTTCTATTCTTGGGCTGTTTGGATCTGTTAGTACAAAGACTGAAATATATTAAAGTTTTTCCATGGAAAATATGGAGATTGAATCTTCTACTACTCTAATAAGATTGAAAACTGAAGAGTCTTCAAAGACCAAAAAATGATCTCACAGTTCGAAAGCTGACTCCCCACGTGTTTCTCTTTTTACATTATGATGATCACACATATATTAAATCAACAAAACTGCCACAAAAACTTGTAAAGAATTCTAGAAAGGTGAATGTCTGGATGTCGAAACTGAGAAATACTCATGTTGTTGCTATAGTCAATAATTTGGTAGTCTTCACCATTTTGTTTAATATAAGAGTTCACTTCCATATGGACCAATATATTATCAAATTCTTGTCAATGCTTCATACGTGTCCCAACCAACTAGTGCCTATTGGATGGAAGATTATGATAATGTCAATAGTTAATTCAAGGCTATTAGTAAATGCCTTTGATGTTAGTGACTTGATATTGCTGTTAACCGTCGGTTTCATGGATACAATACCATACCTCTATATGTCACTGGATAGTGAATCCAAAATCAGCTATTGGTGAGGATAATAACCGCATGAGGGTAGGCTAGTAATTTCAAGTGGAGTTTTAAGGTGGTGTATGGGTGTTTAACGGTGGCGTGTGGGTGTTTAACGGTGGTGTGTGGGTGTTTAATGGTGGTGTGTGGGTGTTTAACGGTTAGAGTAGAAAGTAGAGAGATGATTAAGCAGCTTGGTAGCAGTTAATTCTTATTACCCCTAGTTAATGCGGGTGGTTAGGTATTTATAGTATAATGTTTGGCCCCTTATGGGCTTTCGGGTCATGTTTAATGGACCCGGGTCATGTTTAAAGACCCATGAGCTCTAAGTAGGAGAAAAAGTAGCTTAGTCAAGAAGTGTTTAGGTTTTTTAGTACTTTTGTCATAGTTCGAACGACCTTAAGTTCACAGTGTTCACACAAATCTGTCCGGTCCAAATAACCTGTTCGATCCATGTCCATGTAACCTGTCCGGTATTCGGAGAGACTAGACCGATTTGCCCTGTCCGGGGAGCATGCTGAATTCGGACTCATCAGGAACCCCTTTTTTAGGTGTTTGAGCAAATATTCTTGTCAAAGAACTGAAAAACAGTCCGATGTCTGAAGTGGTTTTCAATCCGGACAGATCTATGGGTATACCCGGACATGTTAAACTTTACGAATTCAGAACAGTTTTTGCCAGAGTTAGTGGGACACGTGTCGCCTTCTGATTGGACACTCCAGCCGTTTTTTCACCTTGAATTTCGCACCATCTTCTTTAATAAGTAACCTCTTTAATTACAAGTAGTGACATCAGCGCCGTCTTTTAATCATTGCCAAACTTTTCGAATTCTCCTAGGAATCAACTCATTTTCTCAGTTTCACTATAAATTCAAACTCATTCTCCACTGTTTTACCATCTCTTTCACATTTACTCTGCAAATTTACTCAGAGCTTTCTCTCTCTAAAGCAAAAAGTTTCCTTGGCAGTTTATGTTTACAGCAAGAACAGCATTGATCAAAGGTGGTTGGCTCAACCTTTCGGAGTTGGAGAAAGCGCAAAAGGTCGAGAAGGAAAGACGAATAGCAGCAGGGCTACCATCATCACCTGTTGAGAGACCAGTTGCTTCTGTTACAGAGTCAGATCGAGGCTCGTCCTCCTCCAAAGGTACTAAGCCCAAAAAACTCTTTCAATCCACCCTCTCGCCCATAGTCTCTGGTTCCTCGGTCCAGGAGTCAATACCTGCTGTTGAGCCAGGAGTTACCGCTACAACCGTTAGGAAACCTTCTCCTTTTATAGCTATGGGATCTGACTCTGATCACTCTCCGGAGAAACTAGTTATTAAGAGGCCAAGCCGGTTAGTTAAGGGACTAGCCTCCAAGAATACTCCCTCCAAATCGGGGGCGAAAAACAGTGGCTCTGGGTCTGGAGTGCCCATTAGAGCTCCCCGGGAAAGGCTATATGGTCCGGAGGCCAGCAGCCCGGTACCTCTAAGAGAGACTTCTGCCTCCGAGCCCCAACCTCAGGTGAGAATTCATAAAAACATAGAAGGTCAGCAGTCCGGACGCCAGGCTGAGCCAAGCTTTAACCCTCCCCGGACCTCTACCACAGACATTCCCCCAACAATTATGGAGGAGAGGATGGAGGACTCTGCTGAAAGGTCCCTTTTGAGTCTGAGTCTTCCAGCCAGACTGAAAATGCTGATATTGCCAAAAAAGGCAAGGAAAATCTGTACCCGAGGCATCCGGAGCTGCCGGAGTGCCTTGAAGAGAAGGTGGGGCCATGTTTCCACAGAGTTGAGCTCAAATATCTCTTGGCCTTACAAAATACCAAGTATGCATTCATCCATACTCTTGACCTGGGGCGAATGCGCACAAAATGGGGGATCCCGGAAAATGTGAAGATACGGATCCCCATCGATCCGGAGACCCCTATGGATTGCAAGAGGAACGGAATAGTCTTCTTTACAGAGCTATTTAACTGGGGACTCAGGTTCCCATTAGACCCGGAGATCGTTCGATACTTCCACCTGGTGAAGCTCTGCCCGAGCCAGCTGAGCCCCAATGGCTGGTTTACTTTGATGTCATGTATCATGGCATCCAGGCTGTCCGGGATCCCTCTCCTTATGGAAGAGTTCGCAGCGGTGGCCAACCTTTGCAAGCATCACCAATTCCCCTTTTATCACTTCAATATGGGGAACGATCTCAAGGCTGTTGATGATCTCTTGGAGTCAGAGAGCAAATGGAGGAGCCAATTTCTGTTCGTCAGTGGCGCTTGGGAAAATGGCAAAAAGATCAAGGTCGGAGAGAACCCAAGCCTCCTCAGGAGTAGGTGGAGGAGTGACCGTAAGTTCCTTACTTTAAATCTCTGTCCGTTTTTTTTTTAAGTTAGTTTAAATTAACCAGTTTCTCTTTTGTTCTAACAGAGCTGCCAAAGAAGTTCGGGGATTATCTAAAGGCCGGATAGACTACCTGTGGCAAAATCAATGCTTGGGCCGCAAAGAACTGGGAGAATCGATTCCACAAAGCCTTCACCGCTGGAAATCTAGCAAGGTCTCACCTGTGGAACACCACAGGTCGGAGAGACCTAACTTGGGAGGAGCTCACCACCCAGCCTCCCGAAGACATTGTGCTGAGAAGGTCCCATGAGTTAGATGGGACACTCTACCTGCCTGCCCGGGCTAAAGCCCCAAGTAAAATGAAGGGCAAGAAGAGAGGCAAAAAGGTAGCGAGTGATGCTGAGAAGGATGCCCCAGCAGACCCAGAGGGGCCGGCCCAGGTTCAAATCGATGCAGCCCTCTTGCAGGTGGTAGAGCAAGAGACCGAAAGGCATGAAGTAGACCTCCCAAAACCTCCAAGGGCTCCCAAGAGGACTCGCAAGCAAGTAGGAGAAGGCACTGACCGGGAAGCCAAGAAGAAAAAGACTTCCCAAGGAGATGAGCTCGCTCTTCGGGATCCGGAGCCTTCCTTCCCCACTGACCCCTCTGACCCAACACTGGCCGAAGAGATCCCAAGGGATTTTCATACCGATGAGGTAGAGGGGGGAGATCTCAACCTCGATGGAGTGGACATCACCGGTCTAGCTGGACTTGGTGAGTATTTCCTTGGCCTCCCTAGAGACGAATTTGTAGAGCCCTACGTTCTTCCAAGAAGCTCCAATACGGTCAATTTCAATGGTAAGACTTTCATGGTTTCTAGTGAAAAGGACACTATAGCCCATTCCTTGTTTAGTAATGTGCAGCCAGTTCTCACATTGGAGAGGCAAGTCCGGAGTCAGGCAGACACCATCAAAGACCTCAAGTCTGAGAAGGAAAAGCTGTCCGAAGACCTCCACACTGCCACCACCAATGCTGACTTGCTTAAGGAAGCAAATGAGGAGCTGAAGAGGAAGCAAGATGAAAGCAACACAAAAGTTGCCACCCTAGAAGAAACCATAAAAGATCTTCAGGAGAAGCTGTCCGGTATGGGGAAGGACCTTACGACCTCAAGGGGAGAAACTACTGCAAAGGAGAAGATCATCACCAACTTGACTACTGACAAGATTGCTCTAGAAAATGCAGTGACCCAGGCTGTTGAAGAGAAAAATGCTCTGTTAAAGGACCAAGAGGCCACAATCAATGCCAAGATCAACGCCTATGCCAGGGAAATGATTAAAAGTGAAGAGTTAATGATTCAAAGGGTAAAGTCTGATATGGTTCTCCTTTTTCATGAAAAATTTCTGAAGAGGACCCTGGGGGACTTATGGCTCTATGTGGATGATGATGACCTTCCATATTATACAATGGTCGATGATGATGGAATTCCCAGTGAGTCTTCATCTGATGATGAAGAGAGGACCGGAGAGAGCCCTGGCGAAGAGGAGAATGATCCCAAGGGCAAGAAAGTAGTCGAAGGGGGGAGCGACTCTAAGGGTAAGAAAGCAGATGAAAGGGAGCCATCTTCAAAGGCTCAACCTTAATTTATGATTTACTTGGTTTATCTTTTATTCAAACCAAAGTCCTTGGAAGGCCAAGGCACTTTTTTTTGTTGTGGTGTCCGGTATTTGTTCGGACAGGTTTTTTGTGCTGTATCCTGACTCACTCGAAAGTCCTTGGAAGGCCAAGGCAATTTTAAGTTGTTTAATGAATATTTCTGTTTTGCACAACCATTATCTTCTTTCATTGTTTGTTTTAGTTTAGATAGCTAGAGTTTAAGTAGCTTTTAATTATTGCGTTGTGAGAGTGTTTAAATTCTCCGGCTAGAGTTTAAATAGCCCTTAGATCTTTCATTCCGGGTGGTATAACAAAAGATAGAACTTTGAAAATACTTAGAAAATTTTGAAGAAGGCATCGAATTTTATTCAACCATTCGGACACCTCACTAAAACCTCCCCGTGCCACCAGGGAGGAAAGAGTATGCCCCCAAATATTTACATGGAAGTTCAAACAAGTAAATATTTACACAAGTATTATTCCAAGTACATCCGAAGATGCTCAATATTCCAAGGGTGAGTTAAAACCCTGCCATCTTTGTCTTCCAACCAATAGGTTCTAAGCTTGATTCTTTCAACCACAATATACGGACCCTCCCAGGTAGGGGCCAGCTTTCCGAAGAGCTTTTCTTTAGTGTCTAAGAAGACCTTCCTTAATACTTTGTCCCCTGGTTGATAATCTCTTCTCTTAACTTTAGAAGCAAATCCGCTTCTCATCAAGCCCTGATAGTGTGCCACTCTAAGGCGAGCTTTAACCCGTCTTTCTTATATTAAATCAAGTTGATTTCTGATGGCCATCTCATTAGCGTGTCCGGAGAAGTTGTGAACACGAAAGGAAGGG
This sequence comes from Limnanthes douglasii subsp. nivea, assembly GCA_036936605.1. Classification (NCBI taxonomy): domain Eukaryota; kingdom Viridiplantae; phylum Streptophyta; class Magnoliopsida; order Brassicales; family Limnanthaceae; genus Limnanthes; species Limnanthes douglasii. Next base: position 163,474,553 of record JAUPFV010000005.1, on the reverse strand, counting down.
AGTGTCTTTTCTATGGGGGGCTACTGCATCCATTCCATAGACCAATGCGAAGGGTGATTCTTGTGTTGCATCCCCAGGTGTTGTCCGGTAGGCCCACAAGACTTCTTGTAAATAACTAGGCCACTTCCCAGCAGCCCCTTCCAGATTCTTCCTTAAACCGGACAGTATAGTCCTATTAGCCACTTCAACTTGCCCATTAGCTTGTGGGTGGAAAGGTGAAGAAAAAAAATGCTGTATACCCCTTGAGGCACAGAAGCTTTCCATTTCTCTATTGTCGAACTGTGGCCCATTGTCTGTTGTTATTTTCTGTGGGACACCAAATCTACAACATATGTTGGACATAATGAATTTTATGACAGCTTTCGATGTTGTTCCCGCCAGGGGAGCTGCTTCTATCCACTTTGAAAAGTAGTCAATGGCCACAATTATAGTTCTACGCCCTCCGGACGCCACAAGGAGAGGCCCTACTAAGTCCAACCCCCATTGAGCAAAAAGGATGGGCTCATAAATTGACTCCAAAGGAATGGCTGGTACATGAATTTCATTGCTGTACCTCTGGCATGGGTCACACCTCTTCACCAATTCCTTAGCATCTTTCATAATCGATGGCCAATAATATCCGGAGAGTAATACTCTTCTTGTTAGAGCTCTAAACCCACAATGGACTGATCCCTCACCATCATGCAATTCGGAGAGGACCACTTGTGACTCATCATCCCCTAAACAACGTAGGAGAGGTTTACTATAGGATTTTTTGTACAACACTTCTCTCAACATAATGAAACCACGAGCCTTGTGTTTCAATGTTCTGGCTTGTGATTTATCTGAAGGCACAATACCATCGGACAGATATTGCATGAGAGGAGATCTCCAATCCTGAGGCTTCTTTACCTGTATTTCAAAAACTTCCTCTTCTTCACCCTTACTAAGTTGAATAGAAGGGCTTTCAAGCACATGGATCCATGGGTAAGACTCTGTATATGCTATTGTTGCTAATGAGTCTGCTAGCTCATTTTATGCCCGGGGAATGTGTTCGTAGACAATAGCTTTAAATTTTAGTGCTTCATTCTTGAGGAGGAGTAAATATTTCACAAGTTGCTCCTTTCTAGCCTCAGATTATCCTAAGGCATGGTGGATAAGCAATTGGGAGTCACTTAGCAGTTTTACCCTCTTAGCCCCACAGATGTAGGCTAACTTTAACCCAACTATAGCTGCTTCGTATTCGGACTCGTTATTAGATGCCCTGAAAGCAAAACAAATAGCCTGGTACATACTATCTCCATAAGGGGAAGTTAAACATATTCCTGCACCACATCCCATAGTGCTAGATCCACCATCTGTTCGGACGATCCAGACTTTCTTGTCTTTTGTATCAGTATCTTGCTCCGAATTCCTATCGGAGTGGAACTCAACCAAGAAATCAGCCACAGCTTGGGCTTTTACTGCTGTCCGGGGAGCAAAGTCTATGTCGAAGTCCCCCAATTCTACTGACCACTTAGTCATTCTGCTTGAAATGTCTGCTTTTTGAAGGACATTCTTTAAGGGAAAAGAGGTTCGGACAACAATAGGATGAGCCTGGAAATAAGGCCTCATCTTTCTTGCAGCTATTACCAGAGCTAATGCCAATTTTTCAAGTTTCAAGTAACGTCTCTCAGCATCTATCAAGCTCTTGCTGATGTAGTACACTGGGTGGGGATACCTATCGACTTCTCTTACCAGCACAGCACTGATGGCACAACTTAAAACTGCCAAATATACAAAGAGAGTCTCCCTATCAACTGGTTTGAACAAAGTTTTGGGGGAGGACATGTGTTTGTTGATTTCATTGAAAGCTTCATCACACTGTGGGGTCCACTCGAAACCCTTTGCACCCTTCAAGGTTTGGAAGAAATGAGCACACCTGTCCGAAGACCTGGAGATAAATCTGTTTAAAGCTGCTAATCTCCCCGTTAACCGTTGTACTTCTTTGACATTTCGAGGAGGTTCCATCTGGAAAAGAGCATTCAGCTGGTCCGGATCGGGCTGTATTCCATGCTCACTTATGATATAGCCTAAAAACTTCCCGGACTGCACTCCGAAGACACATTTCTCAGGGTTTAACTTTAAATTTCCTTTTACCAAGTTGGCAAAAGTTTCTTGGAGATCGGACAAGTGTAACTGCTCATCTACACTCTTCACCATCATATCGTCAATGTAAACCTCCATATTTCTTCCAATTTGATCAGCAAATGCCTTGTTGACTAGCCTCTGATAAGTAGCCCCAGCATTTTTCAAACCAAATGGCATCACCTTGTAGCAATGGAGACCCTTGTCAGTGACAAATGTGGTATGCTCTTGATCTTTTGGATCTACTTGAATCTGATTGTACCCGGAGAAGGCATCCATAAAGGAAAGCAACTTGTTCCCAGAAGTAGAGTCTACCAACTGATCTATCCGGGGGACCGGATACAAATCTTTTGGGCAAGCTCTATTGAGGTCTGTGAAGTCAATGCACATGCGCCACTTGCCGTTTTTATTTTTTACCAGGACAGGATTGGCAGTCCACAAAGGGTATTGAGATTCTTTAATGTGCCCCATCTTAGTGAGTCTGTCAACCTCTTGTACTATGACATCAGCCTTTTCTTTTGAAAAAGCTCTTCTCTTTTGAACCACTGGTGCTACATCTCTCCGGACAGATAGGTGATATGATATCACTTCTGATGGAACTCCAGTAACATCAGCATTGCACCAAGCAAAAACATGCTAATGGTCTTTCAAAAATTTCAACATCTCTTCTTTCAACATTGGTGGCATCTGGGACCCTATCTTGACACTCTTGCCTTCTTCCAAACAGTGCGTTTCAACCTCTTCAATTGGAATCAACACTCCAGGGGTCTCTCTGGGGTCATAAATTTCACCCTCACCCCCAGAAAGGCCCTCAAACTGCTATTGATCATTTATTCGGACTGCCCCCAGTGTTCAAGGAGCCAGGGCAGTGGCATAGCATTCTCTTGCAATCTTTTGGCTGCTCCGGACAACCCCAACCTGTCCCTGAACAGCATACTTTAAGCACTGATGGACTGTTGAAGCCACTGCATGCATCCTAGAGAGCCAAGACCTCCCTAGAATAGCATTATAGCAAGTGGGACAATCCACCACAATAAAGAGTATTCTAACCATTTTCTTGAAAGGGCCCCTGCCCAATAACACCTCTTCTTCGAATTCTCCGATCACATCAGCTGAGCTGCCTGTGAAGCCCACGATTGACCTGTCCGACTTTTGAATCACAGCTGGATTTCTCATTTTCTTGTAAGTGGTTAGGAAAAGGATATTGGCTGAGCTTCCAGTATCCACCAAAATTCGCCTTATTTCATTGCCCCCTATAGAGGCTCCTATGACAACAGCATCCTCATGAGGGCCAGAAATGTCTCTCAAATCATCCTCATCAAAGACAATGAAGGGGAATGAGTTCGGTGACTGATAAGATATCATGCCTCCTTCTAGCTGGGAGGCTAAATTATGAACATGCCTCTTTCTCGAAGAAGCAGTAGGAGCTGCCATAGTGTCCCCTCCGAAAATTGTAAGTGACTCGAAGAATTTAATGAGCCCGGAGACCGACCTAGAACACTCCTCTATAGCACCCACCCTGTTTCGAGTTGGATCATGATCCAAGTATTCAGATTCCACATCAAAGCTTTCAATTATAATCATGGCCCCCTCCGGGGCAACATTACTTGGACCAACCCGGTGAGTGTTGTCAGGCCTGATGCCTCCTCTTCTTTTAACGTATGCTCCCAACTTTCCCCTTTCAATCAGGTTTTGAACCTCTTGATTCAATGCTATGCAATCATCAGTGGTATGGCCAATACCATTGTGATATTGGCAAAAGGAGTTGTTACGATGCTCTCTGGGAGACTGCAAGGTTGCTGGTCTCCGGTAATGCACCTCATCTTTTGTCTTATCGAAAATGGTGGCCACACTTTCTTTGAGCTCTGCGAACCATTCCGGTTGGACCCAAGGCCCTCTCTTGTTTCTGGATTGTTGACTTTGAGCAGGAGTTGCTGGTTGAGACTGAGCTTTTGCCCTGTCATGCCCTTGTCTGGTTTCTCTTGCTTATTCCCGGACTGGTTTTGATTTGGAGTTGGTGCCACTGGGGTGGACCTCACCTGTCTGTGCACCCTGGTTTTCTTTGTTTCATCAATGTTTATTTGTTTGCCAAATTGATTTAGCAATCCTCCCCAGGTCATAGCCTTCTTTCTGGTCACCGAATCAGCCAGATTGCCTGGGTTCAAATCTTGCCTTAGGGATGCTATTGCCACCTGTTCGAAGCAATCAGCCAACCCATTCTTTGTGTTCACAAAACGACTTATGTACTCTTTCAAGGACTCATTTGGCTCCTGGGCACAATGGATTATTGTATCTCCATTGCCCTTCAGCTCCTTACTCCCTACAAACTGCCTTCGAAAGGCCACCCAAAACGTATCAAAATCTTTAATACAACCCTGAGGCAGGCTGTTGTACCATTTCAGAGCACTCCCCGTAAAAGATTGGGAGAATACCCTACACAGTAGTTTATCATCGTCATCGAAGTTCATCATGAAGTTCTTGAATTGCTCCAGATGATTGTCCGGATCAGTACTGCCATCGTACTTCTCCATTTTAGTGCTATCAAACCTCTTGGGGAGGTTTCCGGACAGAATTTTAGAAGACAGTGGAGACTGCCTCCAATTCCTTCCACGACTGAACACAGTATCCTCATTGGGAGTTGCAAAGATACCTGGTTCATCGTGGAAAGCAAAAGGATCCATTAGCATCTTGTCTGTATACCTCCGGTGGTGAGATGACCCCTTTCCAATATGTCTTTTCATTCTTCCATGGTGGTCTCTTTTTCTTGAATATTTCTTAACCTGCTTTTGTTTTTTCTTGGTTCGACCCTCATCGCTGCTAGAGGACAAGGATTTTTCATTTCCCTCACTGTCCGAAGAGCTACCCGAAGATTCTGAGCTCGAGTCAGAACTCTCCACAGGCTTGGACCGGTGAGACTTTTTATAGCTAGCATGAGTCTTTTTAGTGCTCACATGAGTTTTCGAAGCCTCAGGCTCCCTGGGGTTGTCGGTGTGATGAACAACCGATGCCTTGGATTTTTCTTTCAGGCCCATCTTGGCCTTTTCAGCCCTCAGAGCTTCTATCTCAAGCTTTAACCTATCGCGCTCTTGGACAGTGTACTCATCGTTTTCTTCCACCACTTCGAGCAAAGCTGGTGGAAGCTCTGTATTGTCCGGATTCATACTGACAGAATTTCTTGGGAGGTTTTGAATGCTTGATTCAGGCACCTTTCTTCTCCCACTATGGTCGCCAATTTGGTGAGGATAATAACCACCTGAGGGTAGGCTAGTAATTTCAAGTAGAGTTTTAAGGTGGTGTATGGGTGTTTAACGGTGGTGTGTGGGTGTTTAACGGTGGTGTGTGGGTGTTTAATGGTGGTGTGTGGGTGTTTAACGGTTAGAGTAGAAAGTAGAGAGATGATTAAGCAGCTTGGTAGCAGTTAATTCTCATTACCCGTAGTTAATGCGGGTGGTTAGGTATTTATAGTATAATGTTTGGGCCCTTATGGGCTTTCGGGTCATGTTTAATGGACCCGGGTCATGTTTAAAGACCCATGAGCTCTAAGTAGGAGAGCAAGTAGCTTAGTCAAGAAGTGTTTAGTTTTTTAGTACTTTTGTCATAGTTCGAACAGCCTTAAGTTCACAGTGCTGAATTCGGACTCATCATCTATAATCTTCCCAATTATGATAAGACGAAGAAGAATAAATTTGTTTGTGTCTCATAAAATTAGAAAACCAAAAAGAAAAAGCAAGTAAACTTGACATCTCAATTTTGAAAATTATTTAGTAAGTATATTCACTTTGTTTTCTTTGTTATGCTTTATTCAGTATTTTTTTTTAAATTTATTTGACATCATCAAAGGGAATAGTTCCAATAAAGGTGCCAACCCTCATGAGTATTCAGAAGAATGGCTAACACTTATTCAAAGATCGTGAGATAAATTTGATCAATGCAACTAAGCTTTTTACCAAAATATGAACTTTTTTGATGTTTCAATGCGGCTCAAATATATCCAACTTTAATAGTTGTGTAACATATTTTTAAACCCATTTATCATTGACCATGTATCTCATGAAATTTCTAGATCTCACACCGAAGGTGCAAATTTTTGTATTGAGCTTTAAATTGACTATTCTGATGGTGGAAACTATCTCAACAAGTTTTGCCGAGTGATGTTATCATGATTGCTTATGACCATCATATCACCATTTTAGGTATGTATGTTTCAACAAGATGGTTTGAGAAATACTTATTGATCAACCCCTGATATGTCCTCTATACAATATTAAGCCCAAAATTAAATAATTTTGTGGGACTGTAGCCATCACTTTGTGATAAATTTTTTATATTTTTGATATGCTTAATGCATCGGGATTTTATTGTAGCCTAAACATTCATCCATGAAGAAGAGAATTTTGTTCTCCAAAGTTGTATATATCAGGTGATATATGTTTGGTAAAAGAGAAGGATCCTTTGGACATCATTTTATAGTTGGTATATCTCAACCTAGACGAAGGACTCAATTTTCTTATACTTTGATGAATTCCACCTCTTCCCCCGGGTCGATTAGGTGATGACCCTATCGGCTCATCTATATTATTAATGACGATAGATGTCCTTGGTAATTGTAATATCTCGAGTGTCAAGGAGGCTGAGTAAAAATCTATTACCATTCTCGGATTGCTTCTTAGTACTCCAATCCTACTATTGAATATATACCGAACGAATTGATGTAATATTGATATTATGAAATGCATCTGGTCCAACCAGGGTCCGTCTATGATTATATTGTATGAAAAAAGTGCATCCACTTTAATGAACATGCACTAAACCTAATTTATATGCTCTCCTTTGCCAAATATCACATCTAACTTTAACACTCCCAAAACCTAGGGCGACTATCTTGGTAAATGTAGTTAACACCCTATTGGATGGTATTAGTACCCACACCAAATACATATTTTTATAATTATTTTTAGATAATATATTGGTTGAGCTGTTAGTGTATATCATAATCCTTCTAACTTTTAATTTTGCTATCTTAACTACAATTATTACCACATCTTCATGTGATGCTGCAACTCTTCTAAGGTCATCATTATCAAAGCTAATTACATGATAGAGGTTTCTATATAAATGTGTTGATAATCTATTATGATATTGTATATCTTGATGCTGTGTATATATATTCTTAGAATCTTAAATGATACATGATAGGCTATCCCATCTTGCTTATGGGATATATATTCGTGATCGCCATGTCTTTCAAGGATCTTGATGATTCGACAACTTCAACAACTTTTCGTTGTTCCTGTTTTACTAGATGTCGAGGTTCAATCGCGATTTGCCTTGTCTCAACTCGATACAACTTCCTAACAAGCTTCATGAACTTGCCTTCATCAATAATATTTTATACTTCATTCATTTAAGCGGGGAAATATCAGTTGTAGTGTTTCACATCGCCGTGGAGTTTAAAGAACTTGCTCTTATCTCTCATCTCCTTAGAAGTGGACATCTTCTCAGGTCGCCAAAGCTTGGCTATTCGTAGATTAGCCTCAGGTTCTTAGCTAGTTCCGCATAAGGTCTTTGACCAAGCCACTCATAATTTATATGTTGTTTTAGCTATTATTTAAGATACTTCTAAGCTTGCCCCCGAAGCCTTGAATTTGGTTGTGATGTCTCAACCTCGTAAAAATTTCAGTTGTGCTAATTTTGAAACTACGAGCTTCAGGTTGAGCCTTTGCTGTATGGATTTGTGCCACTGAAAGAGGCTCATTAGAATTTTCAAAGGTTTAGTAGGGAGGATATATGCTTGGAATGCCTAATAGACTGTCCCTTATAATTTTATTTATTTTTATATATTTTGTTATTATAAACAAAAACTCCCCAAAATTTATGGTAATTTTATTCATGATATTTTATGCCCAAAGTCCCAATGAATTTTTTGGCCTGCAAGCCACACATACAATCAAATTGTGGCAATCTATCACATCATTTTCTATTTGAAATAAAAATTGAATGTAATTTTGTAAGCTCTGTTTTAACCACCACTTATAATGAATAATGTAGTCATTATTTCCCTTGATTACTTTGGACCTTATGAATTGGTTCCCAAAGGCAATTCGTAGCATCTTAAAGTTTCAGACGCTGAATAGAGGAAGTAGGTTAAACCATATCAGAGACTGCCTATTAAAACCATGGAGAACACCCTACACATGAATCCATATCTTCTATAAAACAAAGAGGATAAACATTATTGTTCTTTTTGAGTTTTTTTGGCTTTTAATTTTTTTTTAATTTTTTAGGAAATTGGTGAATGGTGTGAAAAATATTTGAAAGGAGGTTTTAAAGAGCTCATCTTGCAGATACCTTATTTTCTTACAGACGCATCAATTTGGTGGTGTTTTGTGTAAAAATATTTTCTAATGACAGATATATGATTAGAGGGATAAAGTAGTCAAGAATGAGGTTAATTAGATTGGTCGAGAGTTTCTAGAGTGTAAACGTAGCTAGATAAAAATCGATCAATATGAGGGATTAATATAGGAAGTGGAACATATAAGTAATGAAGAGTGTGAGAAAGTAGTAGAGAAACATGAAGTTATATACTAGAGAAAGTGAAGTTAGTTGGCTAGAAAATAAAGAATTACTTGTAAAATATGATATTTAGAAACAAGCTAACTGAAGAAGAAAGAGTAATTTTACAAACAATGTAAGAAGCCTCGTGAATGAGGAATCCGATAAAAGTTTTAGGTAGGAATATCGACAAGAGTTGCATGAACTTCCTGCCTAGGTCTCTGAACATAAGTTTTGTATTATATAACTTTATCCGTACATGATCTAAACGTCTCATTACACTTAAAACCTTCTTATTATTTTTTTAGAATTTGTAATCTTATCAATTGAGATAAAATATATAAATTTATATAAAATTGTTTAAAATAAATTAATGTAAAACAATTTTTTAAATAACTTTAATATCATTTTCAAAAATGATATTGATAATATTGATTTTTTAAAAATACAACAACAACTAAGAAAAACTTCCATCAAAATTAAAATTAATGTTCGTACAAAAATACTTTATCCAAGTATTCAACTTCAACATTCAATTTTTTATCAACGAAGTTTAAACCCCCGATAAAAAATATGATAAGTGTTTGGTTCGAGTCTGTCTATCAAAAGCTTTTACCAACAGATTCAAACATTAAAATTATAAATTCGATTAGTTTATTGCTCAACTTACAAATAATTAATTCTTTCCCTATAACGAGTGTTAAGAACTAAATTGATAAAGTAGTTTAAATGGATGCTTATAAGATTTAGGTGTATTTTTAGCGGTAATATTTAATGGTGAAATTTACCAATAGTCAGCTGGTATCAAATTCATTTACTAGCTTGATAAAATAAAGATAAACACATAGTGATCTATGAGTGTTTATAGATAACCATATGGTAGTTTGAAGTATATTTAACCTTTTTCATGTTTTTTAAAAATATCACGTCGTCAAAAAATAATAATCTTAAACTATCATTGGTTTTGTTTTTTAAGACAAACAAAATTAGATCCGTGAAATATATATTTTTAAAAAACTTTAGTTGCATAATTTAGTGTAATTGGGTTGCAAAATAAATATGGAAAAAGTATATATGTTCTACTTGCGAAATTATGTGTAATTTAGTTGCTAAAACGAAATTGTATTCCAATTGTATAAAATGTGTAATTTGGTTGCTTGAAAAACAACTGTATTCCAATTGCGGAACTGCGTGCAAATGTGTTGCGGAAATAAGAAGAAAATAGTTACAAAAATTAAATATTGTTGCTAAATAAGTTTGATTATGTGAAAAACAAAATATAACTTGTTTTTGTGAAAATAAATGTTAATTAGATGTGAAACAACTAAATTTTTGTAGTTGCAAAAATATGTGGATTTTATGTTGAAATAACTTCTTTATAAAAACAATTAGACTACGTTCCATGTACAAAAATATGTGCAATTTGGTTACAAAATTAGTCTAGAAAAATAAATTGTGTTATAGTTGCAGAATCACGTGTAATTGATTGTTGAAAATAAATTGTAATTCGGTTGTGGAAATACTCATGATTTGGTTGTAAAAAAAGAAAAGAAAAAGATTCTCTAAATATATCAATCATTGATTTTGTTTTTTTATTTTAAAAAATAAAAATATATTTATTTTTTGAATTTGTTTTTGAGTTTAGACTTGAAAGATATGGATTTTTGAAGGATACAAATAAATGATTCTTGAAAGTTGTATGTATTTGTGTATAAATGGGTATTGTTTGATTAATTTATGATACAAAATCCAGGTGGTGTCGGAAATTTATTTTCTAGCATGGTGGTTATCGGTAACAATTCTATATAATTTGAGATGGTATCGATAATTTGAGTTAGTCCAAATAAATATGAGATGGTTCGAGAGGACTGAAACGGTTAAATATTTTTAGTCGAATTAAATTTGATAAAAAAAAATAGAAATAATTTTTAATTTTTTTTCTATATAGTTAAGTCATATAAACCGATAAGAATGACTTAGTAAACCTTCGAGGGATTGCATAGTACAAATCTAGGATTATTCTATCCACGTTTATCTATAATAAGGAGCTTATTTAATCCCTCACGTATATCTAAGTACATAGTCAGATCCACCATTGAAGCCGTCCCCAATTTGATCATCAAGTCAACACAATAATTAGCTTATCTATAAACATGGTTGAATTCCAAGTTTGGATTGTTTGCAAATAGTTCTCTACATACAATAAGTACATCTTCTTCATGGGCCCTATTGTCGTCACCAATTTTCATTAGCGCGTGTAACTATAGCGAGTTTATCTCTATAACAAACAACCCATACTTACGGACCAACGTCATATATAGTCCAAATTGTAACATATAAAGTTTAGTCTAACAAATATGACCTTACCAAGATTGATCCTGCGAATCCACATAAAGATTAACCACTCATATTTTGGAACACTTGCCCTACTCTTGCTGTCATACGATTCGACCACAAGCACCTGTCTACATTAAGTTTAACTCATATACTTGGTTTCATCCATTTTACCAGCATACTTCCCGATGAAATTATAAGCCCTCCATCAACCTCTTTACCCCAAGCTCGAATATAATCTTTGACCGCGTTACAAACCATAACTCAAATGTTTTCTATGAACTTTTGCCTCGCATTGAGTTCAAAAATCTTAAAATTATTTCCAATCATATATGACATACTATAGCCAATCAAAGAGTGGAATTTTCTAGGCTCATGAATTTCCACCGACACTTTAGTAATCCACACCATCCTCTAACTTGAAGTTTTGATGCTCTTCGAGTAGGTGCTACATATTGCGTCATGATCACGAATCTTTTTTTTAAATAGGTAAGACCAATCCATAATTCCCAAATATATACTTACCTCTCACAATCTTGGAGCAAGTTAATAACCGTCTCCGGGGCCTTACAACATCCATTGCAAAGAATCATCATCGTGACACCCTATCTCACCAAATCAACTAGCGTCAGAAGTCTATTACTTATGGCACCCACAAGAGTACTCATATTTGTTTGCAAACACTTGAGTGCCGAAAGTTTTTTCCATTTGATTATTGCCTCATCACTCGGTGGGATCAATAAAATATAAACTATTTTTACCTAATAAAATCGCGATGGCTCCTATTTTATTTGTACCGTTTCCCATTACAATGCCGAATTATACTCGTATCATTAATCACCACGTCCATTCCTTCTAATATGTTTTTATACATCTTTGAGTCTAACGATTTAACTACACGGTTCATCAGTTCTTCCTTAAAAATATTTTTGTTTGAGAACCCTCACCCATAACCCATTGTCATTTTGTAAGATCCTCCACCCAGTTTAGCTAAGAGTGCTTTATTGATATTCCTTGTACCTTTAAATCTTACTTTATCTTCTTTTTTCGGTTTACACATCATGTCTCATGCCATCCTATGTATCTTCCTACCCCCCCCCCCCCCCCTCAGGTGAACCCTAAACGAAATCTCTAATAATCCTATCGAATTTGTTGCATACATACACCGATAATTGTATTGTCAGTATAATATAAGTCATGATCACATTCAAACCCGATTGTGCCAGAATTATCTGACCCACTAGAGAGAGATTATGCGCTTTCTAATTTGGTTATTTTCACATAATCTTTCAATAAAACCCTATCAGAAGACAACCTAAAGAAATTAGCATACCCAGTTTCGTCTACAAAGATTCACTAAGACAAAAAAACACTCCTAGACGCCAAATAAATTTTGCAAGTCTGTTGTATATTCTCAGAAAATACCATTATCGACTTCTCATCGCTTATCGATTGACCGGATTCATTGCAAAATAGATGTAATACTCCATAAACTAAGTCAACTTGTTTTTTTTGAAGCCTTCCGCAAACAAAAATACATCGTGTGCAAAAAACACATGAGAGACCAGGGAATTTCCTATGGGGTCAGAGTGGACTCCAGTCAGCACTACCACAAAGACCACGAATGAGAAGATATAATCATTCAATACACATGAATAAAAAGTAAGGAGCCAACATGACCCCCTTTTTATACCTCTTTGCGGTGTGCACGAATCGATCAATTCTTTATTCCTCATAATTTACATCAACTTCAACCTTATGATGGTGATTATAAGCCTTGCCCAGGTCGTTTGGATCCCAAACTGAGTGATATTATCCTCAATGAAACGCCAATTGAGTTTGTCATACACTTTGGATAGATCGATCTTAACCGCCATATATCCTCGTACCCCGATAGTCTACCTAATGCACAAAGACTATATTATTTACAGTAAACCGACCATGAAGAAAGCTCGTGTATTGGGTCTAATACGCTCGACTAACAAGGGTCACAATCTGTTAACCATTTTTGGTCTAATAAGTTTTACCGGAACATTAATGAAGCTTATCAGATAGAACGAACTGACCATCTCTAGGTCAACAACTTTAAAAACTAAATGAATAATCGTACCATTAAACTGAGAAAGGACCCATCATCTTCCAATCCCGTAACAAAGTATCTCACAAATAGACTAACCAACCATATCTCAACTATTACGATAAAATGTAACAAACATACCATATGATTCCAAAACTTTTGATGAATTTGATCGCAACACGACCTCCTAAATCTCTTCATCCAGAAAATCATAAACTAGAAGATCTGATTCGACTTTCTCAATTAATAATATATAAATAAATTAAACTAGAATTTAATTATTTAGTATATATTTGTTTAGATATTTAAAAATAATATTTTATTTAATAATATATTTTATTAAATTTAAAAAACCTTTTCAAAACCATTCAATTTTCAACTGATCATTTTTTTATATATGATATAATATGTATTAGGGAAAAACTGGCTTGGATCAGTCTCGCATTTTAAAAATCACTGGTCATAACACGTTTATGTTAAAGATATAAGGCCTAGGCCTATTAGCCAATATAGTTTGTCTATCAATAAGAGCTTTATACTCTATGTCATTGGTACGCTTTCTAAATAATAAAGACGAAAGTTATTTCCTCCATGTTATTTTTTATTTCCTCCATCAATTGAAAAATCCTCGATGATTTTATTTCCTCCATAAAGGAAGTTACAAAATTGTCTTTTTACCCATTTTTTCTTCGCAAAACCATTACAGTAACATACTCATTCTATTCAGAACAACAAAACTCATTCTTCACCCTAGAGAACTACCTTACAAAACTCATTCTTCACCCTAGAGAACAACAAAACCCCTAGAGAAAGCTTGGAGAAAAAAATTCTAGGTTCTTCCCTATTATCAAATTTAGGGTTTGTAGTTAGATTTTGTTGTTCGATTTCGATTAGGGTTTGAATTTAGATTTCTATGTTAGATTCGATTAGGGTTTCATTTGGGGTTTGATTTCATTGTTAGAATCGATTAGGGTTTGATCTTGGGTTCGCCTTGGGATATCCTACTGTTCTGATTTTTTTTTCCCACTGAGCATGTGATTCCGAGTGCCCTACTCGGAATCACATGCTCAGTGGGTAAAAAAAATTCAGAACAGTGTGTGTGATTGATATTGTAGATGGATGGTAGAAAAAGAGAACCTTTTAGGTGGTTTTAAAACAGGGATTAGAAGTCTGTACTACGTCTCCGTAAGTGCACCTTTGGTTGAACTATTGAATACGGTAAATGTTAAAAGATCGTTAACACTTGGTAGCAAACATGTTTAGGTGTAGACATGTATACAAATAAATTATGTTGCCTACTTTTTTCGTATCTTATTTATCACAGAATTGAAGACGGCAATAGGTTGATTATATTTAATAGCGAGCACCATGGTTTTCTTACACTGGTGTTTTACACTTGATTCCGAGAGGGCCACTCAGAATCAAGTGCAATGTCCCAGTGAACAAATTATCACATTTGTTTTGAAAAATTGCAACTGATTCTGAGTGGCCCTCTCGGAATCAGATGCACATTTTTTTTTAAATTACACCTGATTCCTAATGCCCGGCTCGGAAATAGTTGTTTTTTTTCAGAATTGTAAAAATGGGTTTAGCTGAAAAAAATAAGTTTCGAAATAGGTATTTTCAAGCTACAAAGTTGTAAAACGTAAAAACAAGTTTAAATTACATTGTTTGTCGATTGAATTTTGTTCTCCGGCTTTGTTTGAGTTTCTTCATTTTCCATGATTAATCTTCAATAAAATTGAAGTTCTTTGTTTTAGGGTTAATTTTAGAGGTAGAATCATATATCTTGGATTAAAGTGAGGTTAATGCTGTGTTTTTTCATATAAGACTATCTATTAGATAAATGGCATCTAGTGATAAATTTGAAATAAAAATAAGGGTAATTTGGTAAAAGCAAGTCACTAGTGTTTTTGAAAATTTGAAAGATGGAGGAAATACAAAATAACACGGAGGAAATAGCTTTGGCCAATAATATACCCTAGTCATCTTTTTGTTTCTCTAGTCGTTTTTTTGTTCTACCTTTTTCTACATGGTATCAGAGCGTAGGTTTAGATCTTGAAGTTTTCGTGTCTTCCGCTATGTCGGCGGACAGTTTTCTTAGCTGTCCGCAGGAAGAAAAAAAACGAAAAATCGGTTTTCGGATCAAGTGTGTGCAGCCACAATCAACACACCTAATCGAGAGGTAAACAGTGTCTATTGTTTTCTGAATTTTGGACAATGGGTTCGAAACATCTAATCCTTCAATATAATCGTTGGATTATGATTCAGTGCTTCGGTTCGGTAGAAATCACTATTGGAACAGTGCAGATTTTTGTTGGTAAAATCGTATATTCAATTTTAATTTTTATTGGAAATTAGATTTGAATTTGGTATTTAGATTTAGTATTGAATTTAGTTTTGGATTTGAATTTGGTATTTGAATTTGACATTCAGATTTTGTTTGAGTATTTGGCGTTGAGATTTCATTTGGACTTTGTGTGGTGTTTAGATTTTGTTTGACGTTTGGACTTTGTTTGACGTTTGCTTAGATCAAAGTTTGTCGTTTTGATTTCGTTTTGCTGTTTATATTTTGTTTGACATGTGGATTATGTCTGAAGTTTGATTAGATCGGCGTATGTCGTTTTGATTCGTTTGTGTTTAGATTTTGTTCTTCGTTTAATTTGAATTTGTTAGTTTGGATATGAATTTTCTATAGATTTAGTTTGGATTTGTTTGGCTTTGTTTTGTTTCGTTTGGATTCATTTGGCTTTGTTAGGATTCGTTTGGTGTTTAGATTTCGTTTGGATTAGTTTGGAGTTTAGAGATTGAAGTTTAGATTTAGATTTTGGAGAATGGAGAATGGAGAATGGAGAATGGAGAATGGAGAATGAGAAGAGAATGGAGAATGGAGAATGGAGAATGGAGAATGGAGAATGGAGAATGGAGAATGGAGAATGGAGAATGGAGATTGGAGAATGGAGAATGGAGAATGGAGATTGGAGATTGGAGATTGGAGATTGGAGATTGGAGATTGGAGATTGGAGATTGGAGATTGGAGATTGGAGATTGGAGATTGGAGATTGGAGATTGGAGATTGGAGATTGGAGATTGGAGATTGGAGATTGGAGATTGGAGATTGGAGATTGGAGTTTGGAGTTTGGAGTTTGGAGTTTGGAGTTTGGAGACCGGAGACTGGAGATTGGAGACTGGAGATTAAACACCTGAGATTAGAGATTGGAGTTTGGAAATTAGAGATTGAGTTTGAAGATTGAAGTTTGGAATTAGAGATTGAGTTTGGAGTTTGGAGATTGGAGTTTGATTTTGGGTTTTGACGTTTTGATTTTGATTTGGGCGTTTGTTTTGATTTTGGCTTTCGATTATGGTTTTGAAGTTTGGTGTTTCGTTTTTGCTGCAATTTTGGTTTTCATTTCGTGTAACAAACTCACAATTGAAGAATAAGTATTGCGAGTTTAAGAAAGGGTGTTAGAAATGTAAGGCCTATGCTTATTAGACCATATAATTTATCTATCAATAAAAGCTTTACACTTTAAGTAATCGGTACGTTTTCTAAATAATAAACCGTAATCGTCTTTTTGTTTCTCTAATCTTCTTTCTTTGTTTTATCTTTTCCACGGTTTATACATCCAAAATACTAATTTCAAATATATAATGAAATACACTAGAAATCACAACTAAAAGAAAATAGATTTAGTTATTATTTCTGCAGATCGGTAAGTACCATATATCTGTCCTTACATCACTTTCTGTTGGGAGTAACAAGTAGAATCTCAGTACAACCATCTCTTAGTGACTTTAACTCTGAAACTATCTTTCATATGCAAGATAATGGAAAGACTAGGCCTAATAATTTGTCCTTCGACAACATCAAAATCATAGTTATGTAATACCGCGGCAGCCACAAGCTTCATTTGAGTAAAAGCCACTTCTTTTCCAAGACAAGTTCTTGGCCCTGCATTAAACGCCAAGAACTTATAAGACGGCTCGTGTTTAACCCCTCCTTTATCCGTAATCCATCTTTCGGGTTTAAATTCTCTGCAGTCATCTCCCCAAATGGAACACATCCTTCCCATCGCGTACAAAGAAAACATAATCTTTGTTTGCGTATCAACGCTGTGTCCACTTGGAAGGATGTCGGGTTTTAAAGGCGACTTGTGTTGGAATGGAACCGGAGGGTAAAGTCTTAGTGTCTCGCACAAGGCCCCGTGTAGATAGATTAAGTTGTTCACCTCTTGGAGGTTGAAAAATCTAAGGGATTCGGTTCTTGGAATTTTTGATTTGATTTCTTGTCTGATTTTGCTCAAGATTTTTGGGTTTGTAAAAACAAGCCAGAAGAACCAAGATAGAGCAGCACTAGTTGTGTCTCTACCTGCAAAGTAAGGGTGTTAAGAAACAAGTCAATCAGTTAAATTCAATCGTTATAAGATGTTTAACTAAAGAAAATTATGCTAAGATATGTTCTGCAGACACCATCAAAATTGTTTGCTATTACTGCCAGACAAAACTATGACATTATTTACCTGCAAGCATGAAATTCAAAATGATGTCTTTCAGGAATTTATCGTCAAACATCTCGCCTGATTTCAAATACGAAGCCAATAAATCAGAATCTTCTATAGTTCGCGTGCTCTCGCTCATATCCAACCTTTTTAAGGACACATACTTAGCCACTACGCGGTCAAGAATATGGCGTGCTTTTCTCATTTTATTTTCTTGTCCAACACGAAACCAGTTTTGCAGTTTCCAAAACGTTTCAGGTCTTACATGCCGATAAAATATAGCTTCTTCGGCATCATCCAATGCCTTTGCGAATTCATTTTCCGTGAAATCTTTTGAGAGAAAACACGGGTCGTAACCGGTTACTAATATACAAGTAGTGTCGAAAGTGAACCTTTGAAACAAATCTTGTAAATCCAAAACTAACCCTTGTTCGCAAACATGATTCAGAACAGAAACCAAACCTTGGTCCACTTTGTTTTGACTAGTCTTGACCAAAAATTCGTGGAAACTTTTATGGCTCATGAAAGTATGAGCCGATTTCCTTTGTGTTTTCCATAACTCGAAGTCCGAGTTGAAAATCCCATCTCCCAAAAAATCAAATATCTTCTTGAATTCGTGTCCTTTTGGAAAATTCGAGAAGTTGGAGCTCATGATGTAGTGTATATTGGATGGAAACGCGGTGACTAAAAGATCCATGTTTGCGAGTTTAGGACCTTTTAGAAAACGTGTCATTTTTCTGTTTTGTAGAATGTCCAAGGTAAAGTCGTGAATACGATGGACGTTCAAGACCAAGTCCGGCAACGGCCCGGCGATACACAGAAGAAGTTTCTTGTTTCGCAAGAAAGCAAAGACAAGAAAACAAGCGATTGCTAAGAAAGTTTCGAAAAACCCGATAAAAGCCATAGAAGCTTGTGTTATTTGTTCTAGTGTGTGAGAGGTATGTTTACTGATTTTTTCCCCTCTTATACAGAAGAAGAGAGTGCAGATACAGTATAATTTCTGTGTTCACTAAAAGTTAAATCTTTTATCCTTTGAAATCTTCTGCTGATGGTTCTTTATCTTTTTTCAGTGATTTAGCTGGAAAACAGACAATAAGCTGAAGTGGTCTTACGTTATCATCAAACAAGTTGACATCAAATAATGGAAAAATAGTGTGAAGAATGGTGCAAGAGATGGACACACTTTTGATTGGTGAGTTTTATAATTTTCTTATTGCAATACAATCAACGTGCTCGTTTTATTTGTTAAAATAATTTATAATAGAATACTAAGTTCACCCTTTGTTTTTCTTAAAATAAAGTTATAATATTTTATTAAACAACCTTTTTTTTCCGAGGGAACCCGCAGCCGCTATTCAGAGTGCGTAGAAGGTAAATCCTCAGTCTGACGCAATAGCTTACAAACCAACAAACCAACGCCAGAAGGTAAACCACACAAGGTGACAGGTTCAGCCGGGAAAGCGTATGTAGAAAGACTCGAACTCATGACCTTTGGTCACAAGCATGCCTTACTCAACTAACTCGGCTACCCCATTGGGGGCATCATTAAACAACTCTATTATGCATGTGTTAGAAACTCGTTTTTTTTAAAGATAAATTTGTATGTATATTGAAAAATTTTGGGGTACAATCATTCAAGGTGGGGCTTTAGGCCTCTCATTGCAGCTTCATATCTAAGACCACAAAAATATGTGCTGAGGATGCTAATTCGTAGACAAGTAAAGTACAAGTACTTTAACAATTTAGTTTATAGTGTGGGTATAGTATGAATATGGTCTTAAGGTAGCCGCGGTGATCCGCCTCACAATGATGTCTTGTGTGGCGGCCTCGTTTTCAAAGGGTAGCTTGTTCCTGGCGCTCCATATCTCAAAGACAGTAGCTTGAAAAGCTAGAGTTATGGCTCAAGACTGGAATGAGGTCTCCCGGTCTTCCTTCTTAATCCATTTAAGCGCGTTGTCGATGGTTGTCATTGCACGTGAGATTCTCAACCAAGTGCAAATGTGTGCCCAAATCCCTTTGGTGAAATTGCAAGCAAATAATAGGTGAGTCGTGGTCTCCTTTATGTGCCAACAAAAGGAAAAGTTAGTATTTTCAAGCTCTAGGAAATTGAGTGTGTCTCTGGCGGCTATTCGTTTCTTCAGTGCAAGCCAGACTGTGAAGGAGTATATTGGCGACACAAATCTCCTCCATAGTTTGGTGTGGTGGACTAGTTCAGTGCCCTTAGTTCTCATATAATCGTATACATTGCTTGTGATGAGTTTCCTGCCGATAACGCAGCTCTCTAGCCCACAGATAGCACAATGTTGCCCATAAAAAAGTTGCAGCCATGTATTCCTTATATCAAGTATTCTGCGGAAGAGAAAGTTGTGCCGGTTTCTCCATTCGTATTCCCAAATGGACTGGCCTCGTAAGTAATACTCATTGACCCATTTAACACATAAGGATTCAACATTTGAGTGAAAGATCCAAATAGAACGAGTGAGTAACGCTTTATTCCAAACCTTGATATCCATGAGTCCAAGTCCTCCCTCAGCCTTAGGTTTACATATCGAGTCCCAAGCAACCCCAACACGCCTACCTCCAAAAGAACTTTAGGAAAAGAGATTTGATCGTGTCGATGAGTGTTGAATGTAGAGGGAATGCTCTGAACCAAAAACCTTCCACCCTTTGAATCACTTATGAGATTAGCTCGAGCTTCCCAACGTAGGATAGCTGCATGTGTTCCCACTTGTGGATATAGCTTGATATTTCTTCAATGAGTGGAGAAAATTCCGCCATGGAGTTTATCATTGGTTCTAGTGGTACGCCCATGTATCTTATTGGGTATATGCCCACTTGAAATCCTACATTTTCTAGAATTCTTTAATAGGCCAAGCTATTAACTCCAGCAAGGTATACAGTAGACTTTGAGGGATTTAGATAGAGTCATGAGATAGCCTCAAAGTGCGCCAGGCAGTCCATAAGGATAGAAACAGATGGTTCCTCACTTCTACCTAACAACATTAGATCATTTGTAAAAGCAAGGTGTGTAGTATTTGTGCGGGTATATTTAGGGTAGAAATGGTAGTTTGGAATCTGCGATCTCATTTTGAGAAGACGTGAGAGGTATTCTAAGCATAAGATGAAGAGAGTGGGAGACATCGAGCCACCTTAACGTAAGCCTTGCTGCCCATTGAAATGTCCGTGTAGTTCACCATTGAGAATGAGGTAGTGGTGACACATTAGATAATCCAGCCCACGAATTTATTTGGGAAGCCAATACCATGAAAAATGTTCTCAAGGAAGCTCAATGACACGGTTTCAAAGGCCTTCTCAATATCAACCATAAGCATACACCGGGGAGAGATTCTAGCACGGCTAGACCCCCGAACCAACTCTTGAGCAAGGAAAACATTATCCATAATATTTTTTCCATGGACAAAGGTTCATTGGCCTTCATCAATGATGGTGGGTAGGATTGGGGCCATACAGTTTACCAAGATTTTAGTAATGACTTTGTAGGTTACGTTTTTAGTCCAATCGGCCTAAATTCACCAACCATAGGCTCACTTTCTTTTTTTGGTATTAGAGGGAGGGTGGTATGGTTTGTGGCATGTAAGAGTTTCCCGATTTCAAAGAATTCTTTGACACATCCTACAAACTCACCTCCAAGAAGGATCCAATTTTTTTTTTGAAGAAAGCAGACGTGAAACCATCCGGCCCAGACGCTTTCTCATTTGCATTGTTGAAGAGGGCTTCCATGATTTCAATGTTAGTAACTGGACACTAGAGTTGAGTAGCATACTCATCATCCACAAAGGGGTCATGGCTCAAAACAATACTGTCGATGGGTGCAGTGTTCCTTGCTGTGCCAAAGATCTTATTATAAAATTCAACAAGGAGCTGGGCAACTTCAGAAGGTGAGGTAGTGCGTGTGTCATCCTCACGGATAATGTAAGATATATAGTTCTTAGTCTTATTGCGCTTAATAAGGTTGTTGAAGTACTTTGTTCATCGATCCCCATCAACCTAGTGAGTGCACCTTAGTTTTTGCTGAATGAATCTATATCGGCTTCAATGAGGAAATTTGTCATTTCTCTCAATCTGTGAACTTTATCTTTTAGTGCAACATTTTTGGAGCCAGCCATCAGTGAGGAGATGGTTTCTTTAAATGAAACATTTTCCTCAACAGTTTTTGTGTGTATACCATCATATTGAGCTTTGTTTAAGTCTTTCAAGGTTTCTTAAGGGCTTTAAGTTTCTGCGCGAGGATAAACTGTTGTGGGACTTCAATACTCAGGCCCTATTTTCTCATCAGCACGTTCTCAAATCTTGGGTGGTCAAGCAATATGTTGTACAACTTGAATGACCTAATCCCTTGGTGGAAACATTTCACCATTGTGGAAATGAGTGGGTAGTGGCCTGTAACTGGTTCCATAGGCAAGAATGAGGTATTACATACAAGATTCCCATCACTCCAGTATTGGTTTACAAGCACCCTATCGAATTTTGACCAGACGGTGCCATTTGTCCAGGTGAAGAAACTGCCTGTGGATGGTGCATCAACAAGACCGTGAGAGACTCGAAATTTGTTTAAATCAATAAATTCACCATTTTTAAGAGGGACAAACCCAATGATCTCCTGGTGAGCAGTAAGTATTGAAGTCACCCAAAATCATCCAAGGTAGGCTGATGGTTGCTCCCATAGAGGTCAAGTATTCCCAGAGAGGTCTTCTATGCGGAAGACTATACAAAGGATACACAAATGTAATATAGAAGTATTTTGTGTGGCATTACAATGGGCAAAAAGATGGACATGCTGCCTCCCAATTTCAAGGACATTGCATGACACTTTACTTGCATCCAGACTACAATAATGCGTCCCCCCGTTATTTCATCAAGGTTAGAGACATGCATCCAGTTACTAAACCGTAAAGATATAAATTTAACTAATCATTCATGTGAGAATTTAGATTCAAGTAAGCAAAACATGAGTATAAAGTGACTTTTAATGACCTTACATACTGTGGAAAGTGTTATACAAGTCCTCCCATAGAGCCCTCTTATGTTTCAAGATAGTACATCCATGGGTCACCCGAGGAGTTTATGGGCACTCCACACTTTATTTTACTTTTGCTTTTCTTGTTTTGTGCTATTTTCCAAGGAACATCATACTGGTCAGAGATAATTCCATAGTGATTGATGTTTGTGTCGTTGTCTTGAAGAGTGCTCAATGTAGGTGGCTTGAACATATCAGCTAGTGTCATAATTGTATCAGTCAATGGGCCGAGCGAATGATGTAGATTTTCACTTCTCCTTGGAAGAGATGTAGTGTCAATTGATTGATTAATCATGGTTATGATCTTTGGCAAGCAGTAGTATTATGGGCAGCATGACCATGCCTCGAGTTAGCATTTGGTTGCTTCATTGGGACAACATTCAAAGAAGTGGAAAATGGGGTAGGAGTTTCACCATTAGTAGGCGTTGCACCAGTCTGTGGCACAAATTTTCCTTTCTATGTGTCAATACCATGTGGAGTATGTTTTTTCTTTGAGGGACATTTAAGGTGGTTGTATCCAAAGCATTGGAAAATGTAGCAAAAAAGGGGGTAGTTCTCATATTCAACCATAACATCTCCCACTAGGAATTTTAACACAAAACTTAGTGATTGGCTCTTTGCTTACATCAACTTCAGTCAAGACTCTTCCATAATTCATCCTGGATTTTTCAAATATAAATTGGTCAGTATGTAGGAGCTTAAAAATCTTTAAAGTGATCTTGCTCAGGCCTTTTGCACTCCAGACACCGAGGGGGACGTCACGTAGTAACACCGATGTTGGGATCTTAGTGAAAAGGTCGTCCGTTAGTATGATGCCTTTGTTTTTTCTATTTAGTATACGTGGTGTAGGGGTCATTGTTAAGGATCTTTAGCAAGTCTTTCTTTGTGGAGAACTTGAAGACTGTCTATCATTTTCCATAAAGAAAGACTTTGCATCCTACATTTCATCCCTTGGTTATACCGTCGAGTGCAACCTTACCAGGAATTTTGTCAGTGAAGCAGCCAATACGACAGTATCCTCATGATTCAACAAAAGGAATTTCATCTTCAAGATCTAGTGCGACATCTTCCTCATCAGATGGTGGTGATATGTAATGGAGTTTTAGCCCTTGGTTAGGAATTCGCTCTTAAATGCTAATATGTTTGAATTTTCACGAGTGTAGCTGGAGGTGTTTGGGTTAGTTCAATAGTGTTTTTATTACTTTAGGGTTGTATATATATATGAGGGTAAGAGATAAGAGATTCCGAGACACGCAAAGACACACACGAAATATAAGAAGAAAGAGGGTTTCATTTTTCAGATCTGTCGAGTGAAGCTATAGTAAAGAGGTTTGATCGAGGGCCCAACTGTTGGCGATTTTTTGTTTTTCCGCTAATTTTTTAATATTTTTTGTGTCCTACAGTTGGTATCGGAGCTTGTAGTTATAGTTTTTTAGCCATTGAATATGAACTATAATAATGGTAATTCTATGATTAAATTGACATCAACTAATTATTTTATTTGGAAACTGATGCTGGAAGATTTGTTGTATTGCAAAGATCTGTTTGATCAAATTAAACCAATTGAACCAATTAAAGATATAACTAGTAATTATACTAAACCTATATAATCGTAAGATAAACAAGAAAAATATTAGGCTATTGGTAATGATGATGTATCCTTGATTGTGAGTGTTATCATGTTGATAATTCAGATTCATAATGCCTTGTAGATACATGTACTTCATATTATTGTGTCCCTGATAGGGAATATTTCTTGAACTATAAAAGTGACGATTTTGGTAGTGTTAAGATGGAAATCAGAGCTCAATTAACTTTGTTGGGTTGGTTGATATTCGTGTGAAGACATGTGTTGGGTACATACACTGAAGGATGTGCGTCGTATTTCTGATCTACGTCTAAATTTTTTGTTTGTAAATATCCTTGATCAAGAAGGTTTCTATCACAATTTTGGCAAAGGTAGGTGGAAAATGTCCAAAGGTTCGATGGTAGTTGCTCGAGGTGATTTGTGTAAGACATATTTGAGTATATGTTCTTTTAAGTTGAATGCGGTTGAGAAAAATAATTATCTTACCTTGTGACATTGGATATTAGGATGCATGAGTGACAAAAAAATGAAATCTTTGGTCGGTAATTCGCTCATTCTTGTTAAAAAATCTATCATTATTGACCATTGTGATAATTGTTTGGAAGGAAAACAAAAAAAAGCTTTGTTTTCTTTGGAGTTTATCATTAACAAGATGTTATTGGAGGAAAAACTTCATGCAGAAGAAGTTCATGACTAGAGGGAGAAATCTACCACTCATGTGGAGGATGCAAAAGTTTGAAGGTTGTTACCGAAAGCAAGGTTGGGCTTTGTAGTAAGCTCGTCGGGATGAGGTTCAAGTGATTACCTCATGAGTTTATCTTCCTTGTGATGGGCTGAAAGTGGAGATTTTTAGGGTCCAATCTAAATTTAGGCCCACTTTATAACCTAGGGTTTTCATATATCTAGGGTTATATATATATATATATATATATATACGAGGGGCAAGATATAAGAGAGTTTGAGACACCCAAAGAGACACAAAATACAAGAAGAGAGAGGGTTTTCTGTTTTCAAATTTGTTAAGTGCAGCCACATTAAATAGGTCTGATTGAGGGATAAACGGTGTCGTTTTTTGCTGAATTTTGGATAAAGTGTAAAATGTTGGCAACAATTTAGGTTTTAATATAACCGGTTAGATTGTGATTTACTGTTACGGATCGGGAGAAATATCTGATGTAAAGTGCAATATTTTTGGTGATATTCGTCACTCTTGTTTCTCTTCTTTTTAGTATATTATGATTTAAATTATTGGCGGGTTTGTAGATATTTATTAGATTGCATTAGATATACTTGTACCCTCAAATTATCATAATAATAGAAGTGGTATGGGTGGATTACTTATAAGTCCCGCGGTGTTTACTCTTTACATCGAAGATGTTTTTCCACGTAAAATAAATCTTGTGTGTTGATTTATTGTACTACTGCTTGTTTTCTGTGATTAGATTGGTGGTTAAATTTGGTTGATTAATTGGTGAATCGTTGTCGGGAATCAAATTTCTTGTTTGTTTGTTAGATTGTCTTGAAGTTGATTTGGTGGTTTGATATACTACTCTTTGGGATCCTACAGTATTTCCAACATGCTAGTTTGAGGCTTTTTGAAAGTGAACCAAAAGCAAAGCTATGCGGGGCATTGGGCCCAAAACAGAATATCATATTAGTATGAAGATCAGATTGTCTTACTTATATATGTAGGTGGAATATGAAGTACCCATATCCCCAACAGGAGGGACAATTGAAAATATACATAAATTATTCATCATCGCACACAAGAATAAATAAATTGAATTACTAGTTTGGTCACAGGCTTTGAACAATACATCGTCCTTCGACTATCGCGTTTGGTGGCAGCTAGTCCATTAACTTTCATATGCCTGTTGACAGTCCGTGGACTATCGCGTTTGGATAAAGTTAGTCCACCAGATCCTCTGATCCATAAGAGGCTGCCATCTGTCACCATAGTCCCCAGATTTTTGTATTACCACTAGTCCCTTGAGTTTAGTTATCCGTAATATTCTACATTTTGGGTTTGACCTAAACTCAAGGACTAGTGGTGATACAAAAATCTGTGGACTATGGTGACACGTGGCAGCCTCTCAGGGATCAAAAGATCTAGTGGACTAACTTTATCCAAATGCGATAGTTCAGGGACTGTCAACAGACATTTGAAAGTCAAGGGACTATCTGCCACCAAACACGATAGTCGATGGACGATTTACTGTTTAATTCCTTTGGTCACATAAGAATAGGCGACTCAGAGTCGCTTATTACTCAAACAAATAATCTATAACATTTTCCCAACTCGGCTATTTGACATGAGGAAACTACTTGCAACTGCAACAAACAATTAACACTTAGGTTCAAGAATAAAATGAAGAGGTCAATCTCATCTTATAAATGCATGATGACATGTATGGCATAAATATGAGGTATTATGGAAGTTTGTATCATCCAAAGGAGCGACCAACATGATTAAGTTTCATTATTATATTTTTTTATATATAGTCCCGACTTAGTTGAGAGAAGATGTGAGATTGACACATGACCTTCCACTTATATTGGGTAAGTGTATTTTGGGATGTCATCACGTATAATGCAATGCTAGCTACAATGTAAGGGCATGTTTTATGTACATTTGACTTTGTTAAATCTCTCAGTACCAAAGTTAAGACAAATTATGATTGTTTTGTACACCTTATTTTCTGCCGACATTGGATTTGCACGAACCAATTTTTATGTTTTTTTACTTTTACTTGAGAATATTCTTATCACATTATTCTTGTATATTTTTCAACATATCTTATAGTTTTGATGCTAATAATTTTTTTATTGCTTTCTTTGAGGGGCAAATTGAGTTTTTTTTTGTTTTCAACAACTATGCCTTAGTGTAGTAAGTTGACATGGTAGCTATACACTAAAACCTGCTCGTATAATACACACAATTTTTTTTGTAACTTGTTTATTTGTAACAAGTTTTTTTGCTTAATTAACTTCTGATTAATTCAAATTTTTACTTTGACTTTGCGTATATATGTGACAGTATTGTAACTCGTTTAAAGAGTAGAAGCAATGTATTAGTTAGATAGTTTTTATATATTTTTATATAACTGAAATTGTACCAAACCACTTTAAGGTTAATCTATCCTAAATGTCAAGGGTAAATTCTCGCCTGAGAAATATGACTTGATGACCATATACATCGGTGTTGTGACTCACAAATAACTTTGAGTAATTTGGGTGCTTTGACTCTCGGGTTATTTTGTGCATTTGGAGTCCCGACATGGGAGCCGTATTGCATAGTTGTTGCTCTGGCATAAGACTACGTTGCAAAAAAATGATGATATAGCCGTCGATTCATTTTTCATATTTTGATGTAATGGCTCAAAAACTTTTATTAATTCAACATTCTAACATAAAAATATAGTATTGCACAAATTAAGATGATAACAAAATTATTCATAATAGGGTGTCTTATTGAAAGTTATGTGTCACTCAGAGAACACTACCAATACATACAAATGTAACTTTTTTGTTTAACAATATTTATCAGGTTATTTTTCATTAAATTTTTATATTCGCTTTTTAGAATTCAATCTTTTTTTTTGTCATTTTGTTATTATTAAAATTTTATATCTATAGTTTAAACCTAGAGATTCAAATATTTTTGAATTTAACATTTACTTAAATAATAAAACTAAATTATACTTTAAAATATTTAATCTTATAAAACATAAAGTTTCATATGTTTCACATTCTATGGATATTAGAGAGAATGTCCCTCTGCATCTATCAGCTTGTAAGTACATGACTTACTTTAGCCATTACAGTGTAGGATTCTTCATAGTTTTCTCCAAGCTTTCCAAGTGCTTGGGAAGGAACACCCTTCGAATGAATCTATCTATAATTTATAATTCATGCAAGTGAATTTTAGAGTCATACTCATTGCATGTTGGTGTTTGGTAGTTCAATTCTTAGATCCGTTTTGATTCGTTTTTCTTCAACTTGGTATAATATTTCTCTGTGGTTTTTCTAATTTATCTTTCATTTTAATTTGTTATTCGGAAAGAATACATAATTTTTCTGTTAGGACCAAAAGCTCCATCTTATAGACCATGGCGAATACATAATTTTTCTGTTAGGACCAAAAGCTCCATCTTATAGACCAGGGCGAATAAAAGTTCTCTTCTTGTGCTTCTCGGGGTGGTTCAGTAGGATTATAGTATTTTTTGAAAGAATTCATGCCACTTCACTATAGAACCCCTGAGGAGGTGGCACATCCCATCCATAAAAATTTAGTTAGTCACCTCAACTCTCCCATTTTCTTAAGGGTGGAAGAGATCCAAGAAGTTTTGTTGAATGCATATGGCTCTGCAAAAACAAAGCTAGTTACTCGTTCGGAAATACTAACCATTATATAAGTTAAGATTATGTGGACCCTATACTTGTAAAAATGTTAGTTTTTCAAAAATGTATAACTTATTAGGCTCATATTCTAGCTAATAAATTGGCCTCCATCCATTTGAATAAAGGGAAATGACATACTAAGTACCTTTTGGCCAAACCTATTACTATCTAGTACTCAAAAATGGGTTAATGCTCACTTAATACCCATCTCATTAAACATATCCACTTCTAATACCTTTTCTTTTTTTAATACCAAGATTACCCTCAACCTAGTATATAAGGTTCAATTTGTGAAAAAAGGGCCCCTTTTTGCTTCAGCACCTTCTTTATTACTTTTGAATTTTGAATTTTGAATTTATTACCCCCTCTCTCTATCCTCTCTCCTAACCTAACAAACAACCCATTTTTCAAGAACGTATGTTCGTTTCAAAAAACGTAGGCTGATCACACTAGCTCCGGCGACACTATCTCACCACCGGCTAACCATTGTAACCACCGGCGAACTATACAAACTCCGTCGAACAGCGTTCCGATCACCGGCCAACTCTGCATTTTCGATTTTCGCCGTCAGTATCGGACGTCAGTTTCAGGTCAGTATCGGACGTGAG
The DNA here is from genome assembly GCA_036936605.1 of Limnanthes douglasii subsp. nivea. Lineage (NCBI taxonomy): Eukaryota > Viridiplantae > Streptophyta > Magnoliopsida > Brassicales > Limnanthaceae > Limnanthes > Limnanthes douglasii. The sequence continues at coordinate 163,445,347 of JAUPFV010000005.1, read as the reverse complement.
TTTCAGGTCATTATCGGACGCTTGAATCGGACGTGAGTTTCAGGTCATTATCAAACGTCAGTATCGGACGTGAGTTTTCAGTTCCAAAAGTCCCATATATGTATCTAAACAATATATAGGTACATACCTGGTACTGGTCTTTTTATGCTATGTTTTCTCTCTTTGTATGTCAGAGACTGGAGATATGGAAGTAAGTGTTGGACAACTCTTACAAGGGGCTGTTAGGAGCATTGATAAAACTCGTAAAGTTGTCTATCTTAGTTCAGATCCTGACCCAGTCTCCAAATGTGTGGTATATTTCTGTTACTTTGCTTCTTCAGTTCTCTGTTCATTCTCATTTTCTTGTTGCTTTCTCCGCTATTTTCATTCCTCTGTTAATTAGCAACTTTGTGGAATTCTGGTGCAGACTAAGGAGCTTAAGGGCCTTTCAATCGAGCTTCTCTTTCCAGACATGATGGTTAATTCCCGTGTACACTCAGTCCTTCAAAATGGGATTATGTTATCATTCCTCACATACTTCACTGGAACTGTATGATGTAGCCCAGAAAGTCCAAACAAAAGCCTTGTTTATTTTATTTTATTTTATTCAAATATCTTATGTATTTAAATCAAATCTAATTATATTAAGATTTGATTTGATTTTATTTTATTTTATTTTATTTTAAAATATTTATTTTATTTCCTTGTATTATAATTTAGGGTTTTGAGAAGCTATTATATAAAGCCTCATATGCCTTAAGTTATTTTGAAGTTTTTGGAATAATATATTTTTATATCTGAAAATTTCAATCTTTGTTACCCTTAGATTAGGGTTTCATCATGTTACCCTTGAATTAGGGTTTCATCTATCGTTGCTTCTTCTTCTCTTTCCGCTGCGTCATCACTGTAAGTACGGTCCTTTACTTGCTTTCACAACTTTGTTAAGCTTTGTGATCTCCTACTAGAATAACGCGATGGAGAAAAAAACTGTCATGACTACTAATAAATCCTTTTCAAATTCAAATCCACAGGCTGATATGTTCCATCTTGAAGATCCATTTCCTACCAAAAATTGGAAGGATGATTACAGTCAAAATAAGAAGGTAATATCTTTGGTTTCTTCAGTTTATTTTTAAGTCTGTGGCATATTGACTTCAGGTCTACATGAAAAAACTTGTCTAAATTGGTTCAAAATTTATCTATATGTTCTTAATGAATTATCTATATGTTAATATGCATTTGTTTCGACAGAGGCTATCTAGCACCAGAGTATGCAATAGCGGGGCATCTGACATGTAAGGCGGACATATACTTGTGTTAATCTTTGTTCTTTTGTTCTTGTTGCGGATTTCAACTCAAAATGTCTCGCAGATGAGCATCATCATGGAGCAGATGATGCATTTACTTCATTACTGCGGTTTATATTTGGAGGATGTTGATTTTATTAACCCTGATAGATATGAAGAACACGTTGCTAGATATGAAGGAACACCTTGCTGGATATGAAGGGACACATTGTTAGACAGATGCAACATCAACTCAAAACATATACAATGTTATAGACATTTCTAGATATGAAGGAAGACATTGCTAGTCTCTAATACCCTAACAGGAGCATACTAATATATTGACATTGATAGTCTAGTATTAGGAGGTCATGTGATGCTCCGTTCTGAAATTGTGTTCCCAATTTATTAGTAACATTTTGATTTTCAGAGATAAGTACTCCTTATCTTTCGACTTATATTTTTGTATACTGTTAACATTGATATGTACCATGTCTATTTGATTGGATGATTCTTATCGTATATAATGTCTAAATTGATTGATACGCTGAGATTACAACGCTAGATACTCGTTATCTTTTTGCAAGACATTGCTAGATATGTGAATTATAGTCTGATAGATACGGAACATCTGCATTAATAGATACTTGAGTATAAATCTGATAGATACGATATATTAACATTGCTAGATATGTGAATTATAGTCTGATAGATACGGAACATCTGCATTAATTGATACTTGAGTATAAATCTGATAGATACGATATATTGACATTGCTAGATACGTGAACAATAGTCTGATAGACACGAAACATCTGCATTGATAGATACTTGAGTATAAATCTGATAGATACAATATATTGACATTGCTAGATACGTGAACAATAGTCTGATAAACACGATATATAACATTGATAGATCCTGGAGTATACATCTGATAGATACAACAATTTATGTATGCGATTTTAATGTTCACATCCATCTGATAGCTTAGTTATATTTAGTTTGGTAGGTACTTAAGATTCTCCCCTTAGTGTTTCATCTCAGAATTTACTAGAGGCTGTGATTCACGACTACTATAGCCTGGTAGATTGAAGATAGATATATGACATCGATATTGCTAGATACGTTGTGTTGTGGTTGTGATTGGCATTGATTTATTTGATGGACACTTGAGTATAAGTCTGATAGATATGAAATATAGACATTGCTAGATGCAGCACTATATATTTTCTAGATACGACATATAGACATTGCTAGATACGTGAGTCTAAGTCTGATAGATACGACATATAGACATTGCTAGATACGTGATTAATAGTCTGATAGATACGAAATATAGGCATGGCTAGATACTTGATTATAAATCTGATAGATATGACACATAGACATTGCTAGATACGTGGTTTTGTGGTTGCGATTGCGGTTGATTTATTTCAGTCGTCAAGTTTGATTTACATTCCAGTTACTAGAAGTTCCTATCAGCCATATCCAATATTGCTAGATACAACAAATTTTGTCTGCCATTTTAAGGTTTACTTAGTTTTGATAGATTAGTTATAACTAAAGTGCGATTGTGAATCCAAACTGCAATTACAACTGCTTCACTCAACTGCTTACTCTCAATGTTAACTTGTAGTATTCAAATCTTAACCAAAAAGTTTAAGATAATACTAACACAAATACTAATAAAACCATAACATTAATAGAATATCAGTCAATGCATTACATCTTCCAAATACACCAACCCTCTCTAAAAAAAACTGCTCAGAGGGTTGGGGAAAGTTATAAGTCCATCGAAGCATAAAAAACATTATAAACAACAACAAAAAAACATAATGAAAGGAAACTGCATGAACTTCTTTAAGCCTAATCAGAATCATCTGGATGACATATGGACATTGATAGATACTCTATAATAAGTCTGATAGATATGTAATACACACATTGCTAGATACAACACTTTGTAGTTGCTATATACGACATATGGAGATTGATAGATACTCGATAATAAGTCTGATAGATATGTATTACAGACATTGATAGATACTTGATTATAAGTCTGATAGATAAGACGCATAGACATTGCTAGATATGAGAATACTAGTCTGATAGATACTTGAGTAAACGTCTGATAGATACGAGAATACTAGAATACTCAAAAAGTCTTACATAATTCAACTCCACTTCATTCAAGAACAAGATATCTAAGCGAAAAATACATTGCAAACCACTAAATATAGACTTACTATATCATAAACAAAAATACAAGACACGTGGTTTAAGCATGGTCCATAATACAGGACATCTTCTTCGGTACGTAGGAAGCTTCGACACACTTCTTATCATTCCAATCATCCTGCCAAATATTATATCTATCAGATCTTAATACTAATATGATCCTATCTATATATGAAAAGGAAATATTTGTACCTCCTACTAATCCCTTGGATTTGAGCCGCCCTTACAGCATCATGAGGAACCAAACCACCATTATCCCAAGCTTCACTTCGCATTGTAAAACCTCCAAAAAGAACAGGGACAAGTCGCACAGCTCTAGTACTCCATACACGCACTAGAGACCCTTTTAATACTTTAAAGTTGCCAAAGTTGGTACACAGATATTAAGGGGAATAAGGAAAACAATGAAATATAACTCTAACACTAATACCGTACAAGAATTGGACGATGCTCTCATAACTTCAGAGAGTTTCTCAACTTTACCCGAGAGTTTGATGAGAAATAAAGACAAACAACTCACTTACTAAAACACAGTTTTCAAGAATATATCCCTCTAGCCTAAAGACTTTTATTTACAACCTAACATAAGGGTAGCTAGAGGGATATATTCTTTGTAAGTGTGTTTTGGTCAGTGAGTGAGTGATTCCTGTCCTTATATCTAGTATCATTCTCAGTTGAAACTCAGCTTTCACACTAAAGTCAGTAGGTCTTATCTACGGTTTAAATCACATCACTGAGTTCATGCTAGCTAAAGAGTCAAAATTTAAACCAAGAGATATGTACACAAACTTAGCTCATGCTCTCTTTGTAAGAAGAGTAAAGTTCCTTTCCAAATTCAATCATGAACCAACCACATCAAAAATAGCAAGAAAACAAGTGGACTCAAACGAATTTGCTTTACAAGGATAAAGGCTGGAAAACTTTCTTCCTGTCATACAGTACGTTAAAGATGGTATTACCCAAAGTAGCAAAACATACCAAATAAACATAAGCAGTACAAAAAATCTGCAAAAATATACTCATCGATGCTTCATAGATAAATGGAAACTGAAAGCTAAACACAACAAGAATGGTAGCATTTAGCTAGTATAAGAAATTAACCTAAAACGCCAAGGCAATCATGGAGTCCCTTAAGCGGCTTCTCTTTGTTTTCGGTCGATAACTGAAACCCATCGACAGACAGTGTTGAAACTACTCCGGCGACGCTAAAAACATCGACAAACAGTGTTGGACAAAAAAACCTACCTGCTCGACTGCGTTCAATGTGGTTACTTCTTGCTGGAGGCTCGACGGCGTAGGTGTTGAACGGTGGTTTCCGGTTTGGTTGATTTATCGGAACTGAATGCCGGTTACTTCTCGTCGGTTGAAGGGTTCGTTTTGGGTTTGACGATGTCTTCTGGGTTCTCTCCAGGAAATACGTGTTTCTCTCTCTCTCTCTTCAAATTTAGAAATGCGAAAGTGGGGGGAATTGGAACCTAAAAGTCAGATTTGAATGTCCAAAAAAGTGGATTTCAACCAAACAACCCCTTTTATACCCTGGAGGGTATAATTGTCCAAAAGGTGGCTCTAGGTATTTTATGAAACTAGTCCAAAAGCGGGTACCATCTTGGTATTTCATACTTGAGTGGGTATTTAAGGGTACTTTCCTCTTGAATAAATAGTCCACTATTATTGGAAGGTATTATTGACCCTCTGATGTTTTGAAAAGGATCCTACTATGTTCGAAACTCACATATCAAAGGGTATAATTTCAAAAATCGACTCCATGGGTATTGATGGATATGAATTAAGTTTGCTAATTATTGACATGTATTACAACATTGTATAAATGTCTTAGCATTTTCATGTATTATAGAAGTAGTATACGAATAATAGTATTCACATAGAAAGATATTTATACTCGTCGTGGGGAACGTTTTCTTCTTTGTGGAGCTCTTTGAGTACAAAGGATTACTCGTCCGAGCTTGATAACCAAAGCAGATGTTTTTATAACAGACGAAGATAAAATAATTTATCAAATATCACACAACCAGTGGATCATATTTTGATAGTTTTAGTCATGCTTGATATTTTTAGCCTTATATTTATTTAGGAAGCGACCCATATGCAATGTATGTTCTGATTAGATTTGGCCAAAAAGTGGTGGCTCATCGATAACCATAATCTCAAAGGCTTATTCAGAGGCCTTGGCCTGTACAGACTTTAGTATGATAAGTTTGTATTATATGATTACCCATTATAAGCTTCCAAAGAAATAAATACCATCCACTATTTTCTTTCTATCCCGAGGTATATGCTTATATTTAGAGGCCCCACCAATAGTTTTACAAGATAAATAATAAGTTTATATTTATTTGCTTCAAAGTTTTCCAAAACATGACTGACTACTAATTGTGAATCAGTGAGAAATTTTACACACCGTACCCCACATATATATACATGAAAGATCCTGCTCTTACTGTTTCATATTCAGCCTCATTATTTGAAGCATACAATCCAAATTTGATTAGTTGGTGTAAAGGGTCCCCTCAAGGGGAGTTCTCATCATACCAGATCCAGAATCCCTATTGTTTGAGCGAGTCGGTTTGAACTTCCCATATCAGTTTGGGGTTGTCCTATTTTAGGTTATCTTATTGGCGTATAATTTTGTGAAGAAATCCTGCTAGAGTATGGACTTTGATGATCTTTTTTTTTGTTTGAAATTATTGTTAAAGTCTCCAACTCTATATTTCATCTTATTAATATTTTTTATACATCAGGCTATTAGAGGACATTCCTTAAATGGAAACGGGTTTGGACCATACTTGTGTGGGCTTAAAAGTATGACCTCATCTTTTTTACAGCCACCACTAAAGCGAGTTCTAACTTCTCCAATTGCAGGTACTAAGTTTTGATAGAAAGGAGGTATTTTCTAATGTAATAAAATGGAATGACACGAGGCACTTTATTCGATTGCTAAAATTGCAGTAAGAACGTGAACACAAACCGTTAAGTATAGATAAATAATGGCACATGGGTTCAACCATGTGAAGACTCATATGGTCTATAATTTTAAAAAATGCACGATTGCGTCATGACATCTTGTTGAATTGTCAAACATCATTGAGTATTAAAAAAATGGGGCAAAGTTTTCAGAAGATTTGAAAATGATTTAGTTTAAGATATCTAATTTTCTTGTGATAATTTGGACATACTTAATGGTTCAACTTGGCTCCATGACCATTAAATTAGATAGTTATGCAGGTTTTGTTTTGATTCATACACCACTAATCAAGTACCTTAAAAATTTCCTAGAGCAGATTACGAATGTGCATTTCTCTAAATTGACTTTGAGATTGACAGCTCAGAGTAGCCAAATGTTTTTTTCTAGGTCTGTTAGGTGGTTTAGTTCTTCTCGGCTGGTGACTACTATATCGGTGATGTATCCCTGAACATTATGCCCAATTTGGATGGATAAACTTTTGTTCATCAAGGGATGATATTTTGCACTGATATGTTTTAGACTAAATGGTATTATCTTGTAACAGTGTAAACCTCACTCAGTCATGAATATTGTGTGTTCCTCGTGTACAGATGCATGCCCATTTGGTTGTATCCTAAGTAGGCATCCGTGAACGACATCATTTGTTTACCCAAAATTGCGTCCACAAATTGGTTAATTCTAAAGTTCGAGATTAGATTATTCGACAAAGTTGGATTGAGTTCGGTAAAGTCCACAGATATCCTTCATTTCTATTTTTCTTTTTCTAGGATGATCTAATTTGGGTTCCAAACAAGGTAAAAAGGTGCCATGATGTGGTGAGTCAGGCTTACTCGATTGAAATCTAATATGATAGCCTCAACTTAAGATTGGTCAGTATTGTTCATTGGTCGATGAATATTGTTGATAGATAGCTTGTGGAATAATATCGAGGTTGGTTATCCTATGATATCCTACAAAGACTAGTAATAAACATCAAATTGTTGGATATAAAAATAACTTTACGTAACCCATTATAGGTCCTGTGTTGAGAATCATATCTACTAGAAGCTTGGTAATGGCGATATGGAATTTTGGATTGACAAGTGGTGCAGTCTAAATTCCTTTATAAATTCTCCTAAAAGAATGACAACATATGGTATACTAAGGACAATGTCAACTCATTCTAGGACAGGGATAGTTGGAACATGAATAAGCTTAGAGAATTAGTCACTCCAACTGAGATACGGCTTATTTAGAAAATAGTTGTTAATGCTGAGATGGATGACAAAATCATTTAGTTGCTATTTGAAGATGGCACCTTCAAAACCAAAATAACTTGGTAATATCTAAGGAGGAAACATAACCAGTCTAACCTATACAAGAAGATAAGGAACAATATCTCTCTAAATAAATGTCCATCCTTATGCTGGATAATTCTTATCAGTTGGATCTCAACTGATAATATTATTCAGAAAAAGAACATTACACTTATATCTGAGTGTCAATATTATGATAGTAGTGAAATCATTAATCATATATTTGTGTCTTATAAGAGCTCTTGGGGAAATATGGAACTACTTTGCTAGTCTATTTGGTATTAGGCTTGCTAGACACATGACATTTCCCCACTTATTGAGGAGTTGGTTCTGGTCCATCTTCAAGATGTTCATGCCAGAATAATTATACCAGTAATCATTAGTTAGGCTCTATGGAAGTTTAGGAACCAAGCTAAATGCAAAGCTTTCACCTACTCAACAGTACTTCTCTCAAATATATTAAACATATGACTACGAGTCTTGATCATGTTAATCAACTTAAGAAAGAACATTGGACCAATGATAAGCAGGCTGTTATTGAGATTGGTTGTTTCAACCATTTGAATAACATTAGGAAAGTATCCCTTTTTAATTGATCCACCCCTTTCCTAAACAGGAACAATCTTAACTTTGATAGCACATGTTTGCCTAATGGTGATGCAAGTGGTCGAGGTCATATGAGAGATAAATATGGTAATATTATCAAATGTTTTGGCATGAGCTATGAGAAAACATCTCCTATTATGGCTGAAGCCACATCACTTCTTAATGGCCTCCTAATATGTAATAGTCTGAACATAGACAAGGTGGATATTGAAACTTATTCTAAAATTCGGATGGATCTTTTAGCTTATGGAAAAACTTCTTGGACATTAGAACCCTATTTGGCGTGTTCCAAAAGCCTTATGTCCTCCAATGTTCTAACTCACATATTTAAGGACCAAAATAAAGCGGTCGATTGGTTTACTAAATGGACGTTAAAATATAAAATGAGACTAGATTTTAACCAAACACAAGCCCCTGATCAATTAAGAGCTATCATATTTCTTGAAAAAATGGGTATATATTATATTAGAATTGAATGATTGAAGTTGTGTGTCTGTTATTGTTACTAAAAATTTAACACGATCTATTCTTATTTAGATTATGGTTATTAGCATGCTCAACAGGTTCCACCTGACTAGCCTTTTACCTTTTATTGCAAAACTACACATAGAATTCTATAATTATCAGGTTCCATCTAAGGAGCAAAAAATATTAAACATTATTATGTCAAGGACCCAATGATCAAACAGAATCGTAGAAATGAAATATATAGAAAGACCAAAACAACATCATGATAACATGCCTGGTTTGAGAACATTTCAAAAAGGACCCAACTAAAGAGCTTCCTCGATAAGAGTATATTCCTTGAAGTTTCAAAGATGAAAATTTCAAATCTTCATCTCGAGCTAGCAACCAGTTAATTCCGAGAAGGATAAGAAGCATTGAAACAGACTTGAACTACCCAGATGATCTGAACTAGGATATTCTAAAAAAGCAGCTAAAGATGATATTTAGGGCTTCATCATAGTTCTAGTATTTATTGGTTTCATGCACCTTTTTCGCAAAGTTGTATTTTAATCGATATTTATATGAGATTTATAGCTTAGAAGCAGAAAAGCTAGAGTTTCATCACTTCAAGGACTCTAGCATCTTGGTGATGCACCTTGTCAGAGAACATCTCGAATAGATTCCTTCGGTAGAGGTTCCTCAATACATAGTGTAAGACAAAAATGGAGTTATTGTCTATCTCGGGTTAATCCCTTCAGTGTTGCTCTCAAAGAAAATAGAAAGTGTACTTTTGAAATGGATTTAAAATCGGCTCTTTAATTTCATTTTTGCGCATTCCTCAGTATATCCATAACACTTGTTCAATACTCTAATGTATTTAAAATGGTTATTTCTTTCCTAAAATGAACTTGATATCGTCAAATAATCTTTAACAAAAAATACTTTTTACGTATGTGATAGCTAATAAGGTCATAATCCTCCTAAGGGTCATATATTCTTATTAGGAGGTAAAGGTCCTTAAGAATAACCACTAAAAATGAAGGTAAGATAAACAAGATTATATAGAACATTATTAATGACAACCTAGGAGAACGAGGTAGAATGTGACAACCAAAGAAGATAGACTGGTTAAATTGAATGACAACAACGAAAGACTTATTGGTTAACGAGATGGTTCACGACGAACCATGAAGTACATGTTAACTGGTTAAGATGAATAACAAGTAGGTAAAAGTAATATTGATGAAAAATGATGAATGAAATATTGACATCCTATAAAATGAGATAGAGTAAGCTGAACCAAAGGAAAAAGAATCAAGAATTTGATGATAAATATATTATAAGGCAGAATACGACCTAGACATAATAACCAAGCTAAATAAGATAAGGCAAAAGCGATAGTGAAATGACGGAAACTTACATGTATAGAATGTTACTCAAGAAACTTGTAGTTAACTATTTGATGAAATGTTTGAAACAACTTTTGTAATAGATGAATGTCAGTAATTATAAAAATACATGTCATTCATCCATGAATCTACGTTTGTAGTATAAATAAAATATATATTTTTAGTTATAAGAAAATAATATACTTCGACTAAAAAAGTAATTTAATTTTTAACCTCCCAACTATTGGATTTCTTTTGATGAAATTATTCTTTATTCAGGTCAATTTGCAGTTCCAACCCTTATGAAAGTAATATAATGCTTAAAACATGAGTCGAATAAAATTTTAAAAAGTTAATATCTTTCTTAAAGTATATCAATAAATGTTTATGGCAATTTTAAGTTTGTAAAGAAAATTATGTAAGGAATATAGGGTCTGTATATTCCGCCTTTGTATATAAGTAAGAATACCCCGATCTCCACACTAGTGTGATATTGTCCGCTTTGGGCCCACTGGCCCGCACGACTTTTTTTGGTCCGCTGGTGCACTAATGGTGTATTCTTAACTTATATAGTGATATTTCTTCCCATGTTTAACCGATGTGGGATGTGGGACTTTGCTCGCACCTAACAATCCTCCTCTCGAACAAAGTACCACTATAGCCTCCTCTTAATCGACTTCCATCCACCTACTCTAGTCAGGTGGAGAGAAACCTGAACTCTGAAGCTTTAGGGCGGATCTATCTGCTCACTATCAGATGACACTGTGCCGCTCCTTGATCAAGCCACCTGCTTGATGAGCTATCTGGCGCTCCATCTATAGATGAATTTGCGCCGCTCTTTGATCAAGCCACTTGCTTGATGAGCCATCTAGCGCTCCATTTATAGATGAATCTGCGCCCATCTATCCAGCAGATCATTCACCTTAAGTATGAATCATGGCTTCTTTTGGTAAGATGTTCGGCAAACTGAGTTTTTCACCCACATCACAACCCACCACATCGTGTTCCGTCTGGGCCTGGTGCTCTGATACCATTTGTAGGGAATATTGGGTCCACATATTCCGCTTTTGTATATAAATAAGAATACTCCGATCTGCACACTAGTGTGATATTGTCCGCTTTGGGCCTATTGGCCCGTACAGCTTTGCTTTTGGTCTGATTTGACAGGAAATTAGCATATTTCCCTTACAACTGGTATCAAAGCCAGACTAGTAGCAATCCAAAGGAAATCAGATTTGAGTGGGAGCAATGGCTACAGACGAATGAAATGTGAGACTCGAAAAAATCGATGGTGTAGATTTTGGGTTCTGGAAGATGCAGATTGAAGATTATCTGTACCAGAAAAAGCTTTATCAACCCCTCTCAGAAAAGAAACCAGAGGGTATGAAAGATAAAGAATGGACCCTTCTTGATAGACAAGCTCTTGGAGTCATCCGATTGACGCTATCCCACAATGTTGCTTTAACATCGTAAATGAAACAACCACGGCGGGTCTTATGAAGGCTCTCTCCAGTATGTATGAGAAGCCATCGGCATCGAACAAAGTTCACTTGATGAGGCGTTTATTCAATTTTCGAATGACGGAAGGCACGTCAGTAGCTCAACACCTCAATGAACTCAATACAATCACAACCCAGTTGAGTTCAGTTGAAACTGATTTTGATGAAGAAATACGAGCACTGATATTGTTGTCTTCACTACCAGATAGTTGGAATGCTACTGTCACGGTGGTGAGTAGCTCGTCAGGAAGCAATAAGTAGAAATTTGATGATGTTCGTGACCTAGTTCTTACTGAAGAGATTCGAAAGAGAGAATTAGGTGAGTCATCAATCTCCTCAGTCTTATATACGGAGTCGAGAGGAAGAAATTCAACCAGAGGATATGGACGCGGTAAATCGAACTACCGAGGCAAATCAAGAGACTGGAGGTCCAAGTCTAGGAATCCTAAAAATTCCCAGGGGTTGAGAAACATCGAGTGTTGGAATTGTGGAAAGACCATGCACTTTAAATTTCAGTGCAAGAGAGAACCAAAGGACCGGGAGAAGAAGACAGAGGCAAATATCACTTTAGAAGGAGACGATGCGTTAATATGCTCCTTAGAAAGCAGGGAAGAGTCTTGGGTATTAGACTCTGGAGCATCATTTCACGCGACTTCGAATAAAGAATTCTTCGAGAGGTATGTCCCTAGGTAATCTTGGAAAAGTATATCTTGGTGGTGATCAACCTTGTTTTATCATTGGTAAATGTACTGTGAAGATTAAGTTGAATGGGTCTGTATGGGAACTGAAAGATGTCAGACATATCCCCAGTCTAAAGAACTTAATCTCAATAGGGCAATTGGCTAGCGAAGGCTATAATACGATCTTCTATGGTGACAATTGGAAAATTTCAAAGGGAGAAATGACGGTTGCTCGCAGAAAGAAGAGTGGTACTCTTTACAAGACAACAGAGACGAGCTTTTCAATTGAAATAGCAGCAGGAAACTAAAATCCAAATGTTTGGCACCAGAGACTTAGCCATATGAGTGTGAAAGGTAGGAAAATTATATACTCGAATGGGAAGCTTCCAGGTCTAAAGTCAGTCGATATAGACATGTGTGAAGATTGCATACTTGGAAAACAGAAAAGGGTCAGTTTTTAGACGAGTGTTAGAACCTCAAAGAAAGAAAGGCTGGAGATTGTGCACTCTGACGTTTGGGGGCCAACAAATATTTCATCTATAGGAGGGAACACTATTTCGTAACCTTTATCGATTATCATTCTCGAAAGGTATGGATTTATTTTCTGAAGCATAAATCTGAAGTGTTTGATATTTTTAGGAGATGGTAATCTATGGTTGAGAATGAGACAGGTCTGAAGATTAAAAAGCTGAGAACTCATAATGGTGGTGAATATGAGGACACCAAATTCAAGAAATTTTGCTATGAGCATGGTATCAGGATGGAAAGAACCATTCCAGGTATGACTCAACACAATGGTATTGTCGAACGTATGAACAAAACATTGACAGAAAGAGCCGGAAGCATTCGAATATAGTCTGGTTTACCGAAGCAGTTTTGGGCAGAAGCAATCAACACATCGACTTACCTGGTTAACCGAGGCCCGTCGGTTCCTTTAGAACATCAAATACCCGAGAAGGTATGGAGTGGTAATGATATAAAATTATCACATCTAAGAGTTTTTGGTTGTACAACATATGTTCATATAAGTGATCAAGGCAGGAACAAGCTTGATCCAAAATTGAAAAAATGTTTCATGATCAGCTATGGCGAAGATGAGTTCGGTTATCGTGTTTGGGATGAGGAAAACATGAAGATGATACGAAGCAGAGATGTGATCTTCAATGAAACAGTGATGTATAAGGACATACATAAAACTGAAGCAAATGACTCAAAGCCGTATGAATCCGTATTTGTAGATATCGAGGGAGTCCCAGATAGTTAAGAAATAAAGCCGATCATATTAACCCCTCAACAAGGAGAGTCCGTTGGACAGACCGATCGACAACAATCTGATACTCTACAACCGACCGAAGCAGTTCCTGTTTTACGAAGATCTTCCCAACCTCATGTACCCAACAGGAGATACTTGAAATATCTGTTACTTACCGATGGAGGGGAACCTGAATGCTATGATGAAGCTTGCCAGACCAGTGATGCTAGTAAGTGGAAGTTTGCCATGAAAAATAAGATGAAGTCTTTTATCTCAAATGATGCATGGGACCTAGCTGAGTTACCAATGGGTAAGAAGACACTTCATAACAAATGGGTGTATCGGGTGAAAGATGAGCATGATGGCTCTAAGAGATACAAAGCCCGACTAGTTGTCAAAGGGTTCTAGCAAAAGGAAGGAATTGATTACACCGATATTTTTGCTCCAGTTTGAAGCTCAATACTATTAGATCAGTGTTGAGTATTGTTACCATTGAAGATCTTTATCTTAAACAGTTAGATACAAAGACTGCATTTCTTCACGGGGATTTGGATGAGGAGATATACATGTATCAACCAGAAGGTTTCTTAAAAGATGGGAAAGAAATCATGGTATGCAGACTTAAGAAAAGTTTGTATGGTTTAAAACAAGCTCCAAAACAGTGGTACAAGAAATTTTACGGTTTTATGCACAAAGAGAGTTTTCAGAAGTGTAATGCGGACCACTGTTGCTATTTAAAAGATGTAAGTCCAGTTATATCATTTTGCTACTCTATGTTGATGATATGTTAGTAGTAGGTTCAGATATGGATGATATTAGAAGATTGAAGCTACAATTGTCAAAAGAATTTGACATGAAGGACTTGGGTCCGGCGAAGAAGATTTTTGGAATGCAAATCATAAGAGATAAGCATAGAAAAGTTTTGCAGTTATCTCAGTCAGAGTACATCGATCGCGTTTTAAAGATATTTAACATGTGTGATGCAAAGCCAGTTAGTACACCATTGGCAGGTCACTTCCGTTTATCTAAGGATCAATCCCCTAAGACGGATGAAGAAAAAGACTCCATGGCTAAGGTTCCTTACGCCTCAGCTATTCGAAGTTTGATCTATGCAATGGTCTGTACGAGACCAGACATTAGTCATGCACTGGGAGTTGTGAGTAGGTTTATGTCAAACCCAGGGAAAATTCATTGGGAAGCTGTCAAATGGATTTTGAGGTACCTACTAGGTACCACAGAAAAGTGTTTGTACTTTGGTAATGGTGAGTTAAAGGTACAAGGCTACGTAGATTCAGATTTTGGAGGTGAAGTTGATCACCGGAAAAGGACTACCGGTTATATATTTACTGTTGGAACTACAGCTGTTAGTTGGATGTCAAAGTTACAGAAAATTATCGTTCTATCAACTACAGAGGCTGAGTATGTAGCAGTGACCGAAGCCAATATAGAGATGATATGACTTCAAGGTTTGTTAACCCAGTTGGGATTCAAACAGAAGAACAACGTTCTGCATAGTGATAGTCAAAGTGCAATTCAATTGGTGAAGAATTCAACATTTTATTCAAGAACCAAGCACATCAGTCTTCGCTATCGTTTCATTAGATCTTTATTGGAAGATGAGGTGCTAATACTAGAAAAGACAAGAATCCAGCTGATATGTTGACAAAGACAGTAGCCATTGAAAAACTGAAGTTGTGTTCAGCTTAAGTTGGTCTGCAAGAGTAATAAGACCAGAAAGATCTGCTGCATAGATCAAGGTGTGAAGACAGGTTGAAACCAGTCTTCAAGTGGGAGATTGTTATTTTGACATAATAATCCAGCCTATTATTATTGGATAGAAGTAGGGCTGTCAACGGTTCTCCGGAACCGAGAACCGGACCGGGACCGAACCAATAAGGACCGGACAGAGAACCGGACGAACTTTAACGGTCCGGTTCGCGGTTCCATTCTAAAAACCGAAAACCGATAAGGAACCGAAACAAAAAACCGGTTAGGAACCGAACCAATAGAACCGATAAGCCGATAGAACCGATAAGGAACCGAACCGATAAAACCGATAGGACCGAAAGAACCGATACGGAATCGAACCGATGAAACCGATAAACCGGTAGAACCGATAAGAAATCGGACCAATAAAACGGTTAAAACCGATTATTTATTATTATTATATATTCTTTTATAAATTATAGTACCAAAATTAATAGTTAATTATCAATTTTTTTAAGAAAATGAAAGATTAACTTATAAACTTTAGTTTTTATATCATTTATTTTAATAAAAAAATAATTAAAAAATAATTTTTAATTGATTTTATTTTTTTAAGTGGACCGAACCGGACCGAAACGGGACCGAAACGGGATCGGACCGAACCGAACTCGGACCGAACCGAAACCGGAACCGAACCGAACCAGACCGAACCGGACCGGACCAAACCGAACCGAATCGAAAGCTTAGCGGTTCGGTCCGGTTCCAAAAATTAGAACCTAAAGCTTAGCGGTCCGGTCCGGTTCCTTCAAAACCCGGACCGAACCAGACCGATAACAGCCCTAGATAGAAGAGATGCTAGATGAAAAGACAGTGAAAGACAGTGAAGATGAGGCAAGTGCTAAACACAATAAAGAGAACTGGAGTGAATTGAAAAGACAGTGTAATTTTAGTGGGTCATAAATTACACATTAAGGGATGTAATATTTTTTCCCTTTTAAGTGTTAGAGTCTCTACAAAACCTAGTGTTAGGGTTTTTTTGTATTTACCAAAAATGGCAGAGTCACTGTGTTCTTCTAATAAAATTGATCTGCAGCAGATCCGGGGACGTAGGCACAATTTGCTGAACTCCGTTAACAATTGTATGTTTGATTTTACTTTTGTTTTTGTGCTTTTCCTTTTTTTTTTATCTGATTGAACATGAAATTAGCATATTTCCCTTACAAATTACATGTCGAATTCGAATATCGATAAGATTTTATGAATGCTCGATTCCAACTTCGTTTATAAATAATCTTTCACGCAGGAGCTGAAAATATAACTCAGTTAGTTTACCGCCCAACTTACAATTAATCGTACCGGCAGGAGACAAACTAAAAATAAGAACTAAATAAATAAGATTTATTACTTTATTCTTTTGGCAGATTGGTAAGTACTACCATATATCAGTTCTTCCGTCACTTTCCGTTCCAGTGACAGATTGAATCTGTCATTCAAACTAAAGATAACTTAGTACAGCAACCTTTTAGTGACTTTAACTCTGAAACTATCTTTCATATGCAACATAATTGAAAGGCTAGGCCTCGCAATTTGTCCTTCAACAACGTCAAAATCATAGTTATGTAATACCGCGGCAGCCACAAGCTTCATTTGAGTAAAAGCCACCTCTTTTCCCAAACAAGTTCTCGGCCCTGCATTAAACGCCAAGAACTTATAAGACGGTTCGTGTTTAACCCCTCCTTTATCCGTAATCCATCTTTCGGGTTTAAATTCTCTGCAGTCATCTCCCCAAAGGGAACACATCCTTCCCATCGCGTACAAAGAAAACATAATCTTTGTTTGCGTATCAACTCGGTGTCCACTTGGAAGAATGTCTGGTTTTAAAGGCGACTTGTGTTGGAATGGAACCGGAGGGTAAAGTCTTAGTGTCTCGCACAAGGCCCCGTGTAGATAGACTAAGTTGTTCACTTCTTTGATGTCGAATAATCTAGGAGACTCGGTTTTTGGGATTTTAGATTTGATTTCTTGTCTGATTTTGCTCAAGATTATTGGGTTTGTAGAAACGAGCCAGAAGAACCAAGATAGAGCTGAACTAGTTGTGTCTCTACCTGCAAGAAAGGGTGTAAGAAATATGTCAAAACTGTCCAAATTAAACTAATCAATCTATACAAATCTGATATTGTCAATTCTATAGATTATGTTAGTAATAACTGTCGATATATATCCTAGATGGCTTGCACATATAGTGGTACAAACTGATATATGGTGAGTACAAGCCTAAGATAGAACATTATTTACCTGCAAGCATGAAATTCAGAATGATGTCTTTCAAGAATTTATCATCAAAAGTCTCGCTCGATTTTAAATACGAAGCCAATAAATCCGAATCGTCTATCGTTCGCGTGGTCTCGCTCATATCCAATCTTTTCAAGGACACGTACTTAGCCACTACACGGTCAAGAATTCGGCGTGCGTTTCTCATTTTATTTTCTTGTCCAACACGAAACCAGCTTTGCAGTTTCCAAAATGTTTCAGGTCTTAGATGCCGATAAAATATAGCTTCTTCAGCATCATCTAACGCCTTCGCGAATTCATTTTCCGGAAAATCATTTGAGAGAGAGCACGGGTCGTAACCGGTTACTAATATACAAGTAGTGTCGAAAGTGAATCTTTGAAACAAATCTTGTAAATCCAAAACTAACCCTTCTCGGCAAACATGATTCAGAACCGACACCAAACCTTGATCCACTTTGTTTCGGCTAGTCTTGACCAAAAATTCGTAGAAATTTTTATTGTTCATGAAAGCATGAGCTGATCTTCTTTGCGTTTTCCATAAGTCGAAGTCCGAGTTGAAAATGCCATCTCCCAAAAAATCGAATATCTTCTTGAATTCGTGTCCTTTTGGGAAATTCGAGAAGTTGGAGCTCATGATGTAGTGTATATTGGATGGATACGCGGTGACTAAAAAATCCATGTTTGCGAATTTAGGACCTTTTAGAAAACATGTCATATTACTGTTTTGTAGAATGTCGAAGCTAAAGTCGTGAATGCGATGGATGTTGAAAATTAAGTCCGGTAACGCTCCGACTAAAGGCAGAAGAAATTTCCTTCTACCGATGAAAGCAAAGACAAGAAAACAAGTGATTGCTAAGAAAGTTTCTAAAAACCCGATAAAAGCCATAAGAGTTTCTGTTCTTTTTTCAATATGTTTACTGATTTTTTCCCTTCTATAAATAAGATAAGGGTGCAGATCCAGTGTGATTTTTGTGTTCACTAAAGTCCAAAGCAAATAAAAAGATCTTTTGTCCATTGAAATCGTTTGGTGTTGCTTCTTTTGTCTTTTTCTATGATTCAGCTGGGAAACAGACAATAACCTGAAATCTTACATTATCATCACACAAGTTGACATCAAATACCGAAAATGGTGATATTATTAGAGCAAGGAGAGACAGAGAGATAGAATGGACAGATTTTTTTAAAATCTTCTAATCATTTTAAGATTTTTATATTGCCATACATACCGATACCATACGATCGATTAGGTTGTCCTTAAAAAGTTAATAATATGACAAAAAGGAGCATATGGATGGTATGTCAATATATAAAGTCGTAAAATGACTACAAATAGTATCATTATTAATCGAATATACAATAAAAATATGGCCAAAGCTATTTCCTCATGATAAATTTTATTTCCTCCATAATTTGAAAATTTTAAAACATTTCAAACATTATTTACCCTTATTTTATTTTCAAATTTAATATAAATTTAATATTATGCGTCATTATTGAAACAGATAGCCCTACTCTGGAAAAAACATATCATTAACCCATTTTTAATCCTACATATCTGATTTTTGCAACTAAAATTAACCCTAAACCCAAAAAACATCAGTTTTATTGAAGATTGATTGAAGATTGACCATGAAAAATCAAGAAACTCATACCAATCAGGAGAACTACACTCAAACAACGAATAAGGTAATTTAATCTCGTTTTTTCGTTTTACAATACAGTCATTTGAGATTATCACTTCGAAAATGTTGGTTTTAATACTGCATTCCCGATTTCTGTAGTTCTGGGCAAACCAACAACTTTTTTTTATAGAAACTGGTACATTGCACCTGATTTCGAGATGGCCACTCGGAATCAGGTGCAACGTTTTTTTGAACAAATTACAAACAAATAAGGAGACAGAGACATTGCACCTAATTTCGAGTGGCCATCTCAGAATCAGGTGCAATTTTTTTCACAAATTACATCTGATTCCGAGATGGCCACTCGGAATCAGGTGTTTTGCAGTTAAAAAAAGCATATGATTCCGAGATGGCCTCTCGGAATCACATGCTATCGTTAAAAAAAACAGAATACAATAAAACAGCCATATGGACACAAAACCGAACCAAACTCGAAAATAGATCCAAACAAAAGCATAAACCCTAATCGAACCCTAAATCTACCAAATAAGAACCCTAATCGAACAACCACCTAGCTGAAAACTGAAAACACAAAAAAAAACTAAAGAAATTTTACCTTGGGGAAGGGCTGCTCTCTCTCTCTCTCTTCGATTAGGGTCTTGAAAGAAACTGGAAAATAAAAGACAGTAGAAAACTGAAGAAATGGATATGTATGGTTTTTTTTCTTTGAATTTGTTAATGGGTAGGATAATAGAATAAATGGGTAGAATAATGGCGTTCTTGAAAATGAAAGAGGTAGAATTAATGGGTAGAAGGACAAATGTGCAATTTCCTTTATGGAGGAAATAACAATATGGGAGTTTTTTCAAATTATGGAGGAAATAAAAATTATCATTGAGGAAATAGCTCTGGCCTAAAAAGAACTGTGACTTAGACAAAAAACTAGCTAAACCAGTGGAGCTTTCAAATTTCAATTTTCTCGTCCTGTTTTCGAGACCGAACCAATTTAAAATAAGCTATATAAGTTTTATATATATTAAATAGCAGATTAATGTGGTTATCAAGGACATAATTAGTTTTGTATCTTTTGGCCATACCCCATCTTCCTACATCTTAGACCAGTAGTCACCTCGCCCTTATAGGGCCAGAGTCCTCCGTTGGTGATCAGCTGCATGGCACTTCCTTAAAATCTCCTTCTTTAAGTCTCCAACTTTGGGCATGATTTCTAATTTTTTTTATATTAGATGAGATATAATTTTTTATTTATATACCATCGCATGTTTAATTGATATGTGGAGTAATATTTTAGTCACATCTAACAATATTTTTGTAACAAAACATGTGTATAAGATAAAAAATGAATTTTATCTCGTATTTTCTAAGCTTGAGACCAATATAATTTAATAATCACTCTGTCCATTTTGTAAGCATCCTATCAAATATCTTATCTTATTTTTATTATCAGTAAGGTTTTTATACCACAAATCACGAACTTATTTTTTTTGTTTATTATAAGGGTTCGACTAAATCATATATTGAGTCCTTATCAGTAACCCTCTAGTCTATGTGAACAAAGTAGGGGAAGAGTATAACTTTCCACTTGATAGTCATTGTATAGTCAAACCGTTGTTACTTGTGATCGAGCTTTAATTTTGGGTATCTTGGTCCACAATTTTGAATTCGTAAGTGTCCAAAATAAACGCATTGTCGAACTTAAAAAAATTTAGCTGAGGTGTTGCCTTAGCTGGACTATTAGATCTTTGAGTTTTTTATTGCTTGATGTGAGGAGTTGAGCTCTTAAGGTTCGACATAGCTGAATTGTTGATACTCTAAGTTTTGAATCTTTGGCATGCATTGAGGACCCTTTGAGTTTGGTTTGAGTGGACTTCAAGCCTTGTGTTTGTTATGTCCTCCATTTGTTTGTATATTATCCGACCTAGTTAATTTTATTTAACGTGACGTGACTCCAAAGAGTTCAGATTGATATTGTCTCTACTTCTACCTCGTTTAAAGCTTTGTTGATCAATTAATCCCTTGAAGAAAAAAACTTTATTTTTTTGAAGAAAAAATATTGAAGTATAAATAGTGTGTCTGTTGCTGAAGTAAAAAGATATTTGGTATTTTTCAAAGGTGGGTATCATATTTGATACTTCAAATAAACAAAGAATTAGTATTATTATTATTATTTAAGGTAAAAAATAAAAATATTGTACCATGATTTTTTTTTGCGCCATGACTTACTTGTAAGTTTTGACTTTTACAAAAGGATTATGATTTAGGATGGCTATTTAAGATAAAGTAGTTATGGGGAAATGGAAGCAGCACACGTGAAATAACTTTACCTAGGTAAGAGGAAATGTTGCAAACTTTAATGGTGTGTTGGAATAATACATGTGGTCCGCGTACGATACCGCCTCTTAAGCTTCTACCTTTGTTCCTATTAGACATTTGTGTCAATCGTTGGATCATCTCTATTTGGATAACTATGATGGACCCCACTACTTTTATAAATACCAAAAGGTCTTTGAGGTTATATTTTTCTTATAGCCCCTTTAAAAACGTTTTTTTTTTACTTAGCCGTATTCTACATATGGTTCGTAGACTTATTATTTATTCAAATTCAGACTATGATGGCTTAGGCCAGTAAATATTTCAAAAATTGATTATTTTTGGGAACCTACTCAAAGGTCCTTAGGATCGACCATTTTAAAATCGAGGTTGATCAAGAGGTTCAACCTATTATTCATGTTATCCTATTTTGCTTACTCTTCTGGTATATTATCATCGCCCATTTAGATATTTTTCCTCCGAGAGTATTATCCCTAGTTTATTTGGTTTGTTCGTAGAAGCTACAACCGTTATATGGAAGAATACATAACTCTCCAAAGTTTATAAATCGACTACTGCATCAGGTTTAAAGGTCCTGTGAGGACAATGTATATCCTCTAAATTGATAAAATGAATATATTTCCCTTTTTGGATTAGATGTTGAAGGAGAAATATGATTATTAGAACCAATAATTTTTTATACTTTAAAAGCGCAGTGGATACTACCTGGTAATGTGTTGGTGGGACTTCTTACCGCGAAGAAGACTCTCCTAGAATGTCTTAGTCACGATGTAGTATTTTTCACTTGTTTGTTTATCATAAAGGGTTCAACTGCTCTTGCATCCCAAGATGTTTGATATTTTCTAACTTATTGGGATATGTCTGAGCCATCTCATGCCAAACAACTGGAGGTTGGTGGTGGCTTCCGTAATGATTGCCAATTTAACAACTTTTTCTCTATGTAATAGGTTTTTCTCATAACCTTCATTGTTTATTCTTAACCGGTATACGGTGACGAGGGACTATCCAGACTTCAAAATATAATAGAATATGTCATTTGTCTTACTTAGTGAAGATTTGAAGACGAACTAGTATATTCGGTATACAGTTATACTAAGATCGTTGACCTTTAAATATTAGTTTTTTACTTCTGTTTAGTTATCATTTTTTTTGCTCTCTCTTTTAAGAATTTGAATTTTGAAATGTTTTTTGTTTGCAAAAAGTATTTATGCCACTTCATTGAATTTTTATGAGGTTGCGAAGAATAAATTCCAATACTAGGTCAAGATTGTCCAATAAAATTAAGCGAAAGAGAATCATAGATTGCTTATCTCATCAATTTATGTTAGGTTATAGTAGTGGCCTTCAAATTATGGTGCTTTTCAAGTGTTTGATTTAGTAGGAATATTATGGAGGGCTTGGCTGCAACTACTTCCGTTGTTGAATGTAGAGAAGCGGTGAGGTTGATCATTCGAGATGATGTTATTCCTAAACCCAAAAAGTGTAAGATTTATGTCTTTATATCCTTTTGAAAGTGATATTTTCCACAGGTTTAGGGATGCATCACGGCGTGTTTAGATGATAGGAAAATGGAAAACGTCGGTGGACGAGAAAGCCATAGCTTTGAAAAAGGCAAAAAATAAGGAGGCAATGTTATTTTTTATACTTTTATGTTAGAGTAACGTATATAGAAGAGTCTAATATCAGGGTAAAGAGTATCCAAAAGAAAAAAAAAGTTTGATTATGGGGATGATATTTGTTAAAGAAGTAAAGAAAATAAGACCGAAATGAGGTTGGAAGTCTTCCAAATTTGTTCCTAAACAATCGAAAGAGCATCGTGCTTCAAACGTATCTTAAACATAATCTCGATCATACATCTAGAAGAAAAAGTTAACAACCATGATCTCACCATACTGTCGCGCCAAGCATTTTTCTGTAAAATATTGTCGCAACGAACACATCTATTTTTCGATAGGACAATTAATATTTTGAATACTATTATGTTCATGAGGTACTCTAAATTATTCCTTAAGTTGATTTTAGTGATCTGTACTCGTTTTTTGGATCAATTCTGATTATTTAATTTAATCAATATTTTTAACAAAAATAATGTTTGATGGCTTAGAAGATGTCGCGATATAATGAAATAATTTGAGGTTATTCTCAGAATAGTTATGCCATCGAAGTCCTGAAATTATTTGTTGATATGTAAGGCTCTCGCTTTGACCCCGACGCTAGCATTCTAATTGCATTTAGTACTTGCAAGATCTAGAAGTGGACTTGATTAAAAGAAGCAAGACAATAGTTTGAATGGAAAAATAATCAAGACGATGTATCCTAAAATGAAACAATTATTGGATATGTTCAAAAAGAAAAGAAGGTCAAGGCTTCCAAGGTATTTTGAGAGATTAACTTATTTGGTGTTCTACCTTATAAATACCTGATTGACCTATATACTTTTTCCATGTGCAAAACGTTGAAGGTTTTAGTCAAATAAAACAGCTTCATAAAATCTGTGTCAAAATCTGGTATTGAAACAAACGTCTACGAGAAAATTTTCTTATTGACATGTATGTCAAATGTAGGGCCATCAACGAGGCTCGTGAGATTATGTCTTGTATGCCACTGTTGAGTTTTATATGTCAATACTCTTTTAATTTTTTAATTTTAGACTGGTTATTTAAAATTGTATATACGTATTGAATTTTTTTAACATATTTTTTTAATATATTTTTTATTTTTTTAACTATAATTTTGATTTTATATATAGGTGAAAGTGTTAATAAGTACTTAAAATCAAACGTATTTTATATTTTCTATCCATTAGATCACCTATTATGATCGGATATCCATTGTTGTTAATTAATATCTAATACCTAGTTTTTTTAAATATTCTTACTCATTAAATAAAGTTAGTTTTTTTTACGAGGTTAGAGTTTTTTTTAAATGATTTTTTATTTCTTTCTCTCTATGTTCTTTCCCATTTTTTTCCAAACCCAACACTTATTCTCTTTCTTTCTTACTATGTCTCACAAAAATTAGTTTCCTTATCCATTTTGGTTTCAACAATAAAACTCTCTTTCTTTACTCAACCATTTTGATCTTACAACATAAGCTTTGAAACCTTTACCTAAAACGAACTTCTCTAAACAATTTTAAGTTCTTTTGTGAGGATGTTTTCAACTCTGTTTCGGTTTCATTGATACAACTGTCTTTATCCCATATATTGTGAGCTCACAACATCGGCATTCACATTTACAAAAAAAAAATTGAGATTGAGGTTTTTTTAGGAGAAATATTTAAGGTTACGAGTTTCAATTTTGAATTTATTTGAGGATTCACTTCTTCTTCTTTTCTCTCTGAAGTTTCGAAGTGTTTGGCTGTTGTATGTGAATTTTTTGTGCAAATATTTAGTGTTTGAAACCCTAGGTATAACAAATGCAAAAACAATTATGGATTGGATATAATAGGTGCGAAGTGCGAAATTTGTAAGGTTTTTTTTGTCTAAGTGTGAACAACTAAACATGGGTAAATATAAAATACAAAACATGGGTTAGAGGAAGTGCAAAATACGAAATGAAGATTAAATTTGAAATAAAAATCTCTAAGTGCAAACTGTGGGTAAATTTAAAATGTAAAACAAAGGTTAAATGAAGTGTCAAATGAAAAATAATGGATAAATTTTAAAAAATAAATTGGCTAAATGTGAACTACAAAATATGGATAAATATAAAACGAGGATTTAGGAAGTGTGAAATTGAAAATAAAAGTTAAATTAAAATTATTATTTTTGCTCAGTGTGAATAGTAAATTATGGGTAATTGCAAAGTACGAAACAAAGGTGAAAAAAAGTCTAAAACACACATTTAGTGAACAAAATAATTAAAAATATCATACATGGATGTAGTTTGTTTGTGTTAAAAAATAAAATAAAATAAATGGTAATTTAGGGTATTTTTTTTATTTACGGTTTGAAATTGACAAACTTTAAAAAATATATTTTTTTATAAAGAGAAATATATTATCGTTAGTTCTACTTTTTAAATTTAAAGGTATTTTTTATAGAAATTATGGTCAAAATATTTTTTAGTAAGAGATTTTTTTTCCTCTCCCATAATTAAATTTTTTATTAGATATTATTTATTGAATTAAAAAAATATTTTTTAAATAGTTTTCAATATTTAAAAAGCCATGTTTATATATGAGAAGTGACGTTATCCATAATATCTTGCTATTACTATTTTCCACTTAAACGAATAAACTCATCTTACCCTCATAGTCTTACTTATTTATAGATGTGTCATTTGAAACAACTTAATCATAACAAAAACAACAAACCTATTGTATTTCAAAAAGTTTTTTAAAAAACCAATTATAATTTAATCAATTTACTATTTCGCGATTTTGAAAATAAAATAACATTTTTAAACAAACATATTTTTGTTTAAAAAAGAAAATGAAAACATAAAGCGATTGAGGATCTAATTTGACCTATATGGGAAGTAAAACTTTCAGTCTATTTTTTAAAAAAAATATTCTGATGAAAATTCCAACAATTGTAAAATCCTATAGTGTTTCGGTAGAATTCAAAATACTACTAGTTAAACGGAAGATAGTTTAGCAGATGCATAAGTTATTTCCAAATGAAGTGGTTTGTGTTCCGCTGGTGCATAGGTTATTTCTCGTAGAACTGGCTTGTGTTTTGGCTGGTTCTAGTTTGGTCAGAACTGGTTCGAGTTTAGCTGGAACATGTTTTATTTTTTACAATTAGAATAATAGATACGAGAAATGTTAATTTTGTTTATAAATTCTATTATAATATGATATTATTTGAATTAGAAACTAGATTATTAGATCTTCACAACCATATATGGAATTAATTTTAAAACATTTGTACTCATTCAATAATTACATGTTCTTTGATTTAAAATATGTTGAAGCAAAATAATTTTTTGAAAGTTTGAACTATTGTTATAACAAATATGATAGTTTTGTCTAGAAATTTTTATTAAGATGATATTTCATATATTAGAAGACACATTGAAAATAATTTTACTACTGTTATTTCTGCTCGCAACTTCAAAAACATATCAATTAAAGTAAGAAGACACATTTTAAAACATTTTTACTAATGTTATTCTCTATCGCGACTTCAAAAACTAAACAATTAAATTATTAAATACATTTTAAAACATTATTATTAATGTTATTTCTGATCGCGATTTCAAAAACATACCAATTAAAGTACGAAGACACATTTATAAATATTTTTACTAATGTTATTCTTGATCGCAGTTCAAAAGCAGATCAATTAAAGTACAAAAGACACATTTTAAATAAGTTTACTATTGTTATTCTTATTACGACTTAAAAACATATCAATTAAAGTATAAAACCATTTTAAAAATATTTTTTAAAGATCACACACAAACATTGATAGAGTAAAAGCATTGATAATATGTGTGTATCCGTGGCAATTATAATAGAGTAACTAGAATATGTCAAAACATGTTGCTAAAAAAATTAATATAGTAGAAGTATTTGTAATATGTTTATATTCATGATATATATAATTGAGCAACTAAAATATGTCAAAAGATATAGTTACAAAAATTGATAGAGTAGAAATATTAGTAACATGTATATACCCATTTATAATGGAGCAACTAGAATATGTCAAAACATGTAATCCAAAACATCGATAAAATAGAAATATCACTAATATATACCCATGACACTTATAATGGAGCAACTATAATATCACTCTCAACTTTGGTTATGCATATTATATACAAAATCAAAGAAATATATGTACGTGCAACCGAAAAAATATTATATCAAAACCACCAACGACTGACAATATATTTTTTATTAAGTCTCATGGAACACTGAAGCTCTAAATTTTTCAGGGATGGTATGAGAACAACAGTATTATAACAATCAAGTTGAAAGAATACTTAGTTTAACATATGATACTATTTGAATCAGAGGATTTTTCGATGAAGGATCTTGGAACAATGAAATCCTAAGAACAGCAATATTATAACAAATTGATTTGAAGGAATAATTAATTTACCATACTGTATTGTTGAATTAGTCGATTTTCAGTGAAGAGTCCTAAAACTCTGAAACTCTAAATGGTTTGGAGAAATTTTGATGATGGTCGAATAGGTCGAAGAGATGGTTATTATAGTCAACGAATTGGTGAACATACGGTGAACAAACACTGAAAAGACGGTGAAGAGAATGAATCTATTTTTGTCGGTCGGTGATCAAGATTAGCTAAAAGTTTGTTAGTGGTGAAAAACAATATTGTCACTAAATTAACGAACATGATAACTACATGCAGTAAAAATGATTTTTTTTATAGCATCATCTTTAGAAAAAGATAATATAAATTTAAGAAATGATCTAGAACATGGTTTCTAATAAATTGAAAAAAAATAATATTTTGGTAGAATAGTTAAAAATGTAAAAAGACACAAGTTATTATGTAGTCAAATAAACGGTATGTAAAATAAACAACGTGATAAGAGATTATTCTATAATTGTTAAAATTTTATACATTTTTAAAAGATATTAAAAAAATAGTAACAATTTAAAAAAAGTATCTAATAAAATGTCATCTTGTTAAAAGAATAAAAAAATATAGATAAAAAATAAAATAAAACATTATTTTAACCGGTTTCAGTGTTTCAAAATCTCTCGTAATTAGATAGGAAAACTTATTAATATTTTAGTTGTTCATGACAACAATCTAATATTATGCAAACTAATCTATTAATTTAACCGAAATAGAAATTGATATAAAAAATGAGATGTTTATTTAAAAATATGATAAGATAAACAATTATAAAATTATAGGACTAAATAATGCGGAAAAAACAAATATGTAAATTAAATTTGTATATAAATATGATTACAAAATATAAAATTTAGGTAATCAAACTAGATATTTACTATTTTTTTATAAAATTTGTTAGATTAGAATTATAATAATTATGTCATGAATTTTTTCCCCCCAATGGGGTAGCCGAGTTGGTTGAGTAAGGCATGTTTGTGATCAAAGGTCATGAATTCGAATCCCTCTGCATACACTTTCTCGGCTGAGCCTGTCACCTTGTTTGGTTTACCTTCTGGCGTTGTCCTTATTGCGTCAGACTGAGGGTTTACCCTGTGCGCACTCATTGCATTCTGAGTAGTGGTTGCGTGTTCCCTCCTTAAAAATAATAATTATGTCATGTAACGTTTAATTGGATTTGAATTTCAAATTGATTTATGTTAAATTTTATATAATTTATATCAGTATATTTGTTAGATGATAAAGATATTGTTTAATTATTTTACTTTAGTAATATATTTTTTATCATTTTTATAGTTTATAGAACATTATGTTTTTTATTACCATTTATAAAAATTTATAGCACTTATCTTTTACTCGATAAATAAAATTTTCAACTTTAATATTTGACATCAGGAGCACACCTTTTCGAGCTTTTTCTAATAGACCACCGAAAAAATTATAACGTCTGTTTTTGTTCATTGAAACATATTTTATTTTTCTTTAACTTTTTTATAGAATTCTTATTATTAAAAAAAAGTTAGCAACAATTGTTTTTGCCAAAAAATAATCTATTGATGAATAAATATTCAAACATGGCTAGAATTTTAGTTTAGTAACAATTTTACATTAATTTGATTAAAGTCTTATTTCCAATGGGCTGCATATAGCCCATTTGATGAGAAAATGAAGTTAGAATTGCTTCCTCTCATAAATTCTGATATCAAGTATGTTTGATGCTTATTTTGATGCCTTTACATTCCATTTTAAGATTTTAGTGCTATAGATATTCCTCCATGATCTTGAGGTTTTGCCTCCATTTAATGATATAAATTGTACATATAACATGAAAATCTTTGGTCATGTGTAACCCTGTCACACCAGTTTTAGTGATAGAATCAATTAGTTATCCTTAAATAGCCTAAATTGTTGTTTTTAGGAGATATACTTGCACTTAAGGGGTTCTGGAGTTAAATGAAGTAAAAACATAGTTGGTTTTAGAATTTAGGGCTCATTTGGTCATCCAATCAGTGGTATTATTTTGTTGTCTAAACACATGTCCGATAACCATTTAAGAAGTGATTAAAGCCTTTCAAAGAGATATTAACTTCCAAATGTACCAAAGAGATTTACCAACACTAAGAATTTCAAATAAAGCTAATGAATCAATCTCAATATCTAAACAATGAATAATATTTGAATTGCAAAATAATAGAACTTCCAACAAAGCTCTTGATTCAACAATTAAGGAAGTGTTTTTACCAAATAGGGTGCCAATTGCATGTAATATGTAACTTTTGTGATTTCTAATGACAAATCCACCATTGGATTCACTATTAGTTAAACAAGATCCGTCAAATTTATCTTTAGTCTACTATGATCAGGAGGTTTACATTTAGCATTGGGAAAATTACATGGGATAGAAGTATGGTGAAAGCAGCCAAGTGTGTTGGTTATTTTCAGATCATCCGTTCAATGCTTTGATTTTAAAAGGCCAACACAATCAATGTTTGTAACAATATGAATAATGCTGTCAATTATGCTTTTGGAAGAACGTTTGATCTTGTTATGATTAGAGTTGTTTCTTGATGTCCAAATGGCCCAGCAAATAATATGAGATAATATAACTCTAATATGAATGTTCTTCTAGTTAACATGACCAAATATTAATTATATGAGTGATAATGCCAAAAAGGCCGACAAAGTATTTCCAAACTTCTCAGGTCACTTTGCAACTGATAAAAACATGGTTAGCAGATTCCAAGTTATCACAATTCTGGCATTTAGAAGCTAAGCTAATGTTTCTCCTTTGAATAATATAGTCAACTAATATGAACCTATTGAGAATCCTCCAAAGAGTGAATGAACACTTCTTTGGAGTGATTCAATTCTGAAGCTTTTTGTGTATCAAGGGTTAGAGTTCTTATGTTTGATTTGGTTCCATATGTTTTTGACATAAATTTGTCATCAGGTGATAAATTCCATAAAATTATATCACCTGAATTATTATCTAGATTAAGCTTAAGAATTCTGTCTACGTCAGATTTCTAAACATTATCATTAAGTTTATTGATATTCCATGAGTTGTTTTGCCAGAATTCAATTTTTTTTGTTTTGTTATACTAAGAACTGTCTTCATTAAAAGAAATAATGATAAAAATGTGAATTATTCAACCATAAATCAACATTTCCATTACCATTCTTCCAAAAGATATGTTTTTCAGCTTAGTCCCTTATTTCTAAAAAAAGTCTCCAGACTTTAGAATTAGTTGTTTTGGCTTTGATTTGAAGGGGGTGAGAGTTGGGACAATAGATGAAATGCATAATTATGGACCATAGATAATTGTGTTCTCTAAAGTTCATCCAGAGCTTATATGAAATGGATGTTTGAATATCTTTTAGGTTTCTCAAGTTAAGACCATTTTCTTCAAAATGTTTGTAAAGTTTAGACCATTTAGTCAAATAATAATTTTTTAGGTTTCCTTACAATCCCATAAGACTTTTTTAATGAGATTATTAATTCTTGAGATGACATATTTGGGTGAAATTTTGTTTTACATGTGATAGATAAGAATAGAGAGAATAATGAAATGAGACGGTATAAATGTGCCACCAAATGACATATTTGTATTATCTCAATCAAGGATTGTTCCTAATTTTAGAAATTAAGTCATCATACCAAAGGTTAAATCACCTAAAACTTGGCTTCAATTTAGACCAATAAGTTTATGTTCAGTTTTCAATATAATTCTATCTAAAATACTGAATAACAAATTAGCTAAACTACTACCTTTAATCATTTTAAAAGAACAAGGTGTTTATATTGAAAAAAGATTCATACAAGAAAACATCTTAATTACTCAAGAAATGACTAAAGACCTTAATAGGAAAACTAGATGTGACAACCTGAAAACTAGAGGTGACAACCTAAAAATCAGCTTAGACATGTAAAAAGTATTTTATAAATTAGAGTTTAATTTCATATATGAAGTGATGTCATCATTTGGTTTTAATTATCAAGTAATTAGGCTAATTAAGAAAAGCATTGAAAACATTACATATTCATTAATAATCAATGGAAAATCATTTGGTTTCTTTAATTCTGGTAATGGTTTGAGGCAGGGGGAACCTTTGTCCCCAAACCTTTTTATTATAGATGAAGAAAATTTAATAAGAGGTATAAATAATCTAATTGGTCAATACAAATCAATGTCTTATAACATGAAAAGTTCCCTAAGTATAAATTGCTTAGCATATGCTGATAATATCATTTTATTCCTAAATGGTTCACTAACAAACATTAAGAAACTTTCAAATTCTTAGATATATATATATATATATATATCAAATGCTTTCATCCCAACAAATAAATAAACAAAAAACAGCATTTCTGACTCCTACAACAATGAACGGAACTAGGATCAACTCTCTGGAAAAATACTTAGGTTTCAAACAAGCTACTTTAATACTTAGGCATCCCAATACATACTAATAATTATTCTTCACGCTTTAAGGTCCTAATAGAAAAAATAAGGAACAAAATTAATGAATGGAACTCAAAAAACATATCATATGGGGGAATGATAAAATTAATCAAATAAAAATTCGCTTATCTTACTCATCTCATTGTTTGCAATCTATTCAATTACCTTTGAAGATAATAACAAGAATAAACAAACTACTAAATAAATTTATGTGGGGTTATAGTGAAAATAGTAAAACAATACTATGAACCAGGTGGAATGATCTATGTAAACCATATAGTGAAAATGGCTTAAATATTAGAAACTTAAAAGATATTTAGAAGGCCTATTCTCTTAAACTTTGGTTAACTTTCAGAGACAATAAAACAATATGGGCTAACCTAATGCACTCTAAATATTGCTTAAATATTCATCCATTACAATCTTCTTTATGAATCACGGATTCTAAAACCTGCAAAAAAATGAAATTAAAGAAGAAGCTGAAAAACACATATTTTGGAAAGTAGGAAAGGGAAACTTGGACTTTTGGTTAGATAGATGGAACCATTCTGAACCACTGATCACATTAACAACAGCTAACTCATCTCACTATACTCCAACAAAGGTAATTGAATATTGGACTAAGAACAACTAGGATTTGCCTAAACTTCAGTCTTGTATACTGCCTGCAAACATTAACAAAATTAGCAAAACATATATCAACTTAAATGTGGAAGACTCCATCATCTGGAAGCTTTCCACTGATGGAGCCTTCAATTTAAAGAATACAGTTAATGCATTTAAGACACAAAGACACGGTTTCATTAATTAAAGGAAAAGTTTGGAACAATACCTCTCCAAAGAAGTGTTGTTTCACTCTTTGGAGAGTATTAAATAACTTAATAAGTGTAGATACTATATTACAAAGAAAAAAAAATTCAACTTGCTTCTAAATGCCTCAGATGTCAGAACTTAGAAACTTTAAATCATGTCTTCATTACTTGTGAATCTTCCTGGAACGTTTGGTTTTTCATTTCTGAAGAATTTAGCATTAGAATAAGTAGACAGATGACAATCAATCACATCATTAACTTATGGCTACAATCAACACCTAAAACATCTCATATTCGTACCATTTTACCTTCATTGATAATCTGGTCCATATAGACTGCCAGAAACAACCGTAAACACAAAAATATAGCTATCTCACATAAAAAGATCATCAATCATATATCTTATATCACATAGCTGAAAACATTGAACCCGAATGCTTTAAGGACATAGTATAGGAAATTGAATGAGTTTATCAAAGATCATGGCCATATTAATGTTTAATATGACATTATTACCTCTGGTTTTCGAGTTAAGATCATGATTTAACTCGTATGCATGTTTTTTTACTCCACAACAGCATCTTGAACATCAGAATTGACCTTAGATAACATCTTAGCTAATCTACTATTGATAAGCTTATACAGTATTATGTTAAACACTGCAAAAAGACTCATGAATCCGTATTCAAACCAGGATTTGGAAGAATTAATTTTAGCAATAAGGCATTGCAATGACAAAAATGCCATAGGAACAATTAGGAACAATTGTAAAATTAAAATATGTCAAAAAACGAAAACACCACAAAAATCCATTTGAATAATAGTCTAATATCATTGAAAGGATCCAAAGTTGAATCCACCGAACCAAAAAAAAAAATTAGGTTTTGATTAGAGTATAAATTATATAGTATAAATTATAAACTTCATCAGTTTCATTGAGAAAAATGTTATCATAGTCATTAATAATATTAAGAATTGTATTATAGATGTTGTCAAGAAGTTACCCAACATTATCCTTTATAAATCTATATAAGTTATAATAATCATACAAATATATCACTCTTGCCTCGGGGAACATTATAACTTATAGTTCAAAAATCACGCTGAAAATTTTCATTTTTCAGCGACCAAACCCACACGGCCACACTGATTTTCATTTTTATGAAAATAAACACAAAAGACAATATAAAAATATTGATGAACCAATCAGAGTCTAAAATTTTCTATTAAGGTCTGTCAAGCAAAACTTTGTCCTCTCATCCTATTCTTTGGAACAATGCCTGAGCTCATGAGAAATAGTTTACAGCCTTCTCATATTGCACTGAGACAGCTTCCTCAACAACAATCCAATTGCTTTTGTCAGCAGAACTGGAACAGCTCTGCAGCAGACAATAAACACTTGGGTTCAGGAATGTAGGATTAGACTTTATGGAAAAAAAACAATTAGGGAGCTGAAAACTGAACCTTGGAACAAGTATAGACGATGAGTGTCATCCAGTCCCACTTATCGAGCGAGGTATTTTGACAATCATCAGCAGCTTCTCGTAAAAAATATATTAAGGGAGACATTAACTGAAACTCATAGTGCCTTGAAGAGCCACAAAGCTTGCAATTTTCAGGATCTTCAATATCTGCTGTAGCCAGAAGCGGTTTACCCCCGTGAGAATATCTGAGCAGGAAAGAAATATATAAAAACACAGTGCTATCAAAACTGAAAAAGACTAGAAACTTTGAGAACAATAGGTCAATCTCAAAATAGCATTGGCTTCAGGTGAGGTGACCATAGTCTTATCTACAGTCAATTATAATCAACTAAACATCTTTCCTTCATAAGAGTTGATTTACTTACCATTAACTACTCCATCACTACCTTAATTTATAATCTAACGGGATATTAAACTGTGGTTGCATTAATTCAGTTGCATTAATTCAGTGGAAGCATGGTCGCATCTAGAATTATCCGGTTAATTTCTCAAAAAGTTGGATAAGGAAAGTTGCATTAATCCCATTAGACTATAGATCAGTGAGACCATAGTCGCGTCTAAGAATCATCCGGTTAATTTCTCTGAAGGTGGAAAAGGATGGCTGATCCAATGCCCATAGAACATAAACAATCTTAAGCTAGGAAGTTAAATTGTAGAGTATATAAATTGCTGTAAGAAAATGCCAGTTATAAATAAAATGAAATAAACTTAATAAATTCATGAACAAAAAAATGTATATTAAGTTTTCTGAACATTAAAAGTATATATATGATTTCCATAACATTTTCGCTTGCACGAGCCAAACACAGCCTATAGCTTCCAGCTTCTTCGGATCAAATTTCATTCACACAGAATGACGTATAAAAATAAGAGAGAAGAAGCATACGTCACATATACGAGGTTTACAAGAACAAGGCTTGATATATCTAGGGGATACGAACATACAATTATACTCATATTTTTGTTTATTAAGGTCAGGGTATACCTGAAACATTGGTTAGGAAATGCATCCAATTGTTTTTTGAACTTGAGGTAAATCCTATCAGCACTCAAAGCTTTATCGTATTCGTACAGTTCTTCCCCCCACACTTCTTCTATTGCATTATCATCATCAGTAATGGAAAGGGACGCATAGGTCGTGCAAAGAGAGCCAACATCCTTTCCGAACGGCTGTTCCTGTGTGTACACGTAAAAGCAAGGCATGGCTGCAAATACAAAACAAAAGTATTAAATTTCCAAATAACCTTTTGAATGAGTTGTTTGATGCTCAATTTATAAGTCACAAAGCTAGTTTTTTAATAAATGAATAAAAAAGTTAACTTCTAAGAATAAGGTGTAAATTGTTTGTTGTCTAACTAAAAGGCCAACATTTAAAGTTTAAACCAAGAGAATAATACGAACAAAAAATTCTAATATAGTATATGAAAACAATCCGTAAAAACAATTTCAATAATCTTTTTTCGAAAAAATTGGAAACTAAAAAGGCTAAAAAAAATTAAGCTTTTAGCCTTTTTGATCTTATAAAGGTAGTTTATTGCAACTTACAATTTGTAAGACTAAAAAGATAGAGGTGAACAAAGAATTATTTTGCTTATAAGTGTACAAGCCAACTAATCTAATAGCACCAAACAACCAAACCTAAGTAACCAAATATAGCTTGCATAAAAAGGCATGAGGTCTCTCTCTAAGAGCCAATTATACCGGGTGCGTTGTGATCTACAGTTCTTGTTTGAGGTTGTAATGGTTTGAGTTTCACGACCGTCTCAGGTTTAGAGTTATCAGTTTGTTTCTTGGGATGATGAGACGCTAAAGTTGCCGCTTCAGATAGGGCTTTACTCAATTTCTCTAAATCAAATTCATCTTCCTCATCTTCGCTATCTGAATCCTGCCACCAGTTGGTTTTGGAAACTGAAGCAGAAGACACAGCAGCAGCAGCTGCTGGATGCTCTTCTGCGGTGGTCGAATGTGATTCCATTTGGAGGTCTGTCTTTTGAACACGAAGAGCTCGCCAGCTACCCATGAATTTCACGAACACGGTAAAATAAAGACCTTTACTGTCAACGAATCGACATAATCGAAATTGAAGGAATAACATAAAAACCTGGCTGGAGTTCTTCCGCAATTCAGCATTAAACAACCAAAGACATAAACAGTACGCTCTTCTATCTTCGAAGATTGAATTGAAATAGGACTGTAAACCTAACGATCAAACCAAAACCAACAATCTAAGCTTACTCGACCTAAAACACAGCTTATCCTAATTCATCAAAAAAAAATGTCTCAATTTAATATCAAATGAAATCAATCAAACCTGAGCTAAAAGCGAGAGTCTACTTCCACAGATACTGCAATCAAGTAAACCAGATTCTAATTCATCCTGACGAAGAGGAGGCCAGTCCTATTACAACACCAAAACAATCCAAATTCACACTCGAAGCCACCAGAACAGAACTTCTTCATGAAGTACGGACGAAAAACGAAGGGTTAGAGTAAGCTTACAGGGATTCCACCGATTTTAGTGGTGTAATGATCGGAAAGTTCGCGATTATCATCTGCCCAGGGACCTGGTAGCCCTAGAAGAACGCCGCTCATTGCTTTTAGTCCAAGGAGATACTCTAGTGGAGTAGTGAAGGTCTCTTATTATATTCATAATATTGGCGTATTGAAGGAAACCATTGTCAAATATGTACTTATAAGAAATTTAGTAAGGTTAAGAAAATCCCAAGATCAATTACACTCGTTGTTGTTAAAGTTGGTCGCTCCCCCTTGTTTTTGTTAATTTAATTTTTTAAATTACACTAGTTCCCAACTATTTTTTATACCTACTAAATACCACCTCACCAAAGTAATTTTTTTCTAATACCCATCTAATATTTTCCTTCTTCAAATACCCTTCAAATGTGTCAGATTAGTTTCGAACCACAATTCAAAATTTGAATTTTCAACAGTACAACCTACTCTGATGTTTTGAAAGTCGAAATGAACTTATACTTTTATCTCAAGAAATCATTTTCACACTATCTCGTTCTTTAAACTTGATCAGAGGTAAGTCTGTATCATTTTTTTTTATGCATTTCACCATTAGAAGCTTCGTATTTTTTTTTCAACTATTGTTTTATAGTTCCTTTGTTTTTGTTTCATTTTCAAAAATTGTCAAGTTTACAGTCGTCTTTTTGGTTATACCTTGTTTAAAACAGTTTATTAAATTTTTTCTAAGGAGAGAGTGTGGTGTTCGAAGATTGCTTAGCTTCTTTAATGGCGTTTAGAACTTACCTGTGTTCTTACCTGTTTCGTGGAAGACGACACTGTTGTTTTTAGCTTTAGGTTGATTTTGCGCGATTTACGTGTTTAAGTAGTCATCGCAATTTATTCGTGTCAATAACCTTATGTATCGCGTTGTCATTTTCTTCCTGAATAGAGTATACTTGTTACGCGATTGTAGTTTGCACTTGCAGAAGCTGACACGAGTCCTATACGAGGTTGCCGCGAGTCGCTGCGAATCTTAAATCTCCTTGCGCGAGTTATACAGAAGGCAAGCTTAATCTCCATCGCGCACGTTAATAACGTCTTATAACATTCCTTGTTAACTAACGCGAATCCCATCTCGGGGCCTAGCGCGAGACAATATACACTACACGCGATTTACCTTATTAGCAAACATCCCGAGTCAAGCCTGTCTTACGCGATTCAGGACAACCCTTTGCCTAGCGTAATTACGTTTTTCATTTGCAGCCTCCTAGATGTCTAAGCAAAGAGTTTGTATTTTTAAATATTTGAAGCAGACCCCAATCGTTCCTTTTAGCTCATTTGAAAACTTTGAATCTGTCGAGAAATATATTGAAGGTAGATGGGATCATCTGGTTAAGGGTTGCTACACTATTTCCTACTCCTGTGGCGGTGAGAATTATTACTTGTTTACTAACGAGACTGATTTCATTGGTTTGACTGTTTATCTCGATGTGGAGCGTCTGAAAAGCGTTAGCTTCTTCATAGAACAACCAGTAGTTGAAACAGATGTGCATAACATTGGTAAATTGTCTACTGTAAGCTTTGTAGAACCCTGTGATGATCATTTACTAAGCGGGGAGAGTAGTAATGGTTTAATCGGTTCCCAGCATAAAAAAAGATATCTTGCTACCACTGGTTGGGTAGATGCTATCACAGGAGTTGGTCAGACATTCGCTAATGGTGCCTCCGGTTTAAGGTTATCTTTATGTCGCTATGCTTTAGAGCTAGGTTTTGCTTTCAAGTATATGCATAATACATCCACTAAGATCACTGCTTACTGTGTCAACAAAAATTTAGGTTGCAAATGGTGACTGTATGCATCTATAGATTCTAGCATTGGTTTCATGATGATCAAGCGCTTTGCCAACACCCATTCATGTAGCCCGGTTTTTTCCAAGAAAAAAAGTAGGCATTTGACGTTCGATTTAATTGCGGATGAAATACACGAATCACTTAGGACAAGCCATTTTTTAACAGCAAAAACTATTCAGTCTTCTGTCAAACAAGACTATGGTTTAAATATTTCATACCGTCTATCATGGAATTCGTTAGAGAAGGCTATGAGGGAAGTTTTTGGAGACACTAATACTTCGTTTGGGTTGCTGAATTCATACTTTAGAAGATTAAAAAGTAGAGATATTACTACCGATTGTCATTTAGAGGTTGGTTTAGGAAATGTCTTCAGGAGGTGTTTTATGTCTTTCGGATCATGCATTCAAGGCTTTCACTCATGTCGACCATTGTTGTACGTGGACGGAACCCATTTAAATAGCAAGCATGGTGGTGTCTTGCTGTCTGCAGTGGCCAAGGACGACAATAACTGTGTGTTTTGTACTTTCTTCTGTATGTACATCTATAATATTCAGATATAGCCTGTTTCGCGCGTAGGTATATTTTAAGAACCCATGAGCGGATATAGTGTTTAGGCACCTAGGTAGTTAGTCTATTCATGTTACGCGAGATATAACTTAACTGTAGCTCGACTTAGTGTACATCTATACTATTGTTATTATATTCAACCTAACGCGACATTGTGTATACCTTTACTATTTAGATATAGAATGTATCGCGCGTCGGTATATTTGAAGAACCCATGAGTCGAGATAGTGTTTATACACCTGGTTAGTTAGTCTATTTTATGTAGCGCGAGATATTGTTTATTTACAATGCGAGATACCCCATTTAGTCTTCATTACATCGCGCGTGATGTAATTTAATGTCACGCTAGATATAACTTAAATGTAGCGCGAGTTAGTTATTGCGTATAACGCTATATACGATTGCTATTATATTCATCCTCGCGCGACATAGTATACACACACCACGCGAGGTGGTGACTACATGAAATGAATCGCGCAGGGACCTCTACATATATTGATGTATTAAACACTTACCAACCTTATTTTCTTACTGCATGCATTTTTCCAGTTGCTTTTGGTATTTTTGGTGGCAAAGATTCGGACAACTGGATGTGGTTCATGGACTGTCTTAAACCCCATTTGTTGAACCGTCAAATCACTTTTATCTCCGACAGACATTCTGGTATTATCAATGTTGTTTCCGTTGTTTTCACAAGCTGCTTTCATGCTTACTGTATATATCATTTGGTTAATAATTTGAAATCAGCTCTTGAAAACACCAACCGCGAGTATAAGAAGAAAATGTTGAAGCGATTCAAAAGTTGTGCTTATGCTCCAACTATTGAACTTTTTAATGATAGACTTTCCAAGTTTTTAAATAGAGCTAGTAAAAATGTTAAGGCTTTCATCGATAATTTGCCTCCCGATAAGTACGCTCAACCATTCGTCATTGGCAAACGTTATGGAGCGATGGCATCCTCTGCTGCCGAATCCTTTAACAGTCAGATTAAAAAGTTTTACAATTTACCGATTGTTGAAATGATAGACAAGATTAGAGTTATGCTAATGACTCAGATCTCCAGACGCTATTCAGAAGGGCTAACCTGGAACAGTTTTTTTATGCCCCGAGTATGAGAAACAGTTAAAGGAGAATGTTCAAACTGGTTGAACCTGGGTGGTATCTAAGTCTTCTGCAGGTTCATTCGAAATTTATTCTAACCCAACTATGGTTGTCAATATACTTGATTTTAAGTGTTCTTGTGGTTCATGGCAGCAAGAGTGTTTTCCATGTGCTCACTCATTGGCTGCAATAACATCAGTGAACGAAGATCCTATGACTTTGGTAGAACCATTGTACATGGTAAGTAATTATAGATCCACCTATTGGTTTAGCATACCTGCAATAACCGACTATGGTGAAACTTCGTCATCTAATGAATCCGAAGGACCTGTTGTTCTACCTCCCAACGTAAAAAGGCGAGTTGGAAGGCCAAGGAAGAAGAGGATTCCATCTAGAGGAGAAGTATCATCTACCCACTTGTGCTGCGGCCGTTGCTTTAAATTTGGGCACAACCGAAGAACATATGATATGACAATATGATTCAGTTGTTTCAGCCACCATCCTTGGTTGTCTTATATCTTACGCGATTCGCTGTAGATTAAACTTTAAACTGTTTACTTGTTTGTTTTACACTCACCTCGCGCAAATCATGTTTGATATCTTAAGCGATTCACTGCAGACTAAACTTTAATGTGTTTACTTGTTTGTTTTCCATTCACCACACGCAAATCATGTATAATATCTTACGCGTTTCACTGCAGATTACACAATTTTAAGTGTTTGCTTTTTTGTTTTACATTCGCCACGCGCGACTCATGTCTGATATGTTACGCGATTCACTGCAGATTACACAATATTAAGTGTTTACTTGTTTGTTTTACACTCACCTCGCGCGAATCATGTTTGATATCTTAAGAGATTCACTGCAGACTAAACTTTAATGTGTTTACTTGTTTGTTTTACATTCACCACGCGCGAATCATGTATAATATCTAACGCGATTCACTGCAGATTACACAATTTTAAGTGTTTGCTTGTTTGTTTTACATTCGCCACGCGCGACTCATGTCTGATATCTTACGCGATTCACTGCAAATTACACAATATTAAGTGTTTACTTGTTTGTTTTATATTCCCCCGCACGAATCATGTATGATATCTTACGCGATCCACTGCATATTAAACTTCAATATGTTTACTTGTTTGTTTTACATTCGCCCCGCGCGACTCATGTATGATATCTTACGCGTGACAATTATTTTTACTATCAATCTATACTGTATTTTGTTCTTCAATTGGAGGGTGTAAAAACGCCATCAAACTATAGAAACAAAGATTGAGATCCAATGATAATTTATACGTTGCAAAAGTAGTGCAAAAAAAAAGTAGTGCAGAAAGACAACTGAAATACAATTCGATCACAGAGGGCCTACAAGTGCCCGGATACTAAACCCTAACCAAAACACAACAAAAAGAAAAAGGGTTTACAATTTAAAGCAACAAAAAACAACAGCAGTTTAAAACAACAGAACCATATTCTAATAATCCGAAGAGTTACCCTCCTCAGATGTGTCCTCCCCATCGTCATCCTCTTCATCATCGTCCTCGTCTGTCCCTTCATCCTCATCCTCTTCATCCTCGTCCTCTTCCTCCTCCTCGTCTGTTTCGTACCCCCAGTAATCATCATCCGATGAGTCTTTCGAAGACTTCCGGGGAGTTATCTTCCTCCTGCCCCAGTTTGTCTTCATGTTCTTGACTATCCTTCATCTTTTTGGATACCACTCCGTGTTGGAATCTTCTTCCGGCCATGAGAGGGAGTACTCAGAGTACTCAGAGTCAGCCGGTGAAAGAGATGAAGTGAAAGGATTCGACTCGGCTTCGGAAGAGTACTCTGTAGTAGTCTCCCGCTTGTAGTTCATCTCAGAGCACCTAGAACTCTCATCGGAATGCAAACCTTCCGACCCTTCATTGTCGTAGGAGTCAGCACTGCTCATTGTCGTCTTCTCGTTTGCTATGGAAGAGAAACAGTTTTAAGAATTTGAATAGTCTAATGGATAACCATGCAAGCAAACGCGATACGCCTATTTAAATAATTTCTAGAACAACGCGTACCCTAGGTAACATTTAATGTACATGCAATGAGTACTTTATCTACCTTATTCACATCCTTCATTAATAAACCCAATGCAATTAGTGAAAAGACATCCCATTGTCTTTTCACTAGCCATTAAGTACGACGCGATTTAAATTTAAATTTGAATCACGACAACCAAAGCATACTCTCCATTGTCATTGATTAATTCTGATTATTAACTTTATAAATTCCAGAATTTTTAATTTTACCATTAACGAAATAGTATTATGTGTACTGCCCCGTAACATGGCGCGTATGACGTTGTCATCGTCGAACTTATCTCGCGCCAGCATTTTTAATTTTTAGGTTGTGCTTAGTAGTTGGTTTCTGGGAATCGTGTCTCGCGTACTTGTTAAGCGATGTTTTAAAATCCGTTTCGATATTAATAATTCGCGTAATTATTAATAATTCCTCGCGTACTTGTCAAGCGACGTTAGAGAATCCGTTTCGATCTTTAATAGAAGTCGGACACCACGCTAGACGTTCATTTTCTCGGACGCGAGGTACTAACGTTTCATTGGCCAACACTCTATCGGTTGATACCATATACCGTCATACCACCTTTCATCTTCTAATGCCTACTTTTTCAAGTAGGTCAAGCTGTGACCAGACGCTAGCTGTGATTATCTTCTCACGCTAGATTGGTATGTCTTATAAAAATAGATGTCAATGTCTTTTGATGCTAGATGTGAAGTTATAGTAAAGAACATGGAAAGCGAGCTATTTGTTTCTTTTGACGCTAGGTAGTTTATTTTAACAATGTTAAACAACTGCGCTAAACATGGCTTCCAGCACGCGCGTGATGGGTTTACTTGTTTGTTTTACATTCGCCACGCGCGAATCATGTATAATATCTTACGCGATTCACTGCAGATTACACAATTTTAAGTGTTTGCTTGTTCGTTTTACATTCGCCACGCGCGACTCATGTCTGATATCTTACGCGAGCTATCCAGCACGCGCGATATGGGTAGATAGGACGCGATACGTTTGGTATAGAATAAATACATACATTCTAAACATTACCAAATAAAGTCGTGGTAGTTCACTAACGAAAAAAGTCATACATTTAAAACATTAACAAATATAGTCATTCACATCCAATCTAAAGACTACTTTGTTCTTCGAATAAGCCAAAACCACTGTTTTCATCTAACCGGTGAGCAATTAACAATTGCATCTTCTCTATGTGAGATGGATTCCTTTAAGTAGATAATCATATCTCTTGATATCCAATCATTATCTTCCCACTGCCATACGTTTCCTGCCTCTAAGCACAAATCTAAACAAAGATCAGAAACACGTAGCAAGGGTTCTGATTTCAGTTTGTTGTACCTCGCAGCGACGCTTTCTCGTGTTCGAACGTGGGGGCCGACAAATCCAAGCCTCCCATAGTCAAAGTGCATCCTGCATAACACTTGATAAAAAAACGTCTGCCTCTTCATCCGAGCTTGTTCTCTTCACGTACTTCACGGCTTGGAGCCAGTGTTGGTCTTCATCGACGCACCAACTCATACCTATTTCCTATTTGAAGTGTTTAAATTGTTTAAGAGTATACAATATGTAGTTTTGTGGAGGTATATATAAGGGCGTAATATAGGTTGGTAAGTAGGCGGGTAATATTTTGTAGCTTAGTGTTTGGCGGGCGAATTAAAGTGAAAAAATCACTTTTGGCGGGAGTATAATATTTCAGCCATCACGCGTATTAGCTATCGGGATCGCATTCGTAAATCGCGCCAGGTCATATCTATCGTTGTGGTGATAATGAGTAAAACGCGTGTTAGTCAGAGTCAAACATACTTGTTGCGCGAGTCATTTACAGGTCGGGTTGATGCTTTCTTGACTTACCGTGCGCGATATTCACACCACACAAAGTCATAGGTTGCTCATTAATGCCTCCGTAAACATCCTTAAAATCTTTGTTTCGTTACAGTTATATCGCGCATGACAGACAACTTACATCGCGTATTAAATTAAAACAACCCGTCCTATGCATTACATTTCGCGCGAGTTACAAAAAAATGATATGCTAATTACGTTAAACCCCAAACACGAGTCATGTCTGGTTAAAAGTCCTACAAAACATTATGATCTGGCACGAGTCACGTTGAAAATACAATGCTACAAATCGGATGCCCTTAAATTAGTGTTCTTGTCATTCAGGAAGTGGTTGAAGATTTCTGCGCGTGCTCTAGCTCGCATATACTTGCTATATTTCTTGCCTACGAAGCCGTGTTGGATAATGTCTTTCACATACTCACAGACGAACACTCCACAGTCAAGCGAATCTTTATCT
Source organism: Limnanthes douglasii subsp. nivea (assembly GCA_036936605.1). Taxonomy (NCBI): domain Eukaryota; kingdom Viridiplantae; phylum Streptophyta; class Magnoliopsida; order Brassicales; family Limnanthaceae; genus Limnanthes; species Limnanthes douglasii. The sequence goes on along the minus strand of JAUPFV010000005.1, from coordinate 163,400,543 downwards.
TGCTGTGGGATTTCGAGAGCTTCTTTAACTTTGTATCTATTCTTCACACGCGGTATGTATCTTTTCTTCATACAATAGTTGAGCTTGTCAAATAAGAAAAATGTTAGTTTCATTTTTTGAATTTAAATGTGTACTCTTAATGTTGCGAATCACTTTACATTAGGATGCGAGATCCATCCTTTTACACGTGATTCGCATACAAACTGACGCGAGATGTATAAGGCGCCTGCAAACAATGAACATACATCGTCACACAATAATGTTTCATACTACTTACCAAAGCATCGCCCGTTTTCCTAGTGTTGTCTGGAGTGAATTTGCTAAGATGGGCCAGGGAATTGTAGTTTTTTGCCGAACCATTCTCCAAGTCTATTACCAACAACGTCCAGTGGTTAGTACTATTTTCATTTATGCTGCATACTGGAATGAATGCTATAAACGTGTCTTTCGCGCTCTCAAAAACTGCGTCAATAACGTTTGTAATATCTGCTTTTTTGGCTAGTAATGTCTGTAATAGAACCAGTGTACACCATAACAATATCAAACTTCTCATCACTTCAAATGTGTATTTATTAATTAGATACTAACCGTTGCCACTCCTGAAATCTGAATAGCATTTTGTTTACAATTGTACTCGTCATTGAGTCCTTTAAAAGGTACGGTCCAGTTTGAATCTTGAAGCAGCTTATATATCCAGGCATCGATGATCTACAACGCGTAAAAATCATAGCTATATCTAGAGTAGTTGTTAATTATTTGTGTTCTATCAAGTTTCTAAGCTTCACCTTGAAATCTAGCTCCCCTTCGTATGATACGGCCATTAGTTCTGTGACGCTAACACTTAGCCGGTATGTAAATTCATGTTCTGGCAAATACCATACCTCAGAGTCTAGTTGATCTTCGTTTTGTTGTATTCGAACCACCTTGCGGTATTGACGAACATCTATTAACTTCGTAGTAGCTGTTTCTTTTTCCCAAGTTTGTTCACTATTTCCCGCCTCTTGCGTCTGTGTAAGTAAATCCCAATTTGGATTTATATTATCTACTAACTGTAAAACAACATAAACCTGGTTAAATAACCATTCCCAAGTTTCTTATAACACGCGCGTTATGATTCACATGATGCTGCATATCGCGCGTTACGAAACTGGCACATGCATGTTTGAGATTCCATGATGCGCGAGGTACTCATCCATGGTAACATGTCCGTATCGTAACGTCGCGCGATGCAAGTCACATGAATACGCAATCCGCGAGTCGCACCAAACGGGACACAAATGACGCTAGATACATTTTCTCAACTCGTACAATTGCAATACGTAAATCGCCTGTGGGACAACGCGAGTCGCGCCACCCTCTGCATGCACTAACGCGACTCATATATCAGAAAATTGTCACTAGGTCGATTTACGTATGCCATAGGGTTCCTGTATAAATCAGAACTTACTTTTCCAACTTCGTTTGAGCACGGTTTTTTATCTTACAACATTCTCCTCCCTTACTAATAACATAATAACTATAACATAACATTTGCGGAACTTGAAAATTTAAAAACATTCCCTATTGTATTAAACAACATTTAAATCCCACTATTTAAATCCGAAGTTTGAAAAACAACAGCGTGGCCAAATTAAAAACAAATGTACTTTAACATAGCTATAAGAAGTTGAATCTTAATAACTTAAGATCCACTTACATCTTCATATCCTTTTTCCCCGGCCTTCGGTACGCTAGTGGGAGTTTCATGTGGCACGGTTCTATTCATTTCCGTCCCAGTTGTTTGCTCACCAACATTTGGAATTGCCACATCTCCCTCTCTACCTTTTAGACCAGCATCACCACAAACTGTATCAGCTGCAGCTTCAGCGCGATTATGTTCTCCCGCAGTCTCTTTCCCCTCAACATCTACATGTAACTCTTGTGCCGTTTTAGCTACAGCCTCAAGAGGTTCTGCATCTATTGGTATTTGTTCAGTTGCTGCTGCCACAATAGCATTTTGCACTGCTTGCTCTTCAAACCCTTTAGCAGTTTCTGAGGTTACATCAATTGCTTCTGCTTTGATGGGTTTTGGCTCGTGCTGCACACCTTGGTCTTCAAACTCTTGTGCAATTTCAGCCACAAGAACATTTGGTTCTTCTTCATTGGGTACAATACCAATTTCCCCCTCAGCATCCGCTCCTACTGCCTCAACCGTGGATTGGACTGCACCGACATTAATCTGTACCTCAACCGTGGACGAGACAAGCCTGCATTCCTCAACTCCCAAAACATACAAACTTTTTGTATTTACATGCCCCTCCCCCGATGTCTCAGTAGCATCAATCGGTCCTTCAGGAGATCCAAATGCATTATCCTCCTCAACCGTTGCACCTCCGTCTTCTACCAACTCGTGTTTGTCTTCTTCACTGTCGTCACTTGTAGAACCCTCTACAATTACTTCTTCTCTATCAAGTTTTTTCTCTCCTTCTTTTAACTTTTTGAACCCGTGTTTTCTTGAGACATAAACAATGTTTTTAGTAACCTTGTCCACTGTTACCGATATATCGACCCGTTTCACTGGTAACTCCTCCTCTACCGAACAGAAAGGTAGCACACAACCTTCTTTAGTGCTTCATTAACATCAGCTTCTTCATCTTCTTCGTCACCTTTAAAAGCTTGTTCTTGAAGCTTCGAAGTCAACAAAGCAACCTCCCTTTGGATTTCTTAAATCTATGGTAAAATTCAACAAGTATTAGGCAAATTAATGAAAATGGAATATTACAATTTAGTACCTATCGAACGACTTACTTGTCTATTCTTTCGGGCCAGAGAAATCTTTAGCCTTTTGTTTTCTACGGAGTACCTATATTTGACACTGGTTATCTTCTTAACAAAGCGCTTGCATTGTAAACTTTCATCCTCCTCGTCCGAGTACTTGAGTTGCCCTCTTTCTGGGGTGTATTTTTTTGATGATCCATCGACCCCTGCAACTGCTGCCCATAATCCGCATCCCCTCCCTGGTAATCAACTGTACCAGATCCCTATCCAATCTCCATCTTATTTGTTTCCCCTCCTCTACAATACTTGGCCCGCTTCCCTCCTCTAGGGATCACCGGTTTTTTCCTTTTTCCTGTTGACATGCTTACACACCCTGGCCCGGCCTCCCCCGACCCGAATGCCAGTTCTTCAGCTTCCGTCAGCTCGAGCTCCCATCCAACACCTGCAAATCAACATTAATGTTTCAACAAAAAGCGCACACGCACGTACAAGACGCGTATTAATCGACAGAAGTTTCCACAATGCGTGACTCGTATGTTTATTTAGTACCCATGTCGCGCGATGCATAACATCGCACCATCGTCACACGAATCACTTGTACATGCACTATGACTAGGCCCCTCCAAAAGGGCCTCTAACGCGACACAGTCAGTTAATAATTAGGTCCTGCTTTATAACCATCCCAAAACACCAGTTGCGCGTCCTATACGCGATGCACTTAGTGCCTAGACGCACATACCTTGCGCCAGAATAGTGCTACTACGCGCGAAACCCAGTGAAAACATATAAAAACAGCCATAACTTACCTCCTCATCTGCCAGCTTCCTCACCCTTTTAACAACCGCTATAGTCGCCTCCTTGTATTCCAGCCACCACCATTTGTAGCACCTAGGTATCATGTTTGGCCTTTCCAAATCTGCACCTAGCGTGGTGTGCTCCATTATGAAGGGCTTCAAAGTAAAGCCAGACTCGTATCACTTTCATAAGAGAACAAAATAACACACTAATTGTTCGATACAAACCAACAACACGGCTACGCAGCCAATGACATGATCGGGTGTCCCTTTCTCCAAACAGTTTACCATAGACTTCGTTAGCTTCTCAACAATTGCTCGCGACCAATCATAATCATTAATTTTGAGCATGTCTTCTACGTAGAAAACCATCGTCCAGCCCATTATATCTCCATACACAGAATAGAACAGGGTTGAACAAATGAAAAGTATCAAAAGCTTCGCAACGTCGGTTACGGATTCTTCACTACCATCATTTGCCGCTATTTCTATTGCTTCATGTGTCGGAACAGACGGTAGTTACTTTATTTTATATTCCAAAACATCACTAGATCTAATAATATGTTATTCATACCTTTATCAACGCATTTGAAATAGCCTTTTGGTTTGACGGTCCACTTTTCCTAGCACATGGACGCAAGAAATATTTCTGCATCAGTGCAGACTCGTTCTCCGCACCATCTGCAAATCTTCCAGTGAAGGCCCCGCCTCTATTCATAGGCATTTCCTCTGTTCCGTGTTTAAGACCAAAAATTGGTTTAACATCCTTCGTTGTAAGCCTGAACCGCTTTGAACCTATTCTAAAAGACTCATTATTTGGTGAGTATTTCTTTATAATCTCCTCTAGAACCTTGTTAAACCGCTTCTTCGGCATGTCTTCGTTCCTTGTCACAAAGGAAGTTTTAAGCAAAGTATAGAATGGCGTGTTCTTTGTAGCCTCAATATGCTCCTCGGTCACTATGTCTTTCTGCAGCAAATTCAATATGCTTACCAGACTAGACCTGTAAAAAGTACCTTTTCCCATTGCAGAACCTGTTTGAACAAAAAAACACACACGTAAGATTTTAGCAGTGCTAAACCCCTACCAGAACTATGTCCTACTACAACTCTTTATAAACCTGACATCAATCAGCCATTCGACAACCACGCGTTTCACTCGTTCTACGTAGCGTGATGTACAAAGAAACCCAACTACACTGCCTACTTATAAAAAGTCTAGCGACACACTATATACACAACGCGCGTATCATTAGTAGGCTGAAATGCCCACTTCTCATTAAACTACTTACTTACGCAATACATTATGTAACCTCACGCGAGTCAGGAAATTCGAACTATTATCAAAAAGTCGCGCGACATCTGCGCGAGACACACTAAACAACACCCAAATACTAGACACAACCTAAATATTAACAAGGCTGGCGCGAGTTAGGTTCTACGATGACAACGTCACATGCGCCTTGTCAAGGGGAACCTTGTACTAACACATATTACGCGTATCTCAATTAACCATTTCCATCATTTAGAATGTCAAAACCATCTACTGCCCTAACAGTGCATTCACATAACAAGCGCGTAATAGAACCACAAACTGTTCTGCCCCTAATCAAAGCTACCAAAATTAAACCAAACTGATAATAAACTAACGCGAGAGACAGCACCATTTCTGAGCAAAACTGCTCCTACTGCACCCAGGTCACTACCTCGCGCGAGGCAGCAACCGGCTTATAGTTAACAAACTCCGACTACTTCTTCGACTAATCTTGCAATCACCGGCCGGAAAAACTAACCTAGTACTGAACGAATAACCCACTAAACCGAAATAAACAGTTCTTATCGATATCATCAATCAGGCAATCTACAAAACACGATTAAGAAAAATCTACTAACCTTCAACGTGCTTTGTCTAACCGTTTGAACTTCCCGGTGGTTTTTGCTTCAGACGATCAAAAAACGATAACAGTTCTACACAGGTTACACGATGCACGTCGACAGCTTCGAACCAACCTTCTCCTACCTTCGCCGGAGTATATAATCACGCGTTCGCCGGAGGTTCTTCGGAAAAAACGAGACCGTTCGTTTACAGGCTTTTTTGGGTTATAATTCTTCTCTGACTTTCTCTTAAAGTATTTTTATCTTTTTGGTATCTTAAAGTTTTTAGGATTTGGGGGGAAAGTAAAAATTAGAAATATAGTAACCTATTTTCTCTTTCTTCTAGTATTAGGGCTAATTTGGTAAAAATATAGTCCTCTTACTACAAGACTAAGGGACTCATATTTGGGTACTTATTTGAGATTGGATACTTGAAAAGGTATTTATGGGTACTTTTCCCTTGTTTCTATCTATATATATCAAAAATATATCATTAAAAATATTCTAATTAACAATTTTAATTTGATTCTTGTTCTTAATCAATATATATCAAAAATATTTATGTTTGTGAATCTATAATCCATAAATATTTATGCTTGTGAAAGTTCCGATAGCTACGAAAAACAAGGAATTATGATCCTGATTGAGAAATCTGAGACATCTTATACTGATTGAATAAAGGGTTTTGAAATTGGGGACGAAAATCCATTTTTGTTTGTTGTATTGAAAACAAAGTAATTTGAAAAGCTGAAAGAAAACGAAGAAGATGGTGAACAAATTCTGACGCAAAAAAATGCAATAGGAAGAAGATAACGAATATATGAAAAAAATATTATAAATGAAAAAAAAATGTTTAAAAAAAGCGGGAAATAAATAAAAATTCCACCAAATTGTTAACAAAACTGATGTGGTTTTGTTAAGTGGCTATGGGAAATTAGCAAACCAACTACCTTTTCTTGTGTTCTTGTTAAGTGGCTATGGGAAATTAGCAAACCAACTACCTTTTCTTGTGTTCGTGTTAGTTAACATCACCACTAACACAGAAATATTTTTAATCAAAAAAAAATTAACACACTCTTTAATATATTTTAGTGTGTACACTTATTTTAAAGGGAGAATCTTTGTATGGTATACCATTGTCTTAGTTTGCTTTCTATCTCACCAGCTTTATATATTATTTTTGTTTTCTATTGATTTTTTATCTCTTAAAAATTTGTATTATTAGTTAATGTATATATGAGTACTTAAAAAAATATGCGATAAATCAAACATCAATAATTTTGTTGTTAATCTAAAAATATAATATTAATCGAGTTTCCTAGTCATTTGTTGAGTAAGCATCTACCTAGATTTTATTATTTATTTTATTATTATTTACTATTTATCAAATTTTAATTTTTAATAATTTACTAATGGGTAGTTGATTTTAGTTTGACTTTTATGATAAAAGTATTTTTGAAAATTCATTTAATTACTAAACTGATATTAAGTAAAAAAAAACACTAAGTATATCTTAAATATATCTTAATCACAAAAGAACATGTTTTACCGATCGTTGCCAAAAAAATACTTTAATTTAGTAGATCAAACTCTATATTTCTACAATTTTGTGAAGTTGTTCAAAGTGTTCTTGAACATTCAATGTTGTCTAAAAAACATTCAAACTCTCTTCTAGAAAAATTTAAACTTCTTTATAAAAACACAAAATCAAACATGAATCAACCCGAATTAAAGTAAAAAAGTATATATTTTTATTATTTCTTTTCTTTTTTCTGGTGCGCCTTCGCACCATCACCGGTTCTGAGCCTGTGCACCGGTGGTACGGATGGTGCATGACCATGCGCCACCGGTTCATGGCCATATGAAAAAAATCATTTTTGGTCTTCCGAACTCCTATTTTAACGTGTTTAAGTAAAAAAAATCTTCTTATTTTAGTTTGATTTAAAAAGAAAATTGGTATTGTCGATGATAACAATGGAGATAGGAGATGGAAGAAGAAAGTTTGGGTAAAATGAGTAGGGTCATCGATTTTTCTAACCTGGTCGAGCCGAATAAATTAGTAAATGGTTAAAGGTTTAAAATGAGGGAAATGATAAATAATAATAGTAAACCGTAAAATCTTAAGTGGATATTGATAACTAAACAATTCAATAAGGTATTATTTGATAAATGTCAGCTTCTTCGAACTCACATATGCAGACGACTAACCATGTAAAATTTTAAAATATAAGAGAAGACAAAATTGAACATAGAAAACTAGTTTGATACAAACATGATAGAGAGATGATTATTTTTAGGGAGTATAAAGAAAAACCATTATAATTGATTGTCTAATATAAAATAAAAATAAAAAGGTTTTGGCTAAACTATTCCTCAAAATATTATAACCACCCAAACACATCTTTTAAAATTTTTATCTTTTTAATATATTTTTTTTACCAAAACAAAATAATATTCTCATTTTTTTAGAAATTAAAAAGTTAAATAAGTATGGTTAAACAAGCATATAATCTTGATCAAAATCATCAAAAACAACAATATTTAACCAATTTTTTTTCTTAAATCGTAATTTTTTATGATTTTTTTCCTTAAAAATAACTTTAATTCACACCTTAAAAAATTAGAATTAAAATTAAATACAACTATCTTTTGTATATTATATTTGTTGGTGCTAGGGTTCTGCATGAAAAGACCTAAACTTTTTCTAAAAAATATGTGATATTTAATCTAATTTGCCACAATCTATTTAATATAATTATTAATTAATCATAAAATATCATAATTAATTAATTAATCTATTTATTTAGTTGGTTAAATAATACCAGTAAAATAATTTTAATATCGTCTTTTATTTTATATAATTATTGAATTAGTAATAATAATATATATTAATTCATTAAAATATTTCTCTAGTAAGTCATAATATCAATCAAATAATTTTACTATCATTAATCACGAAACAATTTTAATATAATTCAAAATTGTTTTTATTTTATTTTTATAAATAAAATATTATAAATATAAATTTATAATGGAAATATCGTAGATTTGAATCCTACTTAATTATAAATAGATAGTTTACATAGGCCCCCAAGGGGTAGCCGAGTTGGTTGAGCATGGCATCCTTATAACCAAAAGGTCATGAGTTCGAGTCCCACTGCATACGCTTTCTCGGCTGAGCCTGTCACCTTGTGTGGTTTACCTTCTGGCGTTGGTTTGCAGGCTATCGCGTCAGACTGAGGGTTTACCCTGTGCGCACTCATTGCACTCTGAGTAGCGGCTGCGGGTTCCCTCCGAAAAAAAAAGATAGTTTACATATAAGTTATTGAGTTAATCAATTGTAACCTAATAACAAATGATAATTGATTTTCTCTAATATTTTAATAAATCTATTTATATAATTAGTCACAAAATATTTTAAAATTTATAAAAAAATTAAAAAATGTATTTAATTAATCATGAAATATATTTAAAGTTATTTATTTCACGTGTTTTACTTATAACATAATAATAAATTTACTTATGTAATGAATTTAAAATAACATTCTACAATTATAATAAATTTATTTCGTTTCAAATTTAATCCAAAAATATGTCTAAAAGAGACCACCAAGACCAACTATTGCGAGGACAAATTACTAGGGCACAATACCAGCTCTCGCGGAGACAAATTTTTGCCCCACAATACCAGCCCTGGCGGAGATAAATTTTTGTCGGGTCAATCTGTACAACCCGTCGGAAGCTCATTCATGGAGGACATGAGCACCTACAACCGGAAACTCAAACAATTGTTCTTCTTAAAACCCAACTATAAATCCATATTCTAATATAAATCGAACCAAACCACAACAATATATCATTGAAAACATTAAGACAGCCGTAAATTTCTCTATTTTAACACCATAAATATCTTTAACTTATCAAAATCAGTTGAAACCCTATAAAAACAAAAAACTAATAACATAGTAAATTTTGGTCTTGATGAAAATAATGGAAGAATAAGAGGTTTGTAGTAGATTTTGGTAAAGCTGAAGAGAACCGAGTAGAGATAAGATATGAGAGAGAGAAAAAAATAAGTTTTAATTACGTAAATGTATAAAACGTAAGGGATCAGTATGAGACAAAAGTGAATATAGCAAATTTTTAAAACATAAGGAATCAACAAGAGAGAAAAGTATTCTGCCTTAGGTTTATGGATTTTTTTAATAACACTGCTAAATCTATTATAAGTGCATATTTGATAGTATATATATATATATATAGGGTTTAATACCGATCCAAAAGCAATATTATTATCCACTTACGACCCATATTTTCATGTATCTTTGAGAAAGACCTATTTCACTCAAATATTTACTATTTTTTTTAATAATACCCTAAGTATTATTAGTTAATTATATAAAACATTTTCTATTTTTCAATTCAAGTTTTTTTTTCATGCTTCTTTATCTTTCTAGTTTTACAAACAATAACTGGTGACGATTCAACTTCTTCTCGATTTATTTTTATTATGTTTTTGTATGATTTTGATTGTATTTTTATTTGATTTCGATGTTTGATTTTGGATTTTTGTTTAGGTAAGTCGATTTTTCTGTTTAGGTAACTCGATCTTTTATTGTGTTTTTTTATTTTGAAACAAGTAACTTTGGTATTATTTTTATTTTGTAGTTGAAATTTTTTATGGCATTCATTTGGTATTATTTTGATTTTGTAGTTGAAATGTTTTATTGCATTAAGGTTTTGATCGTTTTTAGTGTAATTTCATGTTTTTAAAAAAATTGGTTCGAGAAAAAATTTGGTTCGAGAAAGAGTTTAGAACTTAAATGAAAAAGATGAAGTTTTGGAAGATGTAAAACTTTTTTACTTTAAGTACTGATAGTTGTGAAACATGTGTATTCTTTGTGCTAATATATATATAAAACATGTGTAATGTTAGATACAAAATGTGTGTATTATTTGTACTAATAGATGCGAAACCTGTAATGATGAGAATGATTTAGGTCTTTTATGAAAGACGAGAATGATTTAGGTCTTTTTTTAATATGAGAAACTTCGTTTTCTACGGACGGGGCGCCAAATTTGTTAAGGATAAATTTTCTAAACAAATTAAATAAACCATATGATATAAAAAAGAGAGAAAAAAGAAAGAAAAATGAAAAATGTGTAATTGTATTATCGTATAAAATCTGATATCTTTACATCTAATACTCATATTTTATTCATAGGAGTTATGTGTGATATTTAGTCTCCTCATATTTAATTGTATTTATTACATAAACGTGTATATGTATTTATTGATAAGGGAGTAGGTACCCACAACTAATATCAAGGATACACGTCGAAGTAGAGCAGGACAAAGCAGAGCAGAGCAAAGTCGAGCAGGACAACATATAGAAGTGTAAAAGAAAAGACTAGAAGAGCCGACAAATCGTTTCATCCAAGAAGGAAAGATATAAAACCGGGCGCGCTCGATCTAAGCCAGGCAGAACATGACTAAAAATACGCACTCTCGGTCAAAACGAATATGTCAAAAAGAGGCTAAGCCGCGCTCAGCTTTAGTCAAGCAGAGCACAATCAGAAGTAGGCACGCTCGGCTCGAGTCGCTGGGGAATCTGGCGCGCAACATCACTCGATCAAGGACGAGTTAGCATAAGATCTAGCTGGGCAGACATGACAGCCCCAACGCCGACTGAGCAGAGCGATAAAAGTTGTTCTTCACCGCGATTTATAAAACTAACCGCTACGTCAACGAGTATTAATAAGGTCAGTATAGTGGACTATATTAAAGACCACTAATCAAGGATAAATAGTCAACAGTCAAATATTCAGGGATCGTTGATTAATGAGAATATATAGCAATCAACTTAATACGGGTCGCGGCCCATTAAATATTTGTAATTAATAAGGGAGTTACGACCAATAGTAGTATATATAAGGGATAAAAGACATTGTAAGGTAGATATACTGATAAATATTCTCGAATCAATAATATTAATATCTTGACAGTTTGGTGTTTTAGGTTTTTTCCATAACATTTATGAAATTATATTCGTTACAGAATATAAATAATAAATATACAATAATAAACGACTTATTAAATTACAAATAAACTGTATTTTTATCAGTATATTCTATACAGAATATTGCCTCCTCACGACACATGCTTTATCGATGACACATTAACGTGAGCATTTTTGTGAATATGAAAAGGTATATGAATAAGAAAAAAATCATGAAGCTTTTATGTCTTCGTGGAAAAAGATAGTGTACTTATTGACAAAATGTGAATTCAAGTACAGTCAGATTGAGATACATCGTGACTTCAAATAATTTTCTCAAAATATTGAATAAACTGAAAAGTTTTGGTTCTTTCTTTATATTGAAAAGTTTGTAGTCTGGAAAACTAACAAGTTCATGCATTTTGAACATACGATCATTAACAATGTAAAGAATATTTATTCTAACCTAAAGTGTTTTATAAGTACAAGCAATATTAACTTTGAGTTATTTTGGGGTATGGTGTGTTGTTTGGCCAAAATGCAATATGGAGTGATTAGAGAATCAGATTTGTGCGATATATTCTACGCACGATATCCCGTATTGACACCAGATTTGCGAGTGGATTTCTAAAGGCATATCTGCACCTTTCAGATATTTGGATGATCACTAGAAGAGGTTAAATATAATAATATGAACAAACCTAACCATGATAGAGATCTTGAAAGAAAAAAATAGATGAACTTGTAATTTATATTATGCAAACCAATGATGAATGACGAACTTACAAGAAATGGTTTGAAGTAGCATATTCGGAAATATCTACCTTTTTATAGCCTTTAGAAAAACAAAAAGACTATGAATATCCACATGCCAAACATAAATTATATGTTGTTGCATCATCCACTAAATGATATAAATTGCATTGAAAACATTAATAATTTGGAAAAAATAAGTGAACCTTTGATACATAACCTTTTCAAAATTATGTCGGTCAAAGCGTGTAAAGGGAAAATAATTAAACTCGGAAGTAAACATGCTAATTCGAAAATACCAACACAAACTAGTGGTCATACCTATCCTCTAGAGAAACCTGCGGTAGTTGGAACTCATTCAATGATGTCGCTATCTAGTCATAACGAATAGAGCGCCAATATCTGTTTAAAACCATTCTTCGATGTCGAAAATGCTTGCTTATGATAATTTCCTCTTCAAGACATATATTTTATAACTTCTATTAACAACTTTAGAACCGATGGGTATTGTGGGTATCGATCAGTTTTGTATGGTTTGTACGTCCAAAAAGATAGTGGTGGGTTGTTATGAAGGCAATTTACGATGAGGTTATGGATAACTTAAATTTTTTATGCATTTATTTAATAGTAAAGATAAGTATTTAAAGGTCATTGAAAGTATAAACTACTATATATATACTTTAAGTATAATGAATTGGATGCCAATTCTAGAGTTGGGGATATTAATCGTATCAAATTTTAACTGCATATCCCATTTTATAACACAGGTAGAGTTAATGAGTTATAGTTTCACATTAATACCATTACGGTTTACATCCTCTTTGATGTCTCAAATGGATGAGATCGGGTTTGATTTTGTTAATAACAACTATTGTATCCATGTAAGTATTCAATTGTACATTTTAAGTTTTTTATATAATAATGTGTTGTCGTTATCCTTATATGTTTTTATTTGTTTATATAAATTTTCAATTGTGAATGACTCACCATGCTTATGAGTACATCATTTAGGTATCGTATTACGTAGCTCAAAAGCAACAACTTAAGAATTATCGATTATAACTCGAATCAAACAATATCAATAGATTCAAATTCTAAAGCCTAGCATCATCAACCATGAAGTGATTATTTTTGATGAATTCGTGTAATAATGTAATGAGAACTTATATGTGTAATATATTTGTTTTATGTTATTGTGTTAACGATTTGAAAACACCATACTTAACTCAACAAAATTTAACATGAAATTAATATACATCAGAAGAAAATACATTGCACATTAAATGAAAAGATATCACAAGAAATTAGGTTAAACAGAAAAATGAAATACGATTGACACAACACTTTAAGAATAATTATATCCTTGCATATTTATTTCTAAGAGGTAATCATCCTCATGTACTTATTCTAATAAACTGTCAATGATATCCAACTCAATCTCGCTAATTATATATTGTTTGATGGAATTATTAATCTATAAACCTTACACACCTCTTGTTTGGAATCATGTGAGAGCTCACAAACTCGAACATCCGGAACCGATTCTAAATATTGTAACATGATTATACATTATACATAAAACAACACATAGTTTAAATATGAAATAAAGAACATCAAATGAACATGAAACAAACACAAAACATGTAACAAACATAAAACAAACACAATAACCTAATGTTCTCAAAGTAACATAAAATGAACATAAAACAACATTAACATGAAGTGAAACAACACATATACTTTTAGTTTTATATCATTTTTTAAATGCATGACTCATATATGCATTCTATTTTTGAACGATTTGTTCCTCTATATGCATAACATATATTTTATCAAAAAATCAGTTACTCTCAAGTCGAGCGAGTTTAAAGCCTCAATCCAAACTTTGTATGAGAGGTCAAACACCTAAATCATTGGTTATGATTTCATCTTATGTGTGATTGATGAAGATTCTCAATCATTTTTCCATTATTAGACTTCACATGGGAGTGATGCATACCATCCACAGTTAGCCATGTAGTCAACGTACCTACTTATCATAGATTTATGATATAAATCAAGAGGATCCATTAAACGATCATCCGAAAATAAATAATTACAACAATCTTTTCTAAATTTAACTACACCAAAGATAAAGTTTTTGATCTCGCTTCTTATATCTAGATTTAAATGTGATGAAAGGATGTGGTTCATCCTGGATTATTCCAAACTTGTGCATCACTCTATCAAGAATATAACCTCTAACCGTGTTCAACATTTTAATAGAATATTTATTCAACAAATCTCTTGTATGGGAAAATGAACTCTCATGTGTTTCTACGACTCAAAAATGATATGCAAAACAAAAACAACACAATCGGTTATTAAAAATAATAAATAATAACATTCTAAATATTTTTAAACATATAATAAGTATAAGTTTCTTTACTTATGTTTTTGTTATTCAAATCACTGAAATAGCGTCGATTCCGGTTTTGCACTAAGGCCGACCAACCTTTTTGGAAACGAGCTAACAATCTTCAACCTTATAATATTGTAAGAAGCGTTATGTGAAGATTTTAAATCTGGAAAGTGGTCATATTTCTAGCAGTATTGCATGGCCATAAAACCGTATAGTTATGCATTGAAGATTTGGAAGAATCCCCAAAGCATGATAAAGAAAAGCCAACACACTTTCCCTCCAAGCTATATCCTCTATTCCACTTTCTACGTCCTATAAATAGTAAAAAAATCATCCTTCATATTTTTTTATTGGTATCCATGAATAATGTACATCGAAAAAATACAAAAGATATGTATGTGATACTTGGTGAACAGTCTCTATATCGATCAACTAAATATATTGATCTCGCAAAAATATATCCATGAACCATTTTCAAACTAAAACCTACTCCTCGGGTATGCTCTAATGGCACACAAATTTCATGAACTATGAGTCCCAACAAGTAGGTATATTTGGCATGCGTTTATTCTCTTGTAGTGCACCTGTCCATTTCCAATATTCTACCAACCACCAGAAGGTCTGTCATGAAAAACACATCATCGAGTATGAGATTCATCTTCTCAAAGATGAATTTAAGGATATTCGTCTCTCGGTGAGAAAGTTCAAAGAATACCTTGTTCAACACTAAACTAGTGTAATACTTGGCCAGATGACCAATCAGGGATCGAATGGAGTACCAACCAAGAATCTGTCTACTGTAGGCTGGACTGTTAAGTCCCAGAAGCATAATACCGAGTAATAAGCCTAAATGTCGAGAAAATTACAAGGCTTTATAAGAAAATATGTATATATAAGTATAACATTTAATTTAATAGATATAAACTTACCATCCCAATAAAAGTGTTGTACGCCTCGTGCTCTTTAAAATCAAAAAATAATATAATGTGGTTTGCATCCAAAACAAAAAACATTCTCATTATTTTTTTTAATCTGAGTGAAATATTTTCCTCCTTCTGATCTAAGTCGTGAGCTATATCACCACTTCCACCACTACCGGTATGCACATTAGACTATAGTGCACGATGACCTGCTGATGGTACACGCTGTCACACCTCTGGTGCAAGCGGACTAGAGGATTCATCCTTTATATCAATTTATTTTCAAATATTTTTATTACTAGGTTACCTTAAACCTTTGTGAATACGGTGCACCAATCTTTCAATGTGATCGGCTTGCACTTCCTTGTGAATTAACTCATAATTAACTCATATGTTACTACTCGGTCGATGACATTTTTTTGCAAACATCTTTTTGCTTTTTGTATGAACAAACTTAACGAAGACAATAATCTTTACATGTCGGTACTTCTCGGATCGGGAGGTATCCTATATAGAATTATTTGTTCATGGGTTGTCTCTCCGTGTATCGGACATCATAAATCAAATTATAAAAGTTAGATAAATAATAATTTAGATACAAATAAACCAAATATTAGTAACTAAATTCTACATCATCATCATCATCATCATCATCATCATCATCATCATCATCATCATCATCATCATCATCATCATCATCATCATCATCATCATCATCATCATTATTATTTAAGGTAGGAAAACACATTTAATAGGTAAGAAGAAGGTGCACCTTGGCATGTGCACTATGGGTCTGCAACTATGCACCGATGGTGCGCCATCAGTACGTTATCTTTTTTATGATTCTGACGAGGAAGACCAGCCCCAAAATCCCCAACAAAATCTTAATTTCATAAACTTTAACCTCTACATTCATCTATCTAACCAAAAATTTACATCCACAAACAAATCTATACTATATATTAACAACTATTTATATAAATCTAACTAAAAAATAAAAAAATCAAGAACATAAAAATTAAAAAAAATTAAAAGAACAAAAACTTATGAAGAGACAAAGGTCCTTCACTATTGTAGGTAGTAAGGAGTGTGTTTACCAAAGTTTAAGATTAAAGTGAGAATAAGAGGAATGCTAGTGAAAGATAAAAATAAGAAATAAAAGTGAAAAAAATCAAATTATATAGTTGTAAAAATGAATTATCTTTATATAGTCCAATAAGGAAATCTTATATAATAAGTGGATGAAAATATAACACATTTTGATGAACTTATAAAATGAGTAGGTATATACATATGATTTTTAAAAACTGGAACCGAACTTGCAGTAATCAATCGGTTTGGTTTATGGTTTTGCTTTAAAAATCCAAACCACTAAGAAACTGAACTAGTAAAACTGATTTGAAATCGAACCGATAAAACCAATAGAACCAATATAGAACCAAACCGATATAACCGGTAAAATCAATACGGAAACAAACCGATATTAATCGAATTCAAATAATTTTTTTAATCAACTACTATATCAACAAACTTGTCAAGGTAATATCTATTTGTTACATCTTCTTAATAATTTTTTAAAAATTTAAAATTATAATTATATTGATATATAAATGTTTAGCTCATGGTCGATATAATATAAATTAAAAAATAAATATAAAAATTCTTACTCATAAAAATAAGGTAATTTGACAATATTAAATAACTATGTTCAAATTTGGTTTATAGATATAGTGGAACTTAACTATATTTTTGCTTTTTACTTTTTTTTAATATATACTTTTAGCGACAAAGTTCTTTTTAGCTCATTTAGTTCTTGCTTTCATTTATAATGTTGTCCTAACTTTTAAAATAGTTTTAGTTTTTTTAAATTCATTTTAAAATCAAAATGTTTACAAGGTTTAAAGAAAATTGTTAGTTAAACCACCATTATTATATCAAATATAGGCAAAATTGAAAATTTAGATGAAAAAAGCATCTTATGTTATGTTGTGAATTTTTTTTTTTAATTTTTATAAACCGAACCGGTTCGGTTTGATTTGAATTAGTCCATTTCCAATCAGATCCAAACCCAATCGAACAAAAACAGAACCGAATCAAAACGTAACGAAACCAAATCCAACCAATTCGATTTTTAGTAAAATAAAAATAAAAATCTTATTTTTTCTATCTGGTTCTGAAAAACTCAGAATCGACTGAATCCAAATCGATAACCACTTTTATCATATGACGTTAGCTCAATAACAAAATTGTTGTAGAGAAAAGTATCAGTAAATACCTTCTCAACTATTTAATTACCCGGTGGTACCCGCTTTTTGGATAGTGTAACTTGGTACCTCGAATTTAAATTTGTACAAAAATACCCCCGACCAAATATACTCGCTGGTACTTCGAGATGTTTGCAATTCTCAGGATATCATGAGAATTGTTTGCAACTCAGGATTTCCTGAACAACTCTTAGGATATCATGAGAATTGTTTGCAACTCTCAGGATTTCCTGAACAATTCTCATGATAGCATGAGAATTGTTTGCAACTCAAGATTTCATGTACAACTCTCAGGATATCATGAGAATTGTTTGCAACTCAGGATTTCCTGAACAATTCTCATGATATCATGAGAATTGTTTTCAACTCAGGATTTTCTGAACAACTCTCAGGATATCATGAGAATTGTTTGTAACTCAGGATTTCATGAACAACTCTTAGGGTATCATGAGAATTGTTTGCAACTCTCAGGATTATTCTGAACAATTCTCATGATATCATGAGAATTGTTTGCAACTCAGGATTTCCTGAACAACTCTTAGGATATCATGAGAATTTTTTGCAACTTAGGATTTCATGAACAACTCTCAGGATATTATGAGAATTGTTTGCAACTCAGAATTTCCTGAACAACTCTCAAGATATCATGAGAGTTGTTTGCAACTCTCAAAATTTCCTGAACAACTCTAAGGATATCCTGACAGTGGTTACTGATGAAATTTTATTTTTTAAAAAAATAAAAAAATATCATCAATGGATCTAGTTTTGTTCATTTAAAAAAAACAAAAGTGATGGTACTTTTATTTATTTTTTTCGAGCTCCGGTTTGAAAGATACGGATATTTTAAAAATAAAATAAAAAGAATTAGTAGGAAAGATAAATTTTAGTTACGTTGTGGTTGTTCATGAATGATGATTGATGAAGGTAATTAGGGTATTAAAATAATGTTAGGTACTATGTAGTAATTAGGTAATTGAGATGGGTATTAAGAGATAATTGATCAAACCTTGAGTACTAGATGACAATAAAATAGTTGAATAGGTACCTTAGGTGTAATTTCCCATTGTTTTATCTAAGTCACCAATTTACCCTTTATTGTTTTATTTAATTTTTAGGTAGGCAACAACGTTTTTTTAAGCAACTCATATCTTTTTATTACTTAATTGGAAATAATACAAAAGTTAGGGCGAAAATTGAACAAAGGATAAAATTTGGGGGCCAAAGAACAAATCAATGGCGCCTTTGACTCAGTTTCAAATTGAAACAGAGCTTCAAATCAAAACAATGGCTTCGACTTCTTCACCAATCAGGTGAGATAGCCAAGCCCAATGCTTTCGAGAAGGGCCATACTTCGTAACTCATTCAGAGGATTGAAGAATCGGGTACTCTTCTTCGAGATGAGAACACTTTTGGCAATCCAATCAGAACACTGATTTTGCATCATGGAGATATGTTTAATCGACATATTAGGGTGAATCAAGGATCTACAAATATCTAACGAAGCCTTCAGGTACCAAGCTTCGTTTCTATACGCAAGAAGATTTATCAGTATCAAACTGTCAGATTCAACATCAACATTCGTCCAAATTTGATTCTTGCAGGCAAGCAGTCCTTCTGTTAAAGCACTCAGCTCAGTGAAGAGAGGATTCAGCTTGCCTAAAAGCGACCCCGAGCCATCAGAATATCGCCATCAGAGTTTCTAAACAAGATTCCAGTACTAGCTTCTCCATGCTTGTTACACGAGCCATCGACGTTCAGCTTCACTCTTCCTGGGTTTGGAGCCATCCATATGAGGTAAGTAGGAGCTTTCTTGTTGTTTATAGAAGAACTAAAACCAAGAGAGATACCATCATTGTTAGTGTTTGTCCATAATTTGTAAGAAAACATATTTGCAATATCCATGCTTTTGATGATGAATGTGATTATGTTAATAGCTTGATTCATAGAGTCAGAATGGCCAGAAAATCTAGCCCAATTTCTGTTCCTCCAAATGACCCAGCAAATGACTTGGGGGACAACATGAGTTACGTGTTTATTGCTTTTAGAAAACCAAAACCAGGTATGAAGAACATGAGCGAAAGCCATATGTCTACCAATCTTAATCTTGAACAGGCAGCTGAAATAGTTCCAAAGTTGCCAAGCAAAGCAGCAGCTGACAAAGAGGTGATCTTTGTCTTCGCAACTGTTGCAGAATTGGCACTTTGAAACCATTTGAATGTGCATCTTCATGATTATGATATCAATAGGGATATAACCTTTCAGAATCTTCCAACACAAAAATGAAAATTTTCTAGGAATAGAGGAGATCCAGATCTTAGAATAAAGACCAGACTTAGTGAAAGACTCCCTAAGAGTTTCCCAAGTGCATTTAGTATCAAAAACCTGGTTTTTAGAAAAAGTCCAAATTATTTGATCAGATTTATCAGGGTCAATTCTATACTTAGATATATGTCTGATTCTGTCATTTGGCACAATGTTTTGAAGACAATCAAAAGCCCAATTATTGCATTTCCAAAAAGTGTTTACTCTAGCATTTAGAAACCAGGTTTGAGGGTTAGAATCACTTATCAATGGAGGCATGTCATGCCAGTCCTCTAGCCAGAAATCCATGTGACCTTGACCAAGCTTCCATTTGATATACTTCTCAGCAGATTTGATGAGAGAAAGCCTTTTCCAGATATTTGAATCAGATGGCTTACAGGGAGCCTTAATGGTATGAGTGTTAGAGCAGTAATTTTTTTGCATCAAAGTTGACTATAAGCTGTTACCCTTCCTGAAAAGAAACCACAACTTATAAGAGAATGTTAGTTGAATTTCATCTAGGCTTTTAGTGTTTAACCCTCCCTCAGAAAAAGGCCTGCAAAGATGGTTCCAAGAAGACCAGTGGATAGCTTTAACCTGGTAATTAGATCTCCACAAAAACTTATTGAAGATAGATTCAATTTTTTTGATAATATTATTAGGAAGAGCAGTGTTATGCATCCAGTAGTATACAATAGACATTAACACATTGGATATTAAAGTTAATCTGCCCCCAAAAGACATATTATTTAAGTCCCAAACACTAATTTTATCCTGAATTCTATCAAGAAGGCTAGAAAAATGCTTCCCTCTGTTATTATGAGCTATCGTTATACCCAAGTAATTGAAAGGCAGAGAATCAGTGATATAGCGAGTGGTGATCTTAATGTTGCTTTTGTTTACTTGATTAGCTTTATTGGATAAGATCAGATTGGTTTTTTCTTTGTTTACAGCCTGCCCAGAGATGAGCTGATACTTATCAAGGAGATTGCTCAGGATTGAAATAGAGGAGGGCTTGCAGTTTGTGAAGATGAGGACGTCGTCTGCAAAGGCAAGACAAGACACCAAGAAGCTTAATCTAGCAGCATAGTGAAGGCTTTTATTGTTGTTGAAAAAGTTGTATATCTCTCTGAGTAAGACATCCTCTCCTAAGATAAAAAGGCTAGGAGACAAAGGGTCTCCTTGCCTAAGCCCCTTCATCTGCTTAAAGTAACCATTAACTTGACCATTAATAAGAACATAAATATGGATGTTTGTAATCATGTTTTTAATTAATGCAATGAATTTTTCAGAGAAACCAAAACATGCTAAGACTTTCATAATAAAGGCATGAGAAAGCTTGTCAAAAGCCTTCGTCATATCAAGCTGAATGATAACATTGCCAGCTTTAGGTTTTCTGTCAATGTCATGGATCATTTCTTTAGTGATTAATATATTTCCGTGAATGACTCTACCTTTAACAAAAGCTCTATGCATCTTAGAGACAATGTTAGGCATAATATTAGCTAAACGAGAGTTAATTAGGTTAGAAAAAATCCTGTTAAACATTGTACACAGACTTATTGGTATGTAATTGCTCCAAACAATGAGATTAGAAGTTTTTGGAATCAGGAAGAGGCCCGTAGCAAAGACTCCATCAGGAAAGCTATTGCCTGAAAGATAAAAGTTGAAAGCATTACAAAGATCACTGCAGATTATAGACCAACAAGGTTTAAAGAAAATTATATTGAAACCATCGAGCCCAGGAGCACTGTCATTTATCATCTTAGAAATAACACTCCACACTTCATCTTTACTGGTTTGCCTAGTAATGGAGAGATTATCCTCCTCTTTAACAAGACTGGGGATGTTAGAAAAAATATCATTCTGCAACAAAAGAGTTTCATCATCTATATTATTGAATGAGCTAGAAGAAAGAATAGTTTTAAAGAAAAACTCAGCAGAATTGGCAAGCTCAATAGGGTTATCAATCCATACTCCATTATCCTTAATCCCCTTGATGTTGTTTCTTCTCATTTTCTTGTTAACATAAGCATGGTAAAGCTTTGTATTCTCATGTCCATCACGAAGCCAAGTGCTGTAACATTTCTGGTGCCAAAAACTTTCCTCATTTCTAAGAGCTTTGATATACAAGCTATTAGCTTTAGAGATAGCAACTCTAGAATCATTGCTGCTGTTTTGAAGATGAAGAGTCTTCATTTTGTTGACCATCTCAGCAGTATATTTAACCTTCTTGAAGATGTTACCAAACGTATTGACATTCCACTTTTTTAAGCAACTCTTTAATCTCCTTAACTTGAACCAAAAGACCTGCCCATCATTCCCTTTGCAAGCCATATTCCAATTCCGTCTCACAGTACTAATGAAGCTATCATCATTAGACCAAACATTAATAAACTTAAAGCTCTTCTTACAATTATTAATATTACATATCAAGCTAGACTGAATTAAAAAAGTAGTTTGGTCAGAACACGTTCTGACCATGTGAAACACTTGGGTTTTATTGAAGTTATTAATCCACATATCATTTGCTAAGGTTCTGCCCAATCTCTTCCAACGGGTGCCCCTATTCCAAGTATATCTTGAGCCAATATACCCAACATCTTCAAGCTTACAATGCTTGATAGCATCATTAAAGTCACAAGAGCCAACATGGTCAAAGGTTGAACAGCCAACCTGATCCTCAGAACAAGTGATTGCATTGAAATCACCAGTTACAATCCAAGGAAGCTCATTAGTGGCAATAGCTTTCAACTGATCCCAAAGATCTAATCTAAGAATACGATTACTTTTAGCATAAACAACAGTAAAGTTGAACTTAGTATTACAGCCAGGATAATCCACAAACATGTGAAGTAATTGTTCATGGTCCACAATAACATTCATATTAACATCTTCATCCCAAAAGAGCCAGACTTTGTTAGAACAGTTAGAAGCAAAGTTCTTGAAACCAAGAACCACAGAAACATCAACCAATTTACTCACATCAGCCATGGGCTCTTGAATAGACATAATTTTATACCTATTCTCTTTAACAATGGAAATGAGCCTTCTTAAAGTAGGCTTATTGTTCAATCCCCGAGCATTCCAGTTAGTTATCTTTATCATTATCTGATAGAGATTTTTGTGTTTATTTTTCTCCCTTCTTGAGCAGAGAATTGATAGTAAGCTTTTTTGGTCTTCTTCTTTTCATTTCAGATCGAATTTTACTGCCTATAATTGAGCCAAAATCACTATTGTAAGCCGAGTTTGTAGGGGAAACCTCACAACTGCCACCAATGTTTGCACAGTGTGTGAACGTTTTGTTTTCTTCTAAATTGAAGTTACTCTGAGAAAAATCATGGTCTATCCTATGTAATGCTTCAATGACCTCCATGTTGCTTTCAACAGTATTACTTTTTTGACCACTACCATTGCACTCTTTTGGATCCAGATCTTTATATTTTCTTGTTATAACCGATTTCAATTTCCTTCTATAGACTTTACTAAAAGGTTGAATGTTACTTGAACCATCTTGAGTCATACTTTGTTTCTGATGCGAGTCATTATTAACAGCAAACTCATTAACTTCATTATTTGGCTCATACTTGGTGTTAGTACTTTCTTTTTTATTCCCAATCTTTTCAGCCTTTTCAGATTCTTTAACTTGCTGTTTCTTCTTATCAACCTTTTTACATTCCTCATCTTTATGGCCTATATGATAACAGACATTACAGTATGGTGCCACATTCTTATAACTTATATTAATCCAACAGCCATCGTTGGAACCAAAACCAGCCCAAATTTTGTATTTCAACCTCTTCGAAACATCAACTTCCACATGAGCAAAACAGGCGTTCATAGTAGCTTTGTTATCAGGGATAATAACTTTGTACGTAGAGCAAATTGCAGAAGCCAAATCATATATAACAGTCTCGTTATACATAAACTCTAGAATTTTTTCAAAGCGTATCCATACCAGAGCTCTTGGGCTTTCAAATCTTTTATCAAAGTCTGGTTCCCACCGCAAGATTCGCATTATCTTTTCACCAATTCTCCAAAAGTTCTTCGACCAGATCTTAATGACATCCTCTTTGCACTGGAACTGAATGAATACGTGTCTCGAATCATGAGTTGAATACTTGTAACTGCCCTGAAACTTGAAGCTTTGAAGGAAACCATCTAATACAGATTTTCTGGGTATTCCATCAGTAAACTTTCCAATAATCGTAGTTGAAGATTGAGAAACCAAAAGATCTTTGACATCTTTCGTGTACTGTATTGTGTAGTGATCAGCCGCTTCTTTGCGAAACTCAGGCTTGATATCTGATCTTGGAGATGGCTTGACAATATCAACATAAGACTTCTTGTTTTGCGAGTTACCATTATCACCATGAAGAGCTGAGTACTCTTCAATTGACAGTTGCTTTGAAGTGGTATTCATGACAAAGAAGGAGAGATTAGAAGAAGAAAGAGATAGCTTGGTTAAAAAATAGAGTTTCTTGATAGAGAAGAAACTCGTTAACTCATTTTTTTTTTTGTCTTGAGAGAGAAGAAACTCATTTTTTCCCATGTAAAGAATTTTGGTTGAACACAATTGAAATCTAGGCAACAACGTTTGTTTGTCGTGCTCTCTTTCAAAGTATTACATTAGGGTCCGGGATGCTAAACTTTCAACTTTACTTGACTACCAAGGTCTTAAAGGTTCTTAAAAAATCTGCAAAAAGAGTCAATCTTTTAAGCTTAAGTACATTATCATCATCATCGTCATCTCTTTTTGCATTCCAAAACTCTATTTCTCATCCGTCTCAGCAGACCCGGTCGAAAAGGCGGGAATTCGCAAATCTCTTGCAGCTCTCTGCATCAGAAAATTCTGTTTTGTACTACAAGAAACTACATTGTCAGATTCTCATTTCGGGTTTTGCAACCGATACTTTTCTTAGCAACATCCTGCTGAACGTCTACTCCAAATCTCAAGTTTTCGATGATGCACGTACACTGTTCGCTAATATGCCTGAAAGAAACTTGATTACTTGGTCAACATTGGTTTCAATGTACAGCCGACATGGGTTTTATGAGAAAGCAGTGTTTGTATTTGTGGAATTTCGGAAAAGTCACTATGGTAGTCCAAATGAGTATATTTTAGCTAGCGTAATCAGTGCCTGCACGCAGTTAGGTGCTGACAGTCGTGGGTGTCTAGCTGTTCAAGTGCATAGCTTTGTTGCAAAAAGTGGTTTTGATCGGGATGTTTATGTGGGTACCACATTGGTTGATTTTTACGCAAAAAATGTTAGTATTGATGAGGCAAGATTGGTTTTTGATGGTCTATCAGAGAAAACAGCAGTGACTTGGACCACAATA
Organism: Limnanthes douglasii subsp. nivea; assembly: GCA_036936605.1. Lineage (NCBI taxonomy): Eukaryota > Viridiplantae > Streptophyta > Magnoliopsida > Brassicales > Limnanthaceae > Limnanthes > Limnanthes douglasii. Next base: position 163,375,142 of record JAUPFV010000005.1, on the reverse strand, counting down.
ATTACAGGGTATGTGAAAAGTGGTAGAAGTGCAGTTTCACTGCAATTGTTTAGAAACATGATCGAAACGGATGTACCCGATAGATATGTTCTCTCTAGTGTCTTAAGTGGGTGCTCAAATCTTGAGTTTGTCGAAGGAGGGAAGCAAATCCATGCTCATGTATTAAGAAGAGGGGCTGACATGGATGTTTCAGTTACAAATGTGCTAATAGATTGTTATGTGAAATGCGGTAGAGTGAAAACTGCAGAGAAACTTTTTGGCCGGATGGTAGTTAAAAACGTCATCTCGTGGACCACGATTATTGCTGGGTACATGCAAAATTCATTTCATAAGGAAGCCATGAGGCTATTTGTTCAAATGTCAAGGCTTGGTTTCGATCCAGATGGGTTTGCTTGCACTAGTGTTCTCACTTCATGTGGTTCACTTGAGGCTCTAGAAAAAGGAAAACAAGTTCATGCTTATACTATCAAAGCCAAACTCGAAAGTGACGTCTTTGTTAGAAATGGGTTGATCGATATGTATGCAAAATGTGATTCTTTAACCGACGCTAGAAGAATTTTCGACCGAATGGCTGATCATAATTTGGTTTCCTACAATACTATGATCGAGGGATACTCAAGACAAGAGAACCTAACGGAAAGTTTGAATCTATTTCAGGACATGAGGCTTCGGTTAATCCAACCAAGCATATTAACTTTTGTTAGTCTTTTAGGTGTATCAGCTTTGCTATTTACTCTAGATGTGAGCAGACAGATTCATAGTCTCATGTTCAAATATGGGGTCTCGCTCGAGGTATTTGCCGGTAGCGCTTTAATAGACGTGTATTCAAAGTGTTCATGCATCAACGAAGCGAGACTTGTCTTTGACGAGATGAACGAGAAAGATATTGTAGTATGGAACACAATGTTTTCCGGGTACACTCAACAATCCGAGAATGAGGAAGCTCTAAAACTCTACTTAAAGCTACAGCTATCAGATGAAAAACCGAACGAATTTACTTTTGCCGCTTTAGTTACAGCAGCCAGCAACCTCGCAAGTTTCAAACACGGTCAGCAGTTCCACAGCCAGCTTGAAAAAACAGGTTTAGAATTCGATCCTTTCGTGATAAACGCATTAGTAGATATGTACGCCAAATGCGGAAGTTCTGAAGAGGCTTTGAAAATTTTCAATTCAACAACCCTTAGAGACGTCGTCTGTTGGAATTCCATCATCACTACGTTAGCTAATCACGGAAAAGCCGAAAAAGCTCTTGAGATGTTTGAAAGAATGAAAAACGAGAACGTTAAGCCTAATTACATCTCGTTTATAGGCGTCCTTTCAGCTTGTAGTCATGCTGGATTTGTAGAAGCCGGCCTTTATCACTTTAAATCAATGTCTCGATTTAATATCCAACCAAGGACAGAGCATTACGCTTGTATGGTTTCTCTGTTGGGTCGTGCAGGTAAATTAAACGAAGCAAAGGACTTTATCGAGAAAATGCCGATAAAAGCTGAAGCAATAGTCTGGAGGAGTTTGCTTAGTGCTTGTACAGTAGCTGGTAATGTAGAAATGGGAAAACTCGCAGCGGAAGCAGCGATTTCAATTGATCCAACTGATAGTGGATCGTACATTTTGCTCTCGAATATATTTGCAGGCAAGGGTATGTGGTTGGATGTCAAGAAAGTGAGACAGAGGATGGATTGTGATCACGTAGTTAAAGAGCCTGGAAATAGTTGGATTGAAGTGAATAATGAAGTTCATGTGTTTGTTGCTAGGGATCGAACTCATAGTGCGACTGATCTGATATATTCGGCGTTGTACGATCTGATTTTGCAAATTAAAGGGTTCGGTTATGAGCGTGATATGCTATGTTTGCAGGCGAATGATTAAGGCTACAAGCCCGAACAAGCAGGTCATTTTTTTTGGAAAACCATGTCACAAACATTTACAAGTAGACCAAATCCTGTAAAACTGAGGCTCTGGACATAATTTACGTCCAACGATGTCTCGCGAGAACTGTCCTCCTCACCACATACAATCTTGCACAAACAGGTCAAATCATGCGTAGGGCTGGGAATTGTTTTTGGAGGAGAATTGTCTTTACTGTACATAATGTTATGTCATAATATGATTTGCAAGAAACAGAAATTCAAAGGATTTCTCAATGGTCTTAACTTAAGCCATTGCAACCCAGACACTGTTATTTTGTAAACTGTAGTATGTGTTTGATATCTGTTCTAATTATAGATAAATGAAATTTAATATGCTTTTGTTACAAAAATAAAAATAAAGATAGACCTCACAAAAATTGACAAAAAAGAAAGATTTTAATAAAATAAATAAAGCCCGACCGTCAGATATTAACCATCTTAATCAGACAACAATTTTAAACGGCCAAGATCTTCTACTAAATAATTTATTTATTTTACAAGTATCCAAGTCCAACATCCTTTGCTTTTACATTTCTCCCTCTACAATGGCGTTTTCTGCAACGACATCGCGAAGTTTCTCTTTTCTTCATTCACAAAATGTTTCTACACACTCTCGATCTTCCTCTTTACCCAGTTCGGTTTCATTTCGATTCTCGCGATCCAGTCTCAATCGAAGAAAACCTTTTTGTATTCGCTCGGTTTCGGTTCCAGGTACTTATTTTTTTGGATTTTCTTATATATCGAAACTGGATTTCATGTCTATAAGGTGGTTCTGGTGAAATTTGAACGAACCAAGTATATGGATTGCGTAATTGAGGAATTAAGATTTCTGAGCTCGATATTGATTTTAGGGTTTTGATGATTTTAGGTTAAGTTTGTTATGATTCAATAGGTAGGGAAATGGTTTGTGTCTAAGGTCGTTGTGTAACTTTGGATGACTTATAGTAAGCATATTCTCACAAATTCGAAAACTTATTCAGGGATTGTGTTGTGCTTGAATTCATTGCTTTTGTTTCTTGACATGTATTATGGTCTATGACTATGAGTGTTATAGTAGTAAAAATCTATAATTTTCAGCATCACCAGCAGCTGAGGCGATCAAACCTGCAGTTTCTCTTACAGAGAGTGCTCTTACGCACTTAAACAAGATGAGGGCTGATCGCGCCGAAGATTTGTGTTTAAGAATCGGTGTTAAACAAGGTGGGTGCTCCGGCATGTCCTATACGATGGAGTTTGAGAATCGAGCAAATGCGAGACCAGATGATTCAATTATAGAATATGATGGATTTGTCATTGGTATGTTTCTTTAGTTCCTAAATGAGTTTTTTTGGGTTCATATCTTTTTTAAGCAGCCAAATTTGTTTCATCATAGAATTTTATTTTGCCTAGCACGAGTAGCTTGATAATCTTATTCTCATTTCTAACCATTATTTAATTGATGTTCATTTTTTTAGTAGAGTTTGTAAATTGTTTATGTATACTAAGAATTCGGAGGCATGTTAAAAAGTAGGAGTTTAGAAGGTCTCAATAATTTAAGTATTTAGACAACGACTAGATGATTCCAATTTGAATGCCCATCCGAATTACTGCTTGATGGTATATTGCTTGAAGTTACTAACTTCATGACAAGCGGATCTGAGTTGGAACCTTGGTTATCGTCGCTAACCTTAAGATGTAAAAAGTTTATGATTAACCCGTTAGGGGTTGTCGGCTCCCTTCTAAAGATTTGATAGAAAAAAGACCTATTTTAGTTTTTAGGAAGAGCACATAGTTTGGTAACTATCAGATGCAGTGCTAGTGTATATATCTGGATACTGTTTCACTGACTCTTGTTTTGTTAGCTTTAAGGGCCCTTTACTAAAGGTTCGTTTTATGCCATTGTGAAAATAGGCTTATAAGCAACAAAAATACTGTTTGGATGTTCTAACTCCTAAAATAAGCTGTTTTTTTTGTTTTACTAGTTGAAGAAAATATCGAAAAGCCAATAAGCAAAAAACTATATAAAATAGCTTATTTTTTTATTTTCTTAATTTATTTTTCTTCTCGACTCTCTGCTTTGTTTCAATGAAAACATGTTTCATTTTCATTTGTTCTTATTATCATTTTGTAATGTTACTTTTAACTTGGAAGCTTTTCTTGTTTTGTCTAAAAAGTTAACCTTTTGTATTTGGTTATTGTAATCTAATTCTTCGTTGTTTTATAATTTGACCAGACCTGGTTTTTATGGTTATTTTTCTTTCTTGCACTATTATTGGTCATCATCTATTTACTGAAAATGTCTTTGCAGCTAGAGTGCGTTTAATTTACAATTAGACTTTTAAATCACTTCACCCTTTTGCTTTTGCAGTTTGTGATCCAAAGAGTCTTCTTTTCATATTTGGGATGCAATTGGACTACAGCGGTGCTCTCATCGGTGGTGGTTTTTCTTTCAAGAACCCAAATGCAACACAAACATGTGGATGTGGAAAATCCTTTGCTGCCGAAATGTGAAACCTTGTACCTAAAACTCTTTGATATATACTTTAAAGATTGCACTTTTATAAGCATCAATAGAGTACTGGTAAACTTTGAATAGCCTTGTAGGTGTAATTTGTATTCTATAGATAATTATAGATGAAATGGAGTCTGATTGAAAAGTTTATATATTGCATAATTCAATTCACAGTTAAGTTGGAATTCGAACCCAAAATCTAGATTATTTTATTTTATTATGGCAATGATGAGTTTTAGGGAAGGGTCGTTTCCCGTAACGGAGAGTGTGGAGAGTAGAAGTGCGAATGAGTAAGAATGTGGCAAAAGAAGTAAAGAATGTGGCAAAAGAAGTAGAGAGGAGAGCGGGAAACATGTCTCTATAAATGGGAAGAGTGGGATAAGTTTTGATTTATTTTTCTCCGATTGAATTGTCGGCATATCTGAATTGTTTGATTCTTTTGAAGCTTGCATTAAGTTGATATGTTGAGGAAGATGTTAATGCCAAATTGATCAAATTGATTTTCTGTTGAATTGTGGCACAGAGTCGATTATGGCTGAATTTGTGATAGTCTCGAGGTATTCTAAGCTTATACTTGTCTTATTAAAAATCTTTCGTTGTTTTTTTAAAACTCAATTTTCACGAAGGAAAAATAGTAATATGCATGTGTAATACTTTTTATGTTTATTTATTTATAAGTAGTTGGTTATCTTGTAGATATAGTTTACAACTAGGTTGAGATTTGTAGAAAATTGAGAACTTTTGCTTTGAAAGTCGGTTTGAGTAGTCTCTAGTTGACATTGAACAGTATATCGTCCCTTGACTATCGCATTTGGTGGCAGATAATCCTTTGACTTTCAAATGTCCATTGATAGTCCCTGAACTATCGCGTTTGGATAAAGTTAGTCCACGAGATCCTCTGATCCATGAGAGACTACCACCTGTCACCATAGTCCCCAGATTTTTGTATCATCACTAGTCCCTTGAGTTTAGGTCAAACCTAAAATGTGAAATATTACAGATAACTAAACTCAAGGGACTAGTGGTGATACCAAAATTTGGGGACTATGATGACAGGTGGCAGCCTCTCATGGATCATAGGATCTGGTGGACTAACTTTATCCAAACGCGATAGTCTAGGGACTATCAACAGACATTTGAAAGTCAATGGACTATCTACCACCAAACGCGATAGTCGAGGGACGAATTACTGTTCAAAGCCTCTCTAGTTAGTATGAAGAAACTACTAAAGTTAAAATCTGAATTTCCAAATATTTGATATGTGATTTTTTGTTTTGGCCGAGCCAAAGCTACAAATGGCTTTACAATGCGTAGGTCGAAGTAGGAATAGTCATGTGTACATTCGAAGAGCAAAAACTCTAACGTCGTAATGTGTCAAACGATTTTATCATGAAGTTAATGATAATAACTAGGAGTAAGATCGTCACACGCAGAAGAATCGAACATCTTTCGAGACATGTTTTCAGCGTGGGCAACCAACGTTAAATGTGTTGCTGCCAATTCAGCTCCGGTTGTTATAATCTTTGAAGATTAGCGAATTTCAGCAATATATCTACAAAAACACGATACTAACAAGAACAATGGGCAAACAACTTCGCTATACCGATTATGAGGGTTCTGATAGGCTGAAACATAACATGAGTGACTCGTTTGGAAAAACTTCTACTAGTCTTTATCACCAAAATGATGAATCTGATTTGAATGTGGTGAATAAACATGGAACTGCCAATATCGTCGTTTCGGCCATTCAGGTTAGATAGTTCATGCATATTTACCCCTAAGATGTTTGTTCCAGTTAGTGATGGAGCTGGTATGACTTGAAGTGCTCATATGCTAAGTGCATGCACCTAGAATCGTAATTCTATTGGTCCACACATTTTTCTATATTGTAGTAAAAAATTCATTAACTACTACCCCCTTCTTCCTCGTGTAGAACCCATGGTTGAGGATTTAGTCGGAATACTGCCAATATATTATTCTAGTTTCATTGTCAGAAGTATAACAAATAGGGTTGTTACTAAGCTTATCGAGCTGTTAACGAGCCAAAGTTTGAACCCAAATCGATTAGCAGTCTAAACCGATAAAAATTCGATATATATATTATAAGTTATATTATAAACCTATTCCGTTATACTTTGATTTATTAAGTTTTTTTATGATATTTTGTATATGTCCTAACCAATTGGTGTGAAACAAATGAAGTTTATTAATGTCATCGTTAGTGACTTCTGGTGAGTATTATTCATGGTTTGCAAAGTAAAATCGAGTAAGTAAAGAGACGTAAAGAGATTTTGGAAAAAATAGTTTCTAGAGAGAGAAAGTCAAGAAGTGAAAGTAGATTATCTCAAATGTCAGAGTCCTTTCTCAGTTCAGTCCTGGCCAGTATATATAGGCGCAAGGACTTGAAAATAACAGAATCGGTTACATAAATGGTATAATTCCACATTAGTCCCTCACATTTTCATAAAGCTCTAAATATCTCCTCTAACTATACAATTTATCATACAAGGTTTTATTTATTTATATTTTGATCCCCAAAGTTCTATTTCCTTATCAGGAGCCCCTTAGTTCTTATGAAAGTCAATGAATGGGAACTAATTAGCTTCAGAAATCTTTACAAGTGGAGAGAAATCCCTTCTTCCAGGATTCGAGCTGCTTTAATCTTACTGTTTCTATATTTCTGACTCAATGCCCCAAATTATTTCATATGGAGCCATTTCCTTCCAACGGTCATAATTGTTCGAAGTAGAGATCGAATAGGTAATGACGCCCTAGGCTCTAGGTCTTCCACTAGGCCTATCATATGATAGGTGTTAAATCCTCATTTACGCAAACGTTCGAAATTCTATCCAATTATTGTCTCCACCTCTTCCACTTCCATCTCCTCAACCTTTCCTTATAAATACGCTTTTATGCTTCACTTTTCTTCACAACACATTTTTTTAGAGAGAGAGAGAGTTCACTTGCTACCTTCATCTAAACTTTCAACCTTAAGCTACCTTCACTGGAAAAACCCATTCTCTTCCTATTTTTCAAGTGTGTTTATGAGAAAACATCCAAAATACAAAAAGCCAAAAAACCCAGAAATTCATCTTCCCCGGATAAACAAAAATCTCGCTTCGGATCATACGACTAGTATTACATAAGCGAAAGGGCAGATGAATACGAGAAAATAGACTGGTAAGCAATGCTCCTCGTGGTTTATCCATAGTATGCTAAGGTAACTTCGATCCAAACAAAACTTCTCTTTACTTTTCAAATTCTTCTCTTGCAGAAGAGAGTCAGTCATCCAAAACTGAAACACGGAAGACACTTCGAATTTCACCCTCTCTAAATAGATCATCACCTCGAATTCTTTCTACAAGCTCAAATCCTCGAATTAATTGCAAGGTAACCCACGATAAATCATTTTCAAGAAGTTCAGAAGAAACTCCTTCTCCAGTTAATTCTGAGACCCATTGTCCACTAAGCAAGGAAACCTCTTTAGCTCATACAAAAATCAAATTCCTCAAACCCTTAAAAGAAGATATGGAAGAAATGGATTCTGAAGCCATACAATCAAATATAGAAGCTGATACAGAAGAAGAGGCTTCGAAAGAAACGAACAGTGAAACAGTAAAAAGGTGTTTAAAAGGCAAAAACACACAGGATAAGAAATAAGAAATCTCATGTGAAACTTCCCGACGAGCTAGCCATATCGATCAGTGAAAACCTAAAGCCTCTCGATGCACAATACATCTTAGCGTTGAAGAATGTTTCTTACACATATCACCAAGAGAGCCAACCAGATGAACTCAAAAAACAATGAGGAATGAGGGACAACATTATACTTCGTCTACCCAAAGAAGGAGAAACCCCTTTGGACTGCAAAAAGAGTGAACTGGTGGTCTACCCAGAATTCATCAATTGGGGTCTTCGATTTTCATTGAACCCCATGATAGTAGAATACTTCAAAGTTCTAGATATGTGCCCAACCTAAGTGACACCTAATCAGTGGTTCACTTTGCTCTCTATGATTATGGCTTCTCGATTAGCTAAAATTCCTCTCTGCATCGAGGGCTTCATCTCCATGACCAAATTGTCGAAGGGATCGGTACTTATTATTATCTAACATTGGATGATGACTTGAAGATCAACGATGATTTGTTGGAGGCAGATAAATTTTGGAAACAAAAATTTGTCTTCGTGTCAGGAGCTTGGGAAAATGGTAAAGATATTTTTGAAACCAACCCATCGAAGTTGAACCTTGTCTCGAGGAGTAACAGTAAGGTTTTTATTTTATTATTTAAATAATTTTCTACTTATTTAAACCTTGTTTAGCAATTTCAAGGCATTTTAAGTTTTATCAAAAAGATGCCAATGACATTTTTATTAAGCTTGCAGCTTGGGCTGAAAAAGAACGAGGCAATGATTTCACATAACCTTTCAACCTATTATCTTTCTCAACAACCACCTATGGAGAATCAATGTGGAAGCTGCTCTCCTCGATAATCTAATGGAGCCACCCAATCCTCTGCATCCTGTTAAAAGGCTAGTGGCTCTTGATTGCAAAGTCTTTTTGCTTGTTCGGAACAAATCATATAAACATCTTCCCCAGAAGAAGAAAGCAAAAAAGAATAAAAAGGCAGCTAGCACATCTAGTGCTAGCCCTTCAGAAGCAGATGCCGAAAATTTCGAAGAAAAAAACAATAGAAACAAACCTCCCCACTATCGAAGAAGGAGTAGAAATTGAGCCTTCTCCAAATAGTAAAAAGACAGTTGCCTTGACAAAAAAAGAGTACAGTTAAAACAACCCCTTAAAAGAAAACAAAAAATAAAGTTGTATTAATCTTTCAAGAGGTGCCTTCTTATGCTGATAAAATCTTTGTTGTGAAAAATCACCAAAGAGACAATGAAGCATGTGTTTAAGAGAGAGGCACTCAACAAAGAGAGACTACTACAGATAATGATCAAGGTGATGATAACTTTGATCCTGATAGCTTCATTAACTTTGACCAATCTCAAGAGCTTGTCAGGGATGAAGATCCATTCGTTCAGGCACTCTAGGACCAACTACAAAATTATGGTAAAAGATTTACTCCTGTTCCTCTTGAAGCAACTCATCAGAGGTCTCTTTGCCTCCATCCTCTAGTGCTCTTATACCTGTTCCTAGTCCAATGGTCTTTCCTGCCGAAGAGCCATCCGAAGAGGTTGCGGTTGTTCTTCAACCCTTTGCCAATCTTGGCATTGCAGCACAAAAATTAACCCTAAAAAATCGAATCTGCTCGAAATCAGTTAGAGTATATGGAAAATAAGATGGTTCGTTACAAGAAAATTGTTGCTCTTGAAAAAATAATGAGAGAAATCTTTGGTGGCCTCGTGAAAGTGCAGTTTCATGGATTTCAACTAGCCAGATCTAAATTCATCAAAGGGCTTATCTATCTCAAGAATCACCTCAGATCCGTACATCGAAAAGAAATGGAATATCTCAATACTTTTCATCAAAATGAGATAGAACAACTCAAATCTAAGCACTCTAAAGAATTGGCTACATAGCAGAAAAGATCCACTGATCTTCAAGTTTCCGATAGTTATTAGTATCGAAACACAGTCGCTGGCTGTAGAAATCAAGAAGAAAGAAGCGAAACAGTGGATATATACCCTAACCCTAGGTTAGAGTATAAAAGAGACTCCGAGACTCAGAGAAAAATCTCAATTTTTATTCATCAAAGTCTAACCTAAAAGTACTGTTTGAGGCACCTTAAATAAGAATCGCCCAAATCCCTAATATAAAATATGGAAACAAAAATAAACGCAATAAAATAATATCATACTAAATCTGAATGTAATCAGATTTAATTTTCCGCCTACATCGTCCTTCCCCGGTTGGAAAGAATTCGACCTTAAATTCAAAATGTCGAAATTCCTCGAGAACACTTCTCATGTTAAAAGCTTATTCGTGTGAATTGTCCTGATTCATGTCAATTGTCTGCAGAGCTTCACCGCGAGTGAGAATTATGGCATGATTTTGATTTTCAGGTTTTCCTTCACCGATTTTCGTTGGCGGACCAGGAAGTTTAATACGGTATATTTCCTCATCGAGTTTACCACATCCTTCGAGAAGAACGGAGTAATTAACCTTTTCCATCTGTCCATTTATTGTTTATTCTTTGTCATCAACATACGCAACACATAAAGATGGATAGGTTAGCATGATCTGTAGAAGATTATTGTAGTTGCTGCGGTCCTTAGCTTCATTGGACTCATTTTGATTATCATATATTTGACAAGAAACAACATATGTAAATTTCAAATCTACAAGACCTCGCGTACTAGCGACATCCTCGTCTGAGCCGCCGAGAACACCATTGTCCCCTCTGAATTCCGGGAAATATTGAAGGTCCAAAGCTCGCATGTAATACATCATCTCACGTACTGTCCTCGACAGTGTCCGCCCTTTGTAAGATAACCAATGTCGAAGAGACTCGGACTTGCCTTTCGCAGAGAGCTTAAGCTTTGGATTAATAACCATGTCCGTGTAGTTGGTCTACTCATTAGGGTATATCTTCTGGAGATAAAACAATATTGAAACTTCATTTTCGTTTTCCTTATACAATTCATTCTCAGAGTATAAGACATCTTCTTTATAATGACTTAAGACACTGAAGGAGAGTATGGCACACACCCTTGGAGCTTTTGGCATATTCATAAATAAGAAGTTTTCAAAGAAAGTAATTCGACGACGAGCTTCCAAGTTCAAAGGTATATTTATAGCAGACTCTTTAACAGTCAAAAGTAAACAAAGTCTAGAAACCTTCCCCCTCCCAGACTGGTTCTTTGTAAGTTGAATATTGATCTTTTAAACTGTTGTTCTTTTTTGTTGTTTTCAACATCATGACTTTGTTCACTGGAAAGTTGTTTTCTAATGAGATTTCAGACATCATGAATAGAGTCAGGGTCGGTAACTTCCATCATGTCCATTATCTCGCCCCCGCAAGGTAGAGTTATGCTTGGTTCCAATACTTCATAAACCATTTGTTTTTCCTGTAATGTCGCACTTGAAGCAACACTAGCAGCAACAGCTATGGCAATATCTGCATAACCTAACCTACTTTCAAATTCTGGTTCTAATCCTGAATTCTTGTGTTGGTCAATCTACTTCCATATATATATATATATTCATTATGATTAATTTCCACAGCAGCAAGAGCAGCTGCATTATCAGAATGTACACCAGCCTTCAACGCAACAACACCAACAACAGTACTGTCAGTATGAAGCACAATTTGGATCTCGTAACAATCTACAATAATATCTGCAGCTTTAGGACCCCTATGGGAGTTCAGTTCGTCAACATAAACTAATTCTTCATCCAAACGTCTTATACTGAAATATTCTTCAAGAAGCGAAACTGTTATCCTTGTAAGAACAAGTGAACTCAAACCAGATGGTGGCACTGCAACTGCAGGAGTGGTTTCGCTGCAACTGGGTAGTATAAGTTGCAGGAACATGTTTTGATGGTACATAATTTGTCCAGATCTTCAATCTAATTTTCTTTGATTGAAGGCCTGCGGCCGTAAGTTTCTTCCCTTCACAACATAAGACAGTTCCACCATTGTCACATATTGCACAAACTGGATCACAGAGACTATGCATTTTTTTATCAGCTCCGGGGCTATCAACATACTCCAAATAATCCCCTTCCATGTTATCAGTGATGAAGTTCGATAACTTTGTCTTTTGAATATCCTCAAGAACAACCCATAATCCACTTAGCAACGCATTTGTAAGAGGTTCAATCTTCCATTTGAATTCTTCAGGTTGATCTGCACAGACGTAACTACCGACCAATGTCTTCCCATAAATTTGATCATCCGTATGTATTGACAGAACATTGTTCCCATTATCCTGAGCCAACTTTCTAACTAGAACAGACTTCCCAAAACCAGCAAAACCATAGAGAAGAATGGGAAAATTTTGACTGTCTGCTAACAAGGTCATCGCAAAACATTTTTTTACTTTAGAAGTCAGAGCAAATGGGTCCCTACCGGGCCTATAATCCATTCTCACTAGCTTCATACACTTGGTTAATTGCTCAAAACTGTGAAAATGTGAAGGCGGGTTATAATTAAGGCCAAAAGACCGTAGGCAATTCAAAATTTTGAATTCCAGGAAACCATCATTAATTTCAGACTTTCTAACATTAGACAAACCTATATACGAGCCAACCTTCTTAATTACTACATCTTGACAAAACTCCTGCCACCTCAATAAAAATATATTTACGTCTTCTGCATCAGCACAAATACTAGGTCTTCCATTATTTTTCAAGATGACATAAACTACTTGAACTCGACACTATTTTTTACAGACTGAGTATCATGTCCATTGGAAATATCTACCGACTCGCTCACAAAATCCAAGAAATAAGACCTATCCCAAAGCTTAGAAAAAACTGCAGATTCTATTTTCAAAAGGCGGTATGATGCAACTGTTTGTTTAAACACCCCATTTATAGTAACAAAAACCAAAAGAGTACAGTGGGTTGCTGCTGTATAGTGAGCAGAACCAAACCAACTAATAGAACTAGGTTTGGTGAAGGCATAAATAATGTAATGATCAAACAAAATGCATAAGTTCAGGTTAGAAGTACTCACGCCCAATAATGTCATCCAAAGGCTTCACTCGCCTTGATCAGAAGTACTCAATTATGAGAAAATCATAGTGTGTACAATATTTATAGATGATGTCACTGATGCAGACCCACCATCACCTAACTCAATACTATCAGAAAATTGGTTCGTGGCAGCTTCAATTGTAATGATATCAAATTGCAATGAATCCGCATATGGAACTTTTTTGTCAACTCTTTCAGATATTTCATCGAGCGTCTTACGTGCATCTTTGAACGAGTCGCACCAAGTGTACATATGAATGAGTTTTCTGCAAAGGAACTCGTTGTTATCAAGGCCACCAGCACCAAGTTTTCTACAGATGAACTCGTTTAAGTCTTCTAACTTTGACATATTGACCTGATATCACAGTTGGTGAAAGACGGGACTCTTTCTCGTATAACTATCTATTGCATCAAGGAAATTGTTCTCTGAAATAATATTAGGTTATCTTTTCACATTACACCTTCTCTTAGATGAAATATTAGGTGGTTTGGATGGCACTAGAGACAAAAAGTCTTTAGTGCTATCAAACTTTTTAACAAAGACATCTTTTGTAATAAATTTGGTTCCTCATTTCAAATCAGACATGATATTTTTGAATAATATGATCAATTTGGTAGTAGAAGATGAATTTTATTTACCGATATAAATTTCAATATCGAATTTTTTTCTTGAAAATTTTGATTTCGAAATTTTTACTTTTTCAAAAGGTTTTAATTGTTTATCATCAACGCTCTTCTCTTCGACCTCATCATCATACTTTTCGTAGATCGGTTTTTCAAACACGGGCTCAGACGCAGTTTTAGCATCACATCTAAGATCGGTAATTAATGCAGTTTGAGCCTGAAACTCCTTAACTAGTGGTGATTTTGGAGACACTACTCTAGATGGCACCAAAATAAACTTGCAACCATCGTTCTACCATTATAAATAGAATTCCTCTTAAATCACCATGGACGTCCTAAGACTAGATGGAAACTGTCCATAGTATCTATGTCACACCATGTTGTATATTTATAATTACCAACAAAAAATGCAATTTGACAGCTTTTGGAAACTGTTACCTCAGTGTACTCAATCAATCCTGACAGTATGTATGGGTATGGAAGAGCTTCGGTCTTCAATCCCAATTTCTGAACAGCTTCCTCTGAAATTAGATTCTCATAACTATCTTAATCAATTACAAACTTACAAATTCTTCCTTCAATTGTGCAGGTAGACTGGAAGATGTCGTTCTCTATTCTAGCCCTCAAATCAAGAGGTACCCAGAACACGATTCATATATATGCGTAGCAGGAATTGTTGGGCTCTGATACCAATATGATGGTGACTAGTATCGAAGCACAATCGCCAGTTGTAGAAATCAAGAAGAAAGAAGCGAAACAGTGGATATATATACCCTAACCCTATGTTAGAGTATAAAAGAGACTTTGAGACTCAGAGAAAAATCTCAAATTTTATTCATCAAAGTCTAACCTAAAAGTACGGTTTGAGGCACCTTAAATAGGAATCGCCAAAATCCCTAATACAACATATGGAAACAAAAATAAACGCAATAAAATAATATCATATTAAATCTGAATGTAATCAGATTTAATTTGTTATCTTAAATAGATCCTTAAAGTATAAAAACTAAAACTAAAACTAAAACATTGAAATATTAAAAAATATTTAACTATTTTTTTGTAGAGGCCTTCCGCCTACATCAGTTTCCCTCAACAAGATTTAGGATGAGATGAAAAAATTGATAAAGGATATTGATTCTCTCAAAATTCAGTTTAATGAAGAGAAAAGTCTTGTTGTCATTGCTGTTGAGGACGAATGTGGAAAGGTCATGCTTGCAGCTAGTGATGGCAATCCGGGTGTTGTCCCGCCCCTCCCGAACGAGTTTTGTCCAGCCCGAACATAAAACGGGTCGGGTCTGGGTTAAGAAATTGTAACCCACAACCGGGTCGGGCCAGGTTCGGGTTTCTAATTTGTCTGACCGTCCGGCCTAGAAATTATAAAAAAATATATGAAAAATAATTTTTTATATATAATAACAATAATATATATATATATATATATAATAAATTAATATATTTAAGATAAATTAAAAAAATATTAAAATTAGTGTCCATGGGTCGGGTCAGGTTGACCGACGGACATGAACAGACGGGCTCGAGTTTGAAAATATAATCCCGGGAGCGGGTTTAGGCCGGGTTCAGGTTCGAACGTTCGAAAGCGAGCTCGGGCCAGCCGACCCGAACCCGGCCCGTAGACGGCCCATTGTCATCCCTATTAGCAGCCATTAAAAATACCGAAGAGTAAATATCTTTTAATCTTCTTCGAAAAATTCATGCCACATTTTCTAAGGTTGAACTATCCAACTTTTGAGAGCAGACTCCTATAAAAAATCGCCATAACGAAACTTTCGATCCTATTCCTAGCTCTTTATCCAAAGAAGCGAAATCAGAGGAAAGTGCTTCTGAACAAGGGGAATCTTCTGAAAAAAGCTCCGAGGACAAATAACTTTGCTATCTTTTTTTTTGTGCTTGACATTCAATTGTTATAGAATGGTTTGTTTTTTATAGATACCTTTTTCTTGGCATTTTAAAAACTTATTTTGTTATCATCAAATTAAATTGAATGCAGAATGGATTTGTTTCTACTATATTCTTATTATATATTTTTTTAAACTTATAAGTCATGTTCTCCTCAAAATACAACTTATATCATAATTAAACATATAGTTTTTGAAATGAAAATACTTGAATATTATTGGTGTGTTTAAAGAATGTTAACACCCTAAATACATATAACACACTCATAAAATGTGACAATTCAAATATTATAGTGCGTAGCACTTCGAATATTTTAGTGCGTTTAGAGAACGTAACACTTCAAATATTATAGTGCGTTTGGAGAACATAGCCTTTCGAATATTATAGTGCGTTTAGAGAACGTATCACTTCGAATATTATAGTGCGTTTAGAGAATGTAGCACTTCGAATATTTTAGTGCGTTTAGAAAACATAGCACTTCGAATATTATAGTGTGTTTAGATGACGTAACACTTCGAATATGTTTGTCTCTTCAAAAAGTGTATTCAACACTTCGGAATAATTACTCTTGGTCAACTTCAAAGATGATCAGTCTTTGACTAGTTACCAAAATAATTTAAACAAGCATTTGTAAACAACCATTGGCCAAAAATATTTTTATTGCTAGCTTCGAATATTTACATAGCACCTCATTAAAACCTCCATTGGCCAACAGAGTAGGAAAGAGTGTGCTAATCATTCAAAAAAGAACAATTTCAAAATACAGTTACTCCCAATGCAATTTTAGATGCTGTATATTCCAAGGATTTTGAAGCATCCTCCCCTGATTTTCGCAAAGGTGATAAAAACCTAACTTTATTTTTTCCACAACCATATAAGGACCCTCCCAATTCGGGGCCATCTTACCGAAGCTCTTTTCCTTAGTATGTTGGAATACCTTCCTTAGAACTTTATCACCTACCTTGAGATCTCTCCTTTTTAACTTCGAATTATATATACTCCTTATAAGAGTCCAATAATGAATCATGTTCAGGTGGGCTCTAACTTTTTTTTCTTCAATCAAATCCAAATTTTCTTTTTTTTCTTCGTCATTCAGGTCTTTGGAATATTGAACTACTCTAAAAGAAGGTAATGTAGATTCTACAGGACTAACAACAATCATCCCATACGCTAAGGCAAAAGAAGTTTCTATAGTAGCTTCCCTATGAGTTGTTTGATAAGCCCATTACACCTCCTGCAAATAGTTAGACCATTTTTCTGCAACCCTTGTCAAATTCTTTTTTAAACGTTCCAAAATAGATCTGTTTGTCACTTCTACCTGACCATTTCCTTGGGGATAAAAGTGTGTGGAAAAACATGTTTTTATCCCCCTCGAAGTACAAAAAGAAGCCATTTATTTGTTATTAGATTGAGGGCCATTATTCATGGTAATTTTTCGAGGTACCCCAAAGCGACAACAAATACTATTTACTATAAACTTAATTATATCATTGGGCTTTGTCCCAGACAACGGTTCAGCTTCTGCCCATTTCGTGAAATAGTCCACTGCCACAATAATTATTTGTCGTTCTCCAGAAGCCATCAACAATGGTCCCACCAAGTCTATTCCCCATATGTCAAATGGGTCGACTTCGGCAATGGACATTAGTGGAACTGTTGGTTTATGAATAGAGTTTTCAAAACTTGACAAATATCACAGGTTTGAACTAGATTCTTAACGTCGTTCATAATCGAAGACCAATAATACCCTGCCAGAAAAACTCGACGAGTCAATGCCTTGAACCCGCAATATGCTGAACCCTCTCTATCATGTAATTCTGATAAAATTTCTTGTGATTCATGTTTGCTCAAGCATCACAATAATGGAATACTCAATGTTTTTTGTACGAAACCCCATCTAACACCATATAGCCAAATGTTTTGTCTCTCAGCTTCTTAGCTAATTTCATATCCTCAAGCAGCGTTCCTCTTAATAAGAAATTCATAGTGTCAGCTCTCCAATTGTCCCGAATTTCATCTGGAGTGATTAATACCTCCTCAATGTGTTCACATTTCTATGAACGGGTTAAAATCGAAGGACTCTCCTGTAATAAAACCCAAGGGTATTCGTCTGTGTAAGCCATTGTTGCCAAAGAATCAACAAATGTATTGTTTCCTTGGTTGATATGCTCTACACTAACGTTATCAAACATAAGAGTCAAATTCCAAAGCTGTCGAATATATAAAATTAAATGGTTCTTTTCAAAAATTCTAGCTACTTGATTTACTACTAACCGCGAATCTGTTTCTAAACGAACTGAAGTTGCCCCACAGATGTTTGCAAGCCTTATACCAGCTAATGCAACTTCATACTCACCTTCATTATTCGATGCATGAAACCCAAACTTAGTGGATTAAAATATTGTTTTCCCAGATGGAGCAATCAGTTGAACTCCAAAGCTGCATCCTAAAATGCTAGAACCTCTATCAGTTCGAACTATCCACATCGAACTATGTGGCAAAACTTCCTTGTTAATCTCTTCATCTGATCTGCTTCAATGTAATTCAACAAGAAAGTCTGCTGAGCCTTAGGCCTTGATAGCCATTCGAGGTGAAAAGGTGATGTCAAAATCTCCCAACTCAACTGACCATTTAGTCATCCTCCAACAAATATATGGGCGTTGTAAACGATTTTTTTTGTGGGAATGAAGTTCGAACCTCAATAGTGTGAGCTTGAAAATAGAGGTGCATTTTTCTGTCAGCTACTACTAAAGCTAGAGCCAATTTTTTGGAGCTTTAAGTACCTTTCTTCTGCTGCTACAATACTCTTGCTGACATAATACACTGGCTTCGAGATTCCCGAAGCTTCACTTATCAACACTGCACTTACCGCAAAATCCGATACTGCAATATATAAAGAGAGTTGTTCTCCACTTCGAGACTTGGATAGTATTTGTGGTGATGAAAATAAATATTTAATTCTTGAAAAAGTTGCTTTACATTCCGAAGTCTATTCAAATTATTTTGGTCTTCGTAACACTTGAAAGAAAGGAAAGCATTTATCAGAAAATCTAGAAATGAATCATGTTAAGAGCAGCTAACCTTCGTGTTAAAATTTGCACTTCTTATTTAGTTCGAGGAGATTTCATTGATACCACAGATTTTAGTTGTTCTGGGTCAGCTTCCATTCCCTTTTCAGTAATAACATAACCCAAAATTTTCCTGATTGAACTCTAAAGGTACACTTCTCAAAATCTAACTTTAGTCCATTTGCCTTTAAATTCAAAAAAGGTCTCCTCGAAAATTTTCAAGTGTGCATCATCTGTTAAGCTCTTAACCACCATGCCATCAATATACAACTCCATGTTTCTTCCGATATGAGAATCAAAGGTTTTATTCATTAATTTATGATATGTGGCTCCAACATTCTTTAACCCAAAGGGCATAAACCTATAACAATGCAAGCCTCAATCCGTGATGAAGGTAGTACTCTATTGGTCCCTTGGATACATCTGAATTTGATTCTACCTTGCAAATCCATCCATAAAGGTCAAAATTTTATTTCCCGAAGTGGAATCAATGAATGTTAGTCTATTCAATGAACGAGGAACGTGGAACGGGTCTTTTGGACAAGCTCGATTTAGACCTGTGAAGTTGACGCACATTCTCCATTTCCTATTATTCTTCTCAACCACCGCTAGTTTTGTTGTCCATAAAGTATATTTTGACTCTATTATATGTCCGACCTTTTATAAACGATCCACCTCGGAAACAATTTCTTATGCTTTCAAAAAAAATGCACATTTTTTTTATATAACAGGTTTGACCTTCAGATTAATTTCTAGGCTATGGCATATCATCTGGACTGGAACTCATATCACGTCTTCTGTTTTCCAAGCAAAAACATCCAAATTGTGAGACAAAAACTGCAACAGCTGTTGACGTAAAATTGGGGTCCGTAAGGTTCACATTCGATGTACTTTTCCATCATGAAAAGCATATTCCTCTTTATTTTCATTTACTGTCAAAGAAACCGGGGTTTCCCTTGGATCATCAACCCCCTCCTCAAAACTCGAGGTCAACCCCCTAGTTGCTATTCATCTATTTTATTACCAATACCTGATCCTCGAATTTGAAGAGATATGACATAACAATCTCTAGCAACCTGTTGATCACTTCAGATAACCCCCACTCGATCTCCGATGACATACTTAAATAATTGTGGGACTGTTGACACAACTCCATACATCCTCGATAGCCAAGATCTTCTAAAAATGGTATTGTAGTTTGCCGGATAATCTACCACTATGGACAACACCTGAAACTTCTTTATGAAAGGTCCCTTTTCCAAACTCACATCTCCCTCGAATTTCCCAATTACTTATTTTGTCACTCGAGTAAAACCAATAATATTACACTATGATTGGGACATACGAGGAGGGTTGCGCATTCAATCATAAGTTTTCTTGAAAAGAACGTTTGCAGAGCTCCCTGTGTCTATCAACACGCGTCGGATTTCAACAGTAGCTACTTCTGCTCCAATAATCATTGTATCTTCATGTGGTCTTGCAGTGCCTCTTAAATCATCTTCATTAAAAATAATAAAGGGAATGTCTCTCTTACCATATAGATGAGTAGATATCATTCCCTCTATCTGAGTAGCTAAGCTCGCTACATGCCTTTTTTTAGAGCTGTCATTGCTGTCAACCATAGTATCTCCTCCAAAAATTTGCCAAGGACTCAAAGTACTCACATAGACTTCAAACAGGGCCTTGTTTCACTAGCTCTTTAACTACCATTAAAATCAACCTATGTGGATCTGCATCTAAATATTTTGATACAACATCAAAATCATCAATTTGTGTATCCATAATCATTAAGTTTTATGTCTGTGTATTAGGATTTGCTGCCTGTGAAGTCGATGCAACATTGGCCTTTGACGCATTGCTCTGTCCTTTTACATAGGCCAACAACTTTCCATTCTCAATCAATGTTTGAACCTCTTTTTTTAATGCAATACAGTCTGCAGCATCGTGTCCGATGTTATTATGATACTTACAAAACATTTTTTTTACTCATCCCTTGGCCTATTTATCGGGGAAGGATTCTTAAAATTTACGTACCCATTAGATTTTTATAGATCGTAGCAATATTTTCAGTTAGATCAGCATAATACTCAGGCCTTATCCATTGATTGGGCCTTGGTCTATGAAACTGGTACCCTATTGCTTGATTTGAATATCCTCCCGTTCGAATAGGTAAATTGTTGTTGTTCCTCGAACGTGTTGGTTGAGCTGAATTCGAAGATCTCCCTTGATTGTTTGGCACTTTTCGTGAGTTATTATGACTAGTTCCAACTACTCCTTGAACTTTAGTCGACTCTTCTACTTTAATTTGGTCATCCATCTAAGCCATCAGTGCTCCAAAAGTCAAAGCTCTTCACTTTGTTGATTCGTTTGCTAGATCTCCTGGTAACAATATTTGTTGAAAGGATACCATTGCTACCAGCTCCTCACAATTAGCTAAACCAGCCTTGGTTAAGACAAACCGATTAATATAGTCCTTAAATGTTTCTTCTACTTCTTGTTTGTATTGAATTATCGTATCTCCATTCTCCCGCATTTATTTTCTCCCCACAAGCTGTTTTTAGAAAGCAATATAAAAATATCTAAAATTTGAAATAGACCCCCTTGGAATTATGTTGTACCACTTTGAAGTTGTTCCTTACTTCAAAACACGCTTTTTTTTGCTCGCTTTAGACTTAGCGACCTGTGTAAGATCAATCAGACTGATCGTCAACGCCATTTTTTTCATCCAACTATCTTACCTCTGATGTCAGCGTAGAGGATTGAATTTTTTGTACTGTCTGGTCATACTTCTTATTCAGATCTATAATTTTATCAAATAGTTGATCCATTCACATTTTGATGTCGGACCGAGTTTGTCGAACCGGAAAATGTTTTAATGTTTCAACAACTGTTCGAACTAATGGTTCACCTTTGTTTCTTGGATTCATTGTTGGTCAAAACAATTCTTTAAATAAGAATAAGAAAAAGCAATCAAATGGGAACTATCTAGGCACCAATCGTGATCGTCTCCAGTGAAGTCGCCAATTTGGTGAATATTATTTATGGTTTGCAAAGTAGAATTGAGTAAGTAAAGAGAAGTCAAATAGATTTAAAAAAGTAGTTTATAGAGAGAAAGTCAAGAAGTGAAAGTAGATTATCTCAAATGTCAAAATCATTTCTCAGTTTAGCCCTGACCATATATATAGGCGCAATGACTTGAACATTACAAAATCGGTTACATAAATGGTATAATTACACATTAGTCCATCACATATTCATAAAGCTCCAAATCTCTCCTCAGACTATACAATTTATCATACAAGGTTTTATTTATTGATATTCTGATCCCAAAGTTCTATTTCTTTATCAGCTTCTAGGCCATCAATGGGTGATTTTAACATGGCGGATTTTATCTCTCTTATGACCATCAATTCGAGGAGTAAATATGTTTATTTTTACTTGACAATGTATTTCAGATCACAAGATCTTCTCGAACATTATCGACTCTGACAAAACATGAAAGATGGAGTTTTTTTTATATCCTATGTAACTATAAAACAAGTAGGATGAACCAAAGGAGTGGTGCCCTGATGCTGGATGTATCCAATTAAGTATACTAGTTTCTACCTTAATTCTTCAACCCGATTGGTATGTGAATGATTTGTAAAACTCAATATTGACTAAATTTTGTATGGGAAACTCGTGCTTCTCATGCAGAATTCATTAGGCAGTTCCAGAAGGGCTTATCTGAAGCAAAATCCATCTCTCTCGAGCTTGCGTATTATATTAACCATGTTTGGTCAAAGCGATACAAACTTGTATTGAGTCCGAATAAATATATGACCATCAGTTTTCGGCCAAGCCATACAAAATCTAAGGTGAGGATGTTTTAGCAATATTAGCCAAACCAGTAGGTGGGGTGAAAAGATCACCGACCAAGGCTACCAAGCCCAAAACAAAAGGTAATCTTGACTCACCATCTTCCAAATATTTTCAATCCAAATCTACAACCCCAAAGATAAAAATAATCCATATTGGGCCCCTTTCTTCAAAAGCTCTCGAGGTTTATGGGCTGAAGGAAAAATTATCTTTAACTGGCGTGCTTTGTTAAAAAATGCCGCTACCAAGGTCGTGGAGCCGAAGGACAAACCTTTCCTTCTTAAAGGGTACCAAGTCCAAGGCTTCTTAGTCGAAGGTGAAAGATAACGAGTCGAAAACCAATGTTGGCAAATCGATTGTAAATATACCTCTTGTTGGGCGTTCTTCTTCTAAAGTCTTGGTTGAAAAGGTTACGAGTGCAACACAAAATGGATACTCATATTCTTTTTTGAAAATATGGTTGTTGTGGATATCACTAATGCCTGGGCATTGATCTAGTTATGAACTTTTCTTCGGTTTTCTTATAATGAATTATCATCAATGCGGACACCTCAAAGTTCGCAGAGAAGATGTTTCCTTCTGTTATAAAAGAGAAGGAGAAAATGTAAAAGATTTTTATTGTCCTAAAAAGCATTGATAGAGAAAAGGTAAGAATTGTCTTCTATGAGGATCATTTGGCTCAAGAAATAAAAGCACATGCAAACCGATGAGATACAAATGTTAAAACGATTAAACAATGACGACGGGGATCTGTTGGAGGGCCAAAAGTAAATAAAGGTAGAATGGTTCGTCGATCTAGTACAAACATGGGTCAAAATTTGTTATTAAAACCATAACAAAGAATGTTTCCTTTCCTTCGACCACAACCACTATTGCTGATGGAATTATTGTTGATGATGTTCATCCTGAGACGGTGATCGGTCAATCATTTTCGCTTACTTAAGACGCATTCCAACTAAATAACTTTTATTTAATACCCAATTCTTTAATAATACTTCAAATACTCATCTTTCATCACCAGACCGTAACCATTTCTAGTTTTTGAAGTACAGTTTCTCTTTCTTACTTTTTCTTTTTATTTTATTTTTTAAGAGGTCCATATCTTTCAAACCGAAGCTCGAAAAAAAAGCTGAAAGTATCATTGACTTTAATTTTTTAAGACGAAAAAAATTAGATCCATTAATGATATTTTTTGAATTTTATAGAAATAAAAATTCACCAGTAACATGTGAGTTCAATCACAAGAGTTTTGTATATTTTTAACCATGCGAGTTTATTGAAAATTAACAATGTGAGTTCTTTGAAAAATTAATAATGCTAATTGTTTGAAAAATAAACCATGCTACTTCTTTGGAAAATCAACCATGCAAGTTCTTTGAAAAAACAACCATGCGAGTTCTTTAAAAAATTAAACATGCTAGTTCTTTGGAAAATCAACCATGCGAGTTCTTTAAAAAAAATCAACCATGCTACTTCTTTGGAAAATTAAACATGGAAGTTCTTTGAAAAATCAACAATGCTTCTTGTTTGGAAAATCAACCATGCGAGTTCTTTGAACAACAACTAAAGAAGATGCGAGTTTAGTGTATTTTCAGAGGATGAAGATGCGAGTTTATTGTTAATTCAACATACACGTTGATAAAAAATCGATAATTTATTCTCACATGGTTGGTTTTTCCTAGTCTTACATGGTTGGTTATGCATAATCTCGCATGTTATAGACAAAAAATTCAAAAAATATCGTTAATGGATCTAGTTTTATTCATATTAAAAAAACAAAGTCTATGGTACTTTCTATTTTTTTAGCTACGGTTTGAAAGATAAGTACTTTAAAAAAAGTAAGAACGATAAATTTGGTTCAAAAATGAAAGAGAGTTACTTGTGGTTTTTCACCATGGTGGACGTATCGATTGGTTATTACAATTTTGGGTATTAGGTGGTAATGAGATAGTTGAGTGTATTTGTGTAATTTTCTCTCTTTTTAAAAAAAATATCTGAAAGATCATTTATTTTTATTTTTTTAAAGAAAAAGTTGAATACTTTATTGATTTTATAAAATTGTTTTTATTGAGAGTTCTAACAAAATCCTAACATTTTAACAACGCTAAACTGAAGAAAAAAAACTTGAATTTTTTTCAAATTAAATCACAATTTTGTGAAACTCTTTTAGTCTAAAGACTTTGATTGCTTGGAGAGCTCTCATTGAGGTGAAGACTAGTTTCCACACTCAAAAAAGGTTTAGAAAAGTCTCTGAGATTTCCTTGAGACCAAACTTCTCTAGGATTTGGGAACCTGGGAATGACGAACCTATTTTGCTAGTAGAGATGATGATTTATGATGTTCAAGAGTGAGGAACAAATCATAACAGAGACTATTCAGACTTCCAATTTCATATGAACTCGAAACAGGTATTAAAGCTTATTTGGTTTCCGATTTCTGCTTTTTCCATCTATGTAAGAAAATTTATGATATTTTGGCTTGATATTAGTGTCTTTTCTACATCTTCTAGCTTCAACTGGATCAGATCCAAGCTAATTTGGACCAAACTTTAGATGGGGTATAGTTTGAGAGAAGAGAAGAAGCATAGGATGGACAATCTTGAGATATTAGATTGATGAGAGTCATAAACATCTATTTAGGAAGAGCTCGAAGCAAGTATGATTGCTAACTTGATTTTTAATTACTGCTCTCCTACATTTTTGTGTATTCTTCTTCTCTTCTGCATTCATTTATAGCCTATAATACCTTATTAACCTTCTCGTTGATTCAAACATTGGTCCTGACCATAACCGCAAAACATGTAAAATAATAGAGAAGACATTTATAGTTTGTGAGTTTGAAGGATATCAGGAAGGCCTAGAGTTAATCTCAGAGCTACAAGATGCTTTTATATTGTTTGATAGATTGCGTTGAGACCAAATTACTCTATAATTTGAGAACCTGGAATTAGGGAACTCATTTTGATAGAAGAGATGATGCTTCAGTTTGAAAATTGAGGCCATATGAATTCAAAATAAGATCGAAAACTCCTTTGGATCATGATTTATACTTTCTTTTATCTTTATATAAGACAGATCATAAGCTTTAAGATTGATATTTAAGTATATATCATCTTTTTTCTTCATCTAATGTTTGAGATCTTCAGCTGGATTGGTTCCAAACAAATTTGGACCAGATTGATCTTCTATATTATTTTTCTGTATTTTTAAATGTCTTTATCTATATTATTTGACTCTGATTTAGATGAAAGATAGGAATTGACAACTAGAGAAGACATTTTAAATTTTGGCAAGATTCACCTACATCCATGTTAGTGAGATATTTATTGTCATAAGGACTTGACAACTAAGGTACCCTTCTTTCTTTTTTCCTTTAGCAGCTTTTAGTTTTTTATTAAGAATATCCTGAAAATATTTATAAACTTCTCTTCTATTTCAATATAGGAGTAGTAAGTAATCTTTTTATGTTGAGTTGATTTATGGCATGGCTATCTGATTCTAAATTATCATAGTCAAAGCTGATGTTGTACTGAATCCAGCCTCTAGTGTTTGACTTGCTTCAATGACTTCTTAATTTCTTGGTGTACTCATTTCATCATGATTATAAGGCTTTATAGTCTCCTTAAAACTTTTTTTTCTTGAGTCTTATAAAAACAACTATTCCTTGAATGATGGACAAAACAGACATATATTTCGTATTGTTTTCTTCTTGATTTCCTGATGTTGTCTTGGTTTGAACCTTCGCTTTTCTTGCGTTGTTTTACTAGCACTGTTATTATGGACATTAGTAAATATTATAAATTTGACTTTTGGTTCCCCTACCTTTTTGAACTCATTAAATTTGTTAATAAGAGTACCTTATATTGACTATCATTTCTACGTTGAAGAATTGGAT
The DNA here is from genome assembly GCA_036936605.1 of Limnanthes douglasii subsp. nivea. NCBI lineage: Eukaryota > Viridiplantae > Streptophyta > Magnoliopsida > Brassicales > Limnanthaceae > Limnanthes > Limnanthes douglasii. The sequence goes on along the minus strand of JAUPFV010000005.1, from coordinate 163,348,724 downwards.
GGAGTTTTTTTGTAATTTGTTTCTTGTTTGTGACCAAGATGGTAGCAAATTTGGGATTAGTGTGGTAAGTCCTTGTAGCTTATATCAAGCCGACATCCGTCATTGTCCCCAAATCCCAACCAAATATGATATTTCATTTTTTTCGGTAGGTCTAGTTCAATCCATGCATAAAAAGAGTTGTAGGTTACTATGTTTTTATCTGGAATCCAAGTCTTAAGAAGATAACATATGGTTGGTGCAATAGTATGAATGATATCTTCATTATAAAGATATTCACGAAGGTTGGTTATTCTGATCCAAAAAGGTGAAATGAGGATTCCATTTGAGGATTGAACGATGGATTCCATTTGAGGAGCCCCATTGAGTGCTCTCCTATAAACCATTTTCTTGTCCATATTTTACATAAGTCCATTTGTAAAGAGAACTTTACCATCACATCCCTAATATACCAGCTATAGACACTATATTCACCCACACATTTCATGGAATCTAAGAATTGTTTGATAGCGGGCATCAGTTTTTCTTTATCGTTCTTTATGAAATGTATTGAAAAGTGATTATTTTTCTCATGTATTGAAGTTGCAACAAATTTTGATTGGTTCTTATCATTTCTGGTCGTTTCAACAAAGGATTTTATTTTGTTTGATGTCTTGAAATTAGACTATTCTTGTTAATTTATAGCATTAACATAATATGGCCTCTGATTTGATGTCATTTTTTTTATTGCAAAACATGGAATTTAGATTCCATAAAAATTCTGTTTTTACGTTCTTGAGTCAGAGTATTTGCTTCTGAAGATATCGTAATATCATTTGTACGTAAAAATGGTCGTTCTTGAGTGAGTTTAAAATTCATTACAACTTTATTTACATCATTTTCTATGATTAGGTATTGGAAATAGCCCGGAAAGAATATAGAGGCAAGCTAAGATCCATTTGAAAGATCATTTATTACCATTAGTAACTAAGTAAAACCCTATTTAGTATTGGTTTTAACTTTTATGTTGTTGTTTTTAGTTTTTAATTTTTGAAATTCCATATTTTCATAATTATAGTTTTAAAAATTATCCCAATACACTATTTTTTTGTTCTAAAATCATATTTGAATGATTAATTTTTTTTTGCTAAATCCACTTTAAAACACTTGCAAAATAAAACAAAGACTTGCAAAATTTGGTGTAAAAAATACTTATGTTAACACTTACGAAATGTAATACAAAGTTATTTGCAAAAGCATTATCAATAATTTAGTAAAAAAAACTTGTAAAATCAACAATTTCAAAACTGGGTACGAATATATTTTCAAAATTTAGTACAATAATACTTGCAAAATTAACATTTGCCAAACTTAATATAAAAATATTTATGAAAATCTAACCCTCGATGATACCATTATTGCCAAGAATGTTAGTGATGACCTTTCTTTTCTTGAAACGTTTCTTCATTAAAAAATTCAAACAAAAAAATTAGGATCATTTAATAATTTTCTGGGAGTTGAGATAAAAAAATCAAGCAATGCATTCTTTTATCTTAAAAAAATGTTCTAGATTTATTAATGAATATAAGATTTGGAGCAAAACTATCTAATGCATTGGTCGTTCCTAATTTGTAGTTACTAAAAGATAATAGATAAATATTTGATGATCTAGAGAAATATTTTAGATTGGTAAGAACACTTAACAGTAAAACTATTTTCCTCATAACTTTATTGTTTCTCCATGTTTCAAAATAAAGACCACCTTGTTATTTTTTCCATACAAGAAAATTCTATTTTGTCATTCTTTTAACTTTTCATCCAAACAATCATTTATTCTGCCTTCTAACCCTAGCCACCTACCTCACCTACCTTCTAACCCCGCAAAGTAAACTTTAGCCACCATAATCGAACAACTCATACTCAGCAATTCATACCCATTAAACTCTATTTGATTTGTTTTTCTAGAAATTGATTCCATAAATTCTTCATGAAATCAATTTCTATAAACTTCTTTTCTTTTTGGAAATCAATTTCATGCAACTCTCGAAATCATATGTTTTTTTTAAATAACAACTAATTCAAAGTGGCTATCTCGGAACTAATTTTTTTTCTTGTAAAAACAGCTAAAACCAAGTGGGTATCTCGGAATTAAATTGCAAAATTTTTATTCTTATTTTGGTTTTTTTGAAAGCAGATTTTGATGTTTGATGAATGTAAAACTAAAATACAAGATTATATTACATTGTTGGTTGTCTGGGTGATGTTCTCTGTGTTGAATATTTGGTTTGAGTATTTTTTTATAAAAATTAAGTTTTTTGGATTTTCAGGGTTTAATGTTAGAAGTTAAAGGATATATATTTGGTGTAATTTGATTTAATCATGTGTTTGTTGGAATAAGAGTTGGATAATGCATAGTGGCATCAAAATATAACTTAGAAAATAAATATAGGGCAAGAAGATAAAAACAAGTGTTTAGTATTATTTTGAAAATTTGAGATAGAAGAAATAATAAAGCTTATGAGGAAATAACTTTACCCAAAACATAATTATCTTAACGTTACTTGACCAAATATTACATATCCAATCAGTGTTGTGATTTAAATTATTTCTTACCCAACGGTTAATCACAAAACAACTTCAGAACATACCTTTTTATTTTCTCAAATCATCTGGTACGTGAGAAATGGTCCTGCTATTATATAATGTAGGTGGATGTCTATTAGACTGCTCCTAAAACATCAACCACTAATTATTGTATTTTTATATGAGGTATTTGATATATTAGAAGAGTAAGTAGTATAATGTTGTATCTTGAAGTTGAATATAAAGTTATGGCTCAATATACTTGTAAGATAGTTTATATTTTTAAATTATTGAATTATGTTGGCACCAAGCTTACCATACCTGCGAAGTTATGGTGTGATGATCTTGCTATACTAAACATTGCGTCTAATCCCATATTTCATGATAAAAAAATCTTACTAAAATTGATTAGTATTGTAATTTCAACAACCATATTTTCAATCCAAACGACAATAAAATAACTAATGTTTAACCGGAAATATAGATATATAAAGAGAAAAAATAAATACAAAAGAACCCAAACTATGGCTAAAAATCATGGTTAGTCCAGAATTGTTCACTTGTTTCAAAACATTCACCTATTTAATTTTTATATCAAAACAACAGTTTTGAAACAAGGGCCTAACTCCGATTACTAATGAATGTTTTTAGCCTCCAACCTATGCTAGTTACTTTACGTTTTCAGTTTTTTCAATTCTCCATAAATCGGCAATCTTCTGGTTTTAATGACCAAACAAAGACCATCTGTTGCGACTTGTCTTCCGGCCCAAATAGTAACAAAATCTTGATATTTTTTTAGCTTATTTTTCTGATAGAAAGTTTTCCATCCAGAAACTAGAACAATATACTTTCCTTTAGCCCATTTTTTCAACTTCATGCGGTATTCTTTTCCCTTGCAATC